>CAFUXE010000021.1:263138-297703 GCA_903364295.1 Serranus cabrilla | reverse complement strand
TAAGTTAGGGTTGTTTACCAGGGTAAAAATCTGCTGTTTGTTCGACCAACCCCAGTGTTACGTCTTCCATTTAAACTCTGCATTGCCGTCAATTATTACTACTTCATCACTGAGTGACATTGTTAAAGCAGGGAATCCGTGTGCCCGGCAAGGATTCCAATTGATTGTTTTCGTGTTGGTGGCACATCATTTTTACACATTACGTGCCATCAGCACATAACTCAGTGTTTAGAAGGTCATTGGCTGGGGAGGCACAGAGAAAAAAGGCAGGGGAAAGACTGAAAAACACAAAAACAGTCCGAACAGAACCCCAACCGTTTATGCCCACAGTCTCCCAATGATCCAATCACAACCCCTAAACGAACAGAGTGTGAAACAAACCTCCAGGAAATCTTTTCCTTAGCCTCCAGTTTGTTGGTCAGTAAAGAAAAGAAACAGCAGCTATACCTCAGCATCAGATCACACCGTGGAGTCTGTGTCGTCGTCTCTGGAGTGAGTGAGAAGGAGGAATAGTCCGGTGGATGTAATGTTATATGTCCCTCTCTCAGACATACAACAATATTGCTTTACTTGCTTGATTTAATACACCTACGGAAAACTGTTTTTGGATACGTACATTTTGATGCAACTTGCTGGGTGGTTGGGACATAACTGTGGAATCCAAGTACAGGTACAACTACAGATAATGTACTTGGTTGACTAGATACAGATAATGGTGTACTTGCTCATTCTTACTTTTGAGCCTGAGTATAACATGAATGATTGTAGCTGTACCATCGTTATTAGAGTCGAGGAGGTCCTGGCTGGGACTGGTCATGGAGCTCTGGGAAATTCTGGGTGGCTGCATCCGTCATATGTTATGTATAATCAATATAATATATGCAAATACAAATTCAGCTGCTTGATATTGATTATAATTATTCAGCCATATCTAGACTTTGTATAGTTGCCACATACCTTTACATATTTACCTCCACTATTTTCTATATTTCCTATATGTGTTGTTTCTATTTAAATATGTTTATATCTTTTTCTGTGTGTGTGAATGTGTTGCACTCTTGGCCCATAAAATTGATGATTGAATCTGCTTCTGAACAGTACAGCTCAATGATACCATGAATATACACAAACTGGATTAAATACATACTGACAGACAAGGATGTAGCTGACCAGCACGTGTGCCACTTTTAATAAAACTCAAACACCAGCCCGATAAATCTATGTAACCCCAGCTATAAGGGCAGCACCTCCTCACTGTGGGTCAGGAAAAATGACCCAGACAGAGCAGGACTATTGACATTCCAGAGTGATCATGTCTGGGCCATGCTGAAAATCAGAGGAGTCTTATCTAATCAATTCAATCTGGGCCAGCAGCACGTCTGGGGGGAGAGAGACGGAGAGAAACGGCAGGAGAGAGGGGCCAAATAATCAACAGAGATGATGCCCCCTATGATCTTTCTGTGAAGTGGTGCCCCAAAACATTGATCCCTTGTTTCTGCCCCTGGCAAAACACTGAAAATTATGATAAATAAGCGCATTAAGCAGCAGGCTGTGCAGAGATCTAAGGACACTGTGGACATCTTGCTCTGCTGCTTTTGAGTCTTCGCTGAAGGTCCAATAGGCAGCTAAATGTGCAGACCCCAGCCTCAGCACAGCAACACGCTGATAAATATCCGCTGCTGCTGGCGCTGTTGTTGTGATTGCTGTTGATTTGTATTCAAATCAGCCTGCCGAGGCATTAAGATGAGATTCATTGTATATTGTGTTGTTTCATTTTTACAGCCAACAAATGGTGCCGGGCCGCTCGCTGGTCCTCCACAGCCCGCCACCGCATTACTGCAGCTCAGAAGCTTTTAGTTGAGTCTATTTGCTCAATTCCAGCCAGTCAAACAGATAAAGTGCCAGCCATTTGAATCAGAGAGACAGAGAAAATAGAAAACCAAAGCAGGTGTTTCAAAAAAGAGATTCAAGAAAAAGGTTGCCGTGTGTCCATCTGCTTTTCTACGGGACTGCGTGCTGCTACACAAAAGGTTGTGTGTGTGTTTATGAGTCTGCGTGTAAGAACATATGTGGCTAAAAGTGTGTGCAGTTTCATTTGCATATGCAAGTAGGTTTGTGTCCTTCTGGGAAGTGATGAATCACCTCAGGCCCTAGTGTGCAATACCTGGTAGTAGAACCACATAATTTGTTGTGGTTGTGCACATGTGTGTGTATGCACACGCCTGCGGGAGTGTGCCTGATCCTCACTACATCTCAGTGTTTTAATAAGTTGACCCGGGGAGCCACAGAGGCTGCCATGGTGGAGCGTCGCTCCCCTGAGACGACTTGTCACAGACAGAAAGACAGAAACACAGGAGGAATACAAAAAACCGCTCTGTGCTTGTGTTTGCGCGTGTGTCCGTGTGTTTTTGTGAGGATTCTTCCCTCAACAATATTCTCCTCTGCCCTTTCTCCTGTTGAAGAGGTAATTTTTCATCAGTGATGTAGAGCAAGGCACTTCACTTCACTACCTATCAAATTTCATCACAGTGGGGGAAAATAATTTCTACGAACGATGTCTTGTCTTTATTGAGCAGTATCTACCGTAATGAGCAGAACAAGCCGTGAAGTGCTGTTATTTTTCAAACTTTAACAAGGGTTGAAGGAAACTTGGGACCAGCTTGGGAATCAAGAATCTTTACGAGGATGAATATGCATGAGTGCAGTCAGACAGTGATACTATTGTTACTGTTGCTCATATTGTTTCTCCGTTGACACAATCATATATACAAAAACATAACTTTTATTTAACCAGGAAGATCCCATTGAGATTAAGAACCCCTTTTTCAAGGGAGGCCTGACCAAGATAGGCAGCAGCAAATACAAAACACAGTTACACAATCACACAGTTAAAACACCAATCAGAGACAATCAAATAAAAAAGAAAAAATTTCATTTACAGCCAGATTATGAAAAAAAAACATCCATGTTGTGGAATCAGCCTTAAATTCTCTCAGTTTAGAATTAAAAGTGCTGAATGAAATGAATCTCTGTTTATATTATTATATATATTCCAAAGTGGGCAAAAGCCCAATTCAATCTTGGCATATGGAACAAAAAGCAACAAATGGTGTTGTGAACGGAAAAAGTAAGGACCAGCACTTCTCTGTGCAATTAGGGTACAAATGTAGGAAGGCAGTATATATAAAAGTATACAAATCTAAAATAATCCAATCAAAACTGTTTCAAGAGACTCCCCCACCCTTACATGACCCTATAGGTAATTTGTACAAGCAGCTTCTTAAGTGGCTTAGTGGTTATGACAGGAGCAAAGGTGATAATAGTCAGGTGACGCAGTATAAAAAGTGACCACGTAGAGAGAAGGTCGGTGGACGATCAAACAAACACCATAAAGATGTAAAATTATAAAAATCATTACTGTGGGCTGAAAGTCTTCAGGAAACCAACATCATGTTAATGAAGCTCTTCTGCAAAACCACTTAACGGTTTATGTGCTGATCTAAAGTGTTACAGTATGCAATTATCAGCCTCTTGATGTGGGTCAGAAGTGTCAGGAGGTGTATATTCACCTCTGGAAAAAGCCCTATTTTCTGTGTGGTGTGCTAACCATTACACCACCATGTGACCCCTGGGAAATGTTATTCCTGAAATTGATGTGATATGATCAGCTAGATTGTTTAGCCTTGGGGTTACTTTTGTGAAATGCCACAATGCATGTAGTGAGCAGAAGCTGACGCACCGTCCTTGGCTTGTCTATAACTGTTACATTTGTATGTGACGGTAAGTGACACTGACCATAAGCATTGGTATCTGACAAGTTGGGGTAGAGGTTGTCTTTAGTCTTCTTACAAAGTGATGCTTCTTTTACCTCATAAACAACGTTCGGCTAAGTACTGACACTAGCTGCAGAAACAACTTTAACAAAAGAATAAGCTAGTGTGATGTTAGCCTGTTATCGGGTTACCTGTGGCATTGGCAATATCTGATATCACTCACAGTCGGCGATATTAGTCGTCTCAGCCCAGTCACCAGCCTGCTATATCTTTCTGTCCTTGTGACATAACATAATGTTGATAACAGCAACTATTTGTTGCTGTAGGGCCTGCAGAACTAATGAATTAATGAATTCCCCCTTGGGGATAAATAAAGTAATTTTTAATTTGAATTTTGACTAATTTTGCAGGAGGGGAGGCGGATAGGATGATGCAGTAGTTCATCTATGGCATATTTTTGGTTAAAAAATTTAGATATCTGTGGTTTGTAGAAATGTACAATGCCAATATTTATTCTGGTGATGAGTTTTGTGGTGTTTTGCACACTGATCTAAAGAAGAAGGAGAGGGAAAGAATTCAATAACAGGTTTGTCTGCATCTAAAATCAGTGAATGTGTATATTGAGTTAACTTTGGTGTGTCACTTGCAACTGCTATCTGCCCCATCATAAGGTCTGATTCACAAAAGATATTGTGCTAATTATATCACAGTGCAGCCACAGTCCTAAAATTTTGAAGCTGAGCACAATTTGCTTCTTTTTACACATGACTGCAATTATCAGAGTAACAGAGTATAAATGCGCTTGATGTTAAAATATGAGGGATGAAGACCTGAATAACTCCAAAACCTAGTGGAATCTGTTTTTACAGATTGGACTCAGCTCATTTAATCACAAAAATATGTATGTCTTCAGAGATAAGAGAGACACAGTGCATATTTACACACAACACTGGGCCTCCATTGATTATTTAAAGCTTAAAGTAACACACAGGCACACAGTCCACTTTCATACAATGAGCATATGTGAACACATCAGCTGTGGACATCATGAGTCTATTTATTTATTAACCTTGTTTATTTATTTATCTTATCAAAATTGACATGTAGGGGAACTGAGAGTCCTGTTGCTTAATCCCAAATTAAAGGAGTTTATATATATATTCATCATTATAAAT
Organism: Serranus cabrilla; assembly: GCA_903364295.1. NCBI lineage: Eukaryota > Metazoa > Chordata > Actinopteri > Perciformes > Serranidae > Serranus > Serranus cabrilla. Next base: position 292,755 of record CAFUXE010000021.1, on the reverse strand, counting down.
GTGATTCATTAACCACCAGCTCTCCAAAAATGCAAATAATTTCACTCTAAATGCGTGTGGCTGTTAGTGCTGGTGTTTGTGAATTGGACTTTTTTTTTTTTTTGCAGTGAGGCTAATTTTGCATCAACCGTATGCATGTAACCTAATTTAAATATGTTCAAATAGAACCAGAGCACTGAGACAATATGCTTTGCAGCACAACTAAAGGTGTAATTTTGCCTTTGCGGGTGTTTTGACAATTACACTGTTTGTGTTTACCATATTTGCACCTTTAGCAGCAGCAAATGCCTTACAATCCTTTCGTGAAGTTGTCCCTCACAATCTCATTAGGTAGCACTTTTCGCACAATTATTTTTCATGTTCACTTGCTATGGAGCAAAATGCTCACAATGCAGAGTGTGGCTAGCATAAAGGAGTTGGAGATAGGCAAAACACTGTAGAGAGGAAAGGGTCAGCATATGATCACGTTCATTTCGGTTGGTATTGATGCATTAGAATACAGCCAGACGAGCTTGGATCATTTCTTAATATTACTCCTTGACATAATTCCAGCTTTATTTCTAAAACGTAGCCATGTTGGCTTTGTCAGCTTTGGCTCCCCCCTGTATGTCTTTACGTATGGAATATGTGTGATTAGACCCCAACCTGTTTTGAATAATCTACATAATAACATATTGATGTGGTCAGATATTAATGCACAGTTACATCTGCTTCGTTCTGACAGTGAACATTTTTTTTTTTTTATCCCTCTTTGGATCTTCTCTTGTTTGATCCGTTTCCTATCCACTCTATATGCTCTGCTCTGATCCTACTTTCTGCCACCTCAACAACACACACATGGATCATGCAAGTTTATTTAATGTTATTTAATCTAATCTTACGACTGATGTATTTCCATATTTTGTGCATGGATATAATATTATGTGCATGAATTTAAATATAGAAGCAGATAATACCTTTGCCACTCAGCCGCATGAGCCAGGAACATTTCTGTAGAATCTGTGAGGTGCCAGATGGCAATAACTCAGCCTCGTCATACAGTTATTGGTTAGATAGCACAAGGAAAGCAATCCACCCTAGATTGGTAAAACCTTGACAAAGATTGTCTGCATATTCTTCATTTAATGAAGTATTTGCTGGTTTAAAGCCAAAAACCCACCAAAATCTTTCACCTTAATCCCACTTCTGAACTTCATGAAGAGACATTCTTCTTTTACTTACATTTTACTTATCTGCATTTAATCTTTCATTTCTTTGGTGTTTAAACTTTCCAGGAATCACTTTGAACAGTTTAAGTAGTGCTTTTACATCTCCGGACTGACAGCAACTCCCACACCCCCAAACGAACCACAATTTGCTGCTCTGCTGTCACAAACACTCAGACAATTTAATCCACAGCTCAAGAGCCACCAATCTGTAAGGATGGTTTATATATCTTTATGTTTATCTATCTATCTATAAACATTATATGGGAAAACTCCCCTTGGCTTGGTTCCTTCTTACCTGTGTACGTATCTATCTAGAAGCTAAACTCATTTTGGCTTTTAGGGCTTTTAGGTATGCTTCCTCGTTTGCCTGGAAAACTCTTCAGACAGCTTTTAATTTCTCTGATCTGATCCCTCATGATGACTTTGGTTTGATCCTGAAGGATCTAGAACATAAAACTACTGGACAGTGTCTACGTATTTGATTTGGCACCTTACTCACCAAAGCATCTGCGCTTCATACGTCGTCATAATACTGTTTACAGTTTGTATACAGTTTTAATCCTGTGGTTTGTTTTATGATGGATGCTGCTGCTTTTCTTGGCCAGGTCACCCTTGTGAAAGAGATCACTGATCTCAATGGGGTAAAACCTGGTTACATAAAGGTTAAATAGAATAAAACAAAAACTTGCAGTGATGAACAGAGATTTAGCACCAGGCTCTTATCTTGGCTCATTGTTTGGCCTGCACCTTGTTTCCTGCAGCATATCTAAGGTAAAAAAGCTCCTATAATGCTCCTGACACCAAACAGCACACCGAAACAGGTAACGGTTAGCGTGTTTGTTGTACACTAGAAAGACTCCAAACAAGAGCTAATGCAGCCTCTTTTTGTGTGCAATATGTGGTAGGAAAATAGTTGGCCGACACAAACAAAACAAACAAGTTCTGATTCAAACAGAAGATAACCTCATTATAACACAAACACGTTGTTTGCCAATTATTATAAATCCAGCCTTAGAACGTGACCTTGTAAGTTGTGCAGTCCCGTTAAGGTTGTCTAGATATGGTCTGGAAATAAACCTCTGGCCAATATGTGATAGAAAAATCAACAAATGTGCACTTGGTTGCATCTTGTTGTCCGCTCTCATCTCTGAGTCCTTTTCATCTTGAACAGGCAGTCCCCTTATTCACTGTAGTATTTCCCTTTAGCATGCTTGTCTTCATCTGACTGATTAATCTCTTTTTCTTTAGGTTTTATCTTCTTTGTCTATTCAAGCAAAATAGCTCTCACTGCTCGCACAGTCACACTCCATTCTTCAATTTAGTACAAACAGACTTCTGTTGCTGCAACGACAACAAACAGTGTTTCCTTGATTTGAGGAAAAACCAACAGAGGGAGCTTAGAAGAGCAAATGGAAAAACCTTTCACTTCTGTGTAATGAAGTCCTTGGTTTTCCGAATTGTTTTGCAGCCCTGCAGACAAGAGACGCATTCATATATATTGCTACATGGCATAATAATGTATATTTGAATTCATGTGAATTGGACATTGCTTAGAAAACCACCAATGAGCAGTTGGGCAAACTTTGTAAACCCCACTGCTGTGAGAGTTGGGCAACAGCACCTCTGGTAAATCACAATCCTTTTCACTGACTCTGATCTTTGAAGCAACAAAATGAGTTAAGACTTGGAAGAGGATTTTGAAAATCGCCAGAAACGAGAATAAAAGGAGCACTCAGAGGAAGTAACAAATGAGTTTTTACTGAGCAAAAAACATCTCAGCCTTGATAAAAAGTTAAGATGGTGCTGGGGCATTGCATCACTTTTTTAATTGCAGTGCTACAGTATGTTGGAATAAACAAAGCAGACTAAATCAAGAGAAGAAAACATTGCAAGTGAGGATAGCCTTCAAAAAACATTAAATTTCAAATAAGCATGAAAACTCGAGTGTTGACAAACAGGGGCAATGGCAGTGACAATACAGACACAATACACACACATTTGTGAACACACTTTGAACACTTTGTTGATGAAGGTCAAAAAAGTAAATATGGAGAAAAGAAGCTTTTACATACTCCCATCAAGTGAATCTGTTTAATAATGAAGCAAGCTGGAGCTCAATCGAGCTACTGTTGCCTGGGTTCAGACCAGCAGGTTGCATGTCCAAACTAAAGGATGAAATCCCAAATATGTGTAACATGAAATATATTCAATGAACAAACAAATACATCTTACCTTTGTGCCTCACTGAAACGTGACCTTTAATGTGTACTTGTCTGACATTAGTATATAATGTTACTATGTGTAATGTCCAATCTAATAACTGTACATGTGCACCTAGATTTGACATTATACTCAAATAGGCAAATATATCTACTTATATAGAGCCACTATTTACAATAAGAGTCACTTGTTGTAAGTAATAGTGTGCTTAATTCACGTGCAAAAGGTTTCGATCAATCACATGCTTACCAGCTAAGATGCTGCTATGCTAACTGTGGTACGGTAATTTAGCAAGCTGATCATTTCAATTTAACCTTATACACTGTACGGGTCTAACGTGTTTATAACAAAGTCACTTATGCATGACTATTTTACTTACTCCCATATTTAGTCCATATAACTATAGCGCATGGAAAGATATAGTTCGCTTAACATCCCACATGGGAATTTCAGATGAACAGGAAGTAAAAATTGGACAGAGGAAGCATGATGCTCAACATGGGCAGAGTCAAACTGTTGACTCTGCCCACATCGAGCTAAGTAATGATGCCATGTGATGGCAGATCTCTGTTATAACACGATATTTGCTTCATCCACTGTACTCATGTTTCCCACATTCTACACTCTTTTGTTATTTCTGGTCAGCAATGCACCCCTCCTTACAATCTCCCACTCACTTTCCTCAGTCTTGCACAACTTCCACAGCAATAAGGTAAAAATGCTGTGACTTATGGGAGAAACCATGGGGATAAGTATAGTCCTGGCCCTCTGTGCCCCTTTGGCTCTACATCAAGTGGTACAGCCCTGTGTGCTCCTTCTGACCATTAGCCTCCAGTGCGTTGGTGGCATTGCCAGTGTAATAATTACTGAAAATATTCCACTCAAACTCATATTGACTCAACCTCTTAGCTAAGCAACTTATATAGGCCCCAGTTTTTTGGACATTGTGTCAGGTGCTCAAGTCGACTTCTTGTGATTGACGTTGGGCAATGATGACATATGACTAAGAGTTGCTCATCAGGATAGGGAACTCGACTCAGCCGTTTGTAGGCTGTCCACCTGCTGACTCTGCTTCCTGGCTGGTCAAGGTTTTTACATGTAAACATCAGAATAAAGACAGAGGAAAAGGTGAAGAGGATGAGCAGCAGCTACATTCCTGACCACAGAACTGTCCTGCATCCATCTCAGCACTGGAGGAGACAAGTGTGGAGGAACTGGACACCAGCTGTGGTCCCATGTGGATCTTCTCTGCTGACCCATGTGTGGGCATTGGTTGATGGGCTGAACCACCTCTGTTCCCCCATCAGTTTCCAACAGGCTATCAAGAACTTTGTGTCACAGAAACTTGGCTAAGTCCTGAAATGCCTGACAGCACCATTCAACCTGGTGTCCATACACTGATCTGACAGAACAGAAGGCTCTGGCAAGAAAAGAGGAGGAAGAGTGTGCTTTATGGTGAATAATGCACAAGATGAGGGAGCTGACAGAATTACTTTTCACTGGAGTTGTACCATGTACCATATCATGTAACTAATAAATTGTATTGAATTGATTGATTAACAAAACAGTTTTGCAAAATAACCAACATGAACATTCTTGTAAGACAATAGGGCTCACAGCAGATCATATTTCCCTTCGGTACACCTTGAAAACATCACAATGGGCGAGACAGGCCTGAGGTCAGCGGGTCAGATGGAAATTTTCGGGCATTTCACCCAATTGACACCATGGATGAAGAGGTTTTCATTGTGGAGGTCCTAGATAACAAGATTATATATGACCCTTCACATCCTTTTTATAAGGACAACACAGAGTTTTTAACTCCTCTGTTGTTCTCCTACTACTCTGAATGGAAGGGGCACCAAAAAACGCAACTGGTGGGCTTTGATGGACAGCAGAGGATGGAGCGCAGCGCGGCGCATTTTAGGTGTTAGACACAAGTCCTCCAAACTGGAGGATAGATTAATAGAGGATTCTTTTCACTGACTTCTCATTTAAGTTCAGGTTCACTTTGTTAAGATTGAGAGCATGGTTACAAGAAACCAAGAAACATTGGCAGCTGATAGAATACAAACTGGTCCACAATTGCAAAGACAGTTATTTAGTTTCACCCTGATATATTGAACTGCAGTTAGGATTAGGGTTCTCCATAATACTCTCACCTTTGGTTTCAACAGATCCCAGTCACCATTCACACACCCAAAAGAGGTCCCTGTCAAGCTTAAACATAGGTACTACTTAAGTGTTTGTAAAAATAAATTCTGCCATTTTTCTGCTGACAGCCTCCTTAGTCACTGCCGCATTGGAACCCCAGGAAACTTGAGCCTTAGTCTTCTTTCAAGCGAAATAAAACTAAGCAGCTAAGCTGCTCAACACTTGTAGCTTGTAACTGGCAATGATTTAGGGTCCCACTTCTGGGCTTTTTTTCTTTATTTCTCTGTCATCTTGTTTCTCTCTCTCAAACAATTCCTCTCATCTCCCACTCATGCTAGGAGCGGTGGCTGCTCTCAGCAGGGCGTCCATTTTGTAAGTGCTGCAGGAGTTTGTGGAGTGGCAGCTCTGCTTGAAAAGCTGCAAAGGATGGGGCGATGATGAAAAGAGAGAGGGATCCAGTGCCAGGAGTAGGAGAGCGAAAAGGCAACAGTCCAGTGTTGAAAGAGGGAAGGGGAGCTGAGAATGATGCGTCATGTCAGAGAAGAAATGGGAAAGGGGAGAATGGAGTGGCACACACTGTCAAAATGTTGGCTGATCAAAGGCCTTCATGTCTCCTTCAAAGATCAACTTATGTAAAATGCCAGATTTCATGAGTCTAATTTACACACAGGTCAACAGTGTCACATTCAAGTCATGATTTACTATATGCCAAAGTCCACTTTCAATTCCTTTTGATATATATTTGAGTGATACAAATTCCAACATGTTTGATCAAATCTTTGTCTTAAAGTTTAAGGCGATTGCAATGGAAGGAAAAAAAAACAGGCATGAAACTTATATCGCTTATTTGTTATTCATGCATAAGCTCCAGCTCCTCTTGCCTCATTCATATCATACTTCAAATGATTTGGCAATCAAGCCTCGGGGGTTGTACTGGAGAGGAGGGGAGCAGAGACAGGAGAAATATTGCTCAGCGTTTCAGCTGTTGGGTAATTATTTCTCCGGCAGTAGCGAAGACGCCCAGAGGCTGATGAAAGACCAGTAGATCTTTGGGGTCCTCTGAGAGCCTCTGCACTCCACGAGAAGTGCTCCATTATAACTGAGGCATCATGGGAAATCTTGCTCTCTGAGCTGGACAGGAACCCACTGTGAATCATCTCACCAACCAACACATGTTTCTAAAAGTGTATTTCTATAAGCACAGCAGTCTTTATTGAATTGGTTGGTGCTAGTCTTTTGTCCAGAAACTCCCCATGTGCTCATTATTTGGCATCTTAAAGTTGTTTTTTATCAATACTATTGGCTTTGGGGATGATAATGCTATGTTTGTCATCTGTCAGTTGGTCCATCACCTTGGTGACTGAAACATCTCAATGATTATTTGATCACTTGATCAAGTGGGATTCATCATTCAGCACACCTGGGCAAGAGCACATTTGGATTGTTAAAATGTTTTGTGCATCTGGAGGTGACTTCTTCTACAGAAAATGAAGAGGAAATATAAAAATAACTTGAGAATGTTGCTGCAGTGTATTTTAGTGTGTAACCCAAAAACTAAATATAACTGTGTTTTCTTGTTTGAGAAAACTCTATCAATTGTATGTAGCTGTAGGTAGAAACCTCAGAAACATTTCATATCTGAAAATTATAAGAAATTAAATGTATATGTAAGTAAGTATCTGTATTTTAAGATACCACTCAGTAAGTTAGTGACTCTGTTTTATTGTTGAATTTATTGTTGAAGTTGAACTGTTGGTAACTTCACATTTCTGATGCCAAATTAAGCTTTGTCTGTGTTTTGGGTGTAACAAGAATTAAACCAACCACAGTGTCATCTCTCATTCCTAGTGCATGGCTATTTAAATAGTAGATTCCTGTTGGATAACCTATTTCACTGAGCAGGATGAGTGCTGCTGCATTTCCCTGTGTGTTGTGAACCCACCTATCTATCTTACAATCTCAACAATGCGCCCTTTAAATAGCATGACTGCACCATTCACTTTAGACCAGGTCACTGGCAAGATCACTTTCATCTGAGTCAAGGCAGCAATGTGCCAACAATGTCCCAGACCTCACCTCATTTCAAGACCAACTCGCGAACAGATTGGTGCAAGTAGTTGAACAACGTGGGCACTGGGCATGATGATAGCAACTGCGTTTTCTTAAATTACCATCGACAGCACTGTGCTGACAGCGCACCTTATGACTTAACAGTCATGAAGTCGTTTTTAATCTATTTTGACAACTTAATTCATGTAGCTTGTTTTGTGTCTTAATTTTAAATTTGGATACCTCAATTTTCCTCTTACCTTCCCTTAATTTGTATCAATGATAAATCCAAACATATGATCACAAACTTCAGAGTTCAAGGCTTTGGCTGTTGACCAGCAGTGTAGTTGCTTTCTGTCAGATTAAAAGACTTTACACATCTAGTCACAAGGCCTTAACCAATCCTTTCATGAACCACATGCTTGTTTAATACTTTCTGGATTAGTGCATACATAATCAAACTTCACTGACATACTAATGAATGAATTATAACAGCCTCTCTTTGCTGTGGACACATCGACAAAGAGAAAAATCATGGATTTTATGAGACAGAAAGTAAAATGATGCCAAGAAGATAAGACATCCATGTAATTAGAAAGGGATCTAAAGTGGGGATATGTGAGATATGTGAGAGTGGTGTACAGTGCAAGGGATTAGTTTGGATTAAAGCAGTGGTAAAGGGCTCTGCTCTCTAACACTGTTCCCTCATTTGCCACAAAGGACAGAACACAACGTGTTCCGAGGCACAGAAATTACATTATTTTTATCATTTGGCAACCTGGAGAAAGTCGCCTGTGCTTTTATCTTTTTAAGCTCCTGCAAATGTCTGCTTCAGTGAAAAGGCTCTCTCACACTGCCAGCATGCATCACCCAGGCCTTAAAATAGTGAGTGGAGATGCCAAGCACGTTATTGCAGGTTTGGTGTATTTGTGGTACACTGCAGTAGTTTAAGAATGTTTTATTATATTTCTACTGTCATGGCTGGGCTTCGCTCCTGGCTAAAATGCTGATTTTGCACCTTGCAGTCTTACATTTGGGTACCTGGAGTGCATACCAACCCACAAACTGAAATACAACCCGGTCCCTTTTCTTCTAGGCTGATGTTCACACTGGGCATGTGAGTTTGTCTGCAGAATCATATTTGTGTTTATTTATGTTACTTGTGCCAGTGTAAAAAACCCCTGTTATTACTTTCAACAACCACTACTGCTGCTTCGTACCTGTTGTAGAAGTCCCAGATACCTCAGAAAACCAAAGGCTGTCATGTCTGTAGTAATAATATCATCTGGATGTGCACACAGCTCAGTGAATTGCACTGCCCTCTCCAGGAACTGCACCTGGGTGACTGCTGGTACAGCATTACTATAGTGGTATGAACCCAAAATGAACAGATGTAGCTGTGATTTATTGCAATAAATGGAATAAATGCTGAAACAGCCACAACATGATGCCAATGTGTTCAAAGTCTGAAGTACTGCTTTTGTTAGGCCTGTCCACTGGATGGGAAGCAAACTGCTTTAAAAATGCTTGTTTTCTGAATTGAGCTAGTATCCATCAGAGCTTTGCTGTGCAGGAAAATACAGCACAGCATCATGGTAATTTCTCCCTCAAAATAACTTTTTTTACTTAACCCAACATAATAAAATCATATTAAAGAGACAGGCGGCTAAATGGAGCATTTGAGTCAGAGGGTAAGTGCAGAGTATACCTCCTCAGACAGACAGCGTGAGAAAATAACATTTTTTTTTTGCATTGTTGTTTTTCCTTTACATGAAAGGATGGAAACATGTTCGAGTAGAAATACAACTATGAACCTGAAAGGAGCATGATATGTTCCCTTTAAATGAGCTATGCAGCATTGTGAACTGAAAACATAGTGTCTTTGATGGAAAGTTATTAAAAAGAAAATGCACAATCTATAAATACATCATGGAATATGACATGAGTAAACTGCAAAAACTTTTTCTTGCTTTTTAAGATATTCCCTTATTAGTCCCACGCTGGGGAATTCACACTCAATCTCTGCTTTTAACCCATCCTTTACACAACAGTGAACACACACCATGCTAGGAGAAGGGGGCAGCTCATTACTGTGCCTGGGGAGCAGTGGGGGGTTGGATGCCTTGCTCAAGTGCACGCCAGACCTTGACATATTAGGCCACAGACTGCCCCTGTGCTTACTGACGGGGCTGATCTGTGACTGAGAGGAGATAAAAACAGACAAAGCTAGCTAGTAGACAAACTATAGACAGCAGACCATTTATCGCCATTGATATAGTCGAAGAAGATTATATGGTTTTAATTTGGACTCTACAGTACAAATCATCCAAATGTCTGGTAGTTTATGCTTTACACCTTGCAGATCTTGGCAGGCAGAAACTACTCGGCACAACACCATCCCAGTGTAGCATGTACCTTAGCATGTAAGCCTCCGCTAGCTTGGGAGCGAGGCATTTTGTTGGAAAAGCACACACATGGTAGAATGATTGTGCCATGATATTATTTTTAGATTTTTTTCAAATTCTAAGATCAGCTCATGCATGGCAGAATATTTGAGCTGAAAGTGATGTCTTACTTTTTTTTGTCTTTAAAGGATATATTTTTTGCCACTGATGTATTAGAAATAGGTTGTGCTTGTGTTTGATTTGTACATTCTATTAGTTGAGTTTGTTTATGGTATTTGGTTGTATCTACAAACCAAACTGTGTGTGGTATTGGTTTTATTTGGTTTTGGCAGGACAATAGCTCCATATTGTTTGCATTGAATTTCTTCGCTAACAAACAGGATATCTCTGTTTCTACTGTAAAAGCCCTTTACAACTTTATTTTAATATATTTATAATGGGAAACCCCTGTGACAGACTGGCGTCCTGTCCAGGTTGTACCCCGCCTACGCCCAATGCAGCTGGGATCGGCTCCAGCCCGCCATGACCCGGGTTGACCCGGATAAGCGGTTTCGGAAGATGAATGAATGAATAATGGGAAACCCATGATCTGACCTACATGTTCTTTATTTTACCCAGAACCGAACCCAGAAATAAATTGAAGAAAAAATATCACTTGTCAATCACTTTTCAACGGCTCTCTCGTTTGGTACCCGTGGGTTCCAGCCAGGCTTCCAGTCAGTAGATTTTTATTTGCATCATGACATTGCAATCCTGCCAGCTCCTTCAACTTGTGCATTATTCATCATAAAGCAGACTGTGGCCCCCAGAACAGAACTCAGTAATACGGCGCCATGCAGCACTCCAGGATCCAGCCAAGTCTCAATGAAACAAAGAACACCACAGCTCCCGACATTCCGCTGGAAGCTGATGTGGGCACAGCAGCTGCCCAGCTCGCCATCCAACACCTGCACACAGGCCAGCAGGATGCCCGGCAGTAAAGATCCATGAATAACCACCGGTGTTTAATTCCTCCACACTTTCCTCTGTGCCCCACTCATGCAGAGATGGATGCAGACCATATTATCCATTAACTCCACCTTTTCTTCTGTGTAAGCTTTGATGTTTACATTTGAAAACATCAACAAGCCAGGTGGTGCAGTCACCAACAGGAGAGCCACTAGTGAGTGGTGAGTAGACTTCCCTAGACATCTGGAACACTGGTCACCGTAGTTTCCACACATAGACAGGAAGAAGTAATGCATTTGTCGGGTACTATATCCAAACTACAATGTGCGTTCATGGTAATAAAGGAACATGTCACCCAGTGCATCAATGCGGCTCACTGATGTGTTTTAACATTTTATAGACAACAATGGAGCTCAGTGGCACAGAAGAAAAAGATATATCAATCAGGCTTTGATACACACATGTCACAATACTTGCCAGTAGATGTAATGATTGTTGGTTTTAGTCTTGTTGTAGGACTTGTTGACAGATTTAAACAGTTTTTTTTTTTTGTCATTTGTACTCATACATACCTGTAGATATATGGATATTCCTATCTTATGTCAACAAAAAACAGCTCTTATATATACGTCCATCACAATTCAAAATCGAAATATATTTTTCTTTCATTTGCTGTAGTTTGCCTCAGTGAGTATGTGTGATTGTTAAAGCAAAAGGAATGGGATTGTCATAACAGAGTGTCAGATATGAATATAAGCTTGCTGCATCTGAAATGGAGAGAGGTGGATTCAACAGAAAACATAATAGATCTCAGTATATTGATATACACTGAATGTTTCTGGTGTGATGTTCCAAGCCCTTACTTAACATTCACAGTAGCAGACTACATCTCGCTGTAAATACAGAAATAATCCCAAAGCAAATAGGACCTTATTTGACCTTTTCCAGAGACAAAAGATGACAGAAGAGACGACATGTGACTTGAGCTCAGGGCTTTGTAGTGTCTTTGACGTGAGCGCTTCACTTCACGTTCAGATATGTAATACTTTATGAGAAGAGCAGGCATTTCTTCTGCCTCTGCTCAGTATTCCCCATGCCACCTTGCTGCCAGAACCAGCCTTAAGGTTCGCCCCTAGCCTCAGACACACAGCACGCTGCTGATGCTTAAAGTTCTGCCCAGGACACAAAAAGAAGAGAAAAAGAAAAGCACATTTACAGTCCCTGCAACCTTGAGCTATGACTCATCTATTTCATAATACCCTATACATGTCACACTGGAGTCATAGATCATCCATTTTTTAAATACTCTGCTTTATGTTGTGGAGGATTTGTCGACATGTGAAACGAGAGAATAGGTGGAAGGAGCAACGTCTGATGTAAATGCATTTTGGTTAGATAAAATCAGATTAGGGTTTCATTGACGTGTCGGGCTCACATGACACTGTGGATAATCTGCTCGGATAGCTCACAATAATTAGAAATATTCAGACACGCATTAGCCCCTTCATTTTCTTTAAGCATCCACGTCAGCATGCACCAACGTAGATGGAGTTCACGCCGCATCCGAACTCGGTCTGAATTAAACAATGTGCATGTAGCATAAGGAGCTTTGCACTGCATTTTAAGCTGAGTAAGTGGTTATGTTTTTGTTCTTTATTTTGATTATGACTAACTGGCACTGCTTGCACGTAAAGCAGATGTAGCTACATGAGCTCTGGGAGAGCTCTAATCCTCTGAGAAGGATCTTTTTTTCCGGAATTCTTTGAACTCACTTCAAAACAAACGTGTTAATGCTGTTTTTGCAGTGCAGGTGATGCTGCCTTTTTATCTTGGTAGCATTACACAGCTTACAACCCTCTTGTAGTCATAAATACAGCTCCATCCAGGTCTATCGGAGTCCTTGGAGCCCTGGAAGCAGTTTGCTGTGGTTCTCTGTTGTATGACATCGCAACTTCACACAATAATGTTAGGAGGTGAGGGGGTCATTTTCATGTCGACGTTGCTTAATGTACTTATTAAGGACAGACTGTCCTACTAGATATGACGCTTTTTTGATGACTCATTAACATTAACATTTGAACACAATACTGATGGCTTATTAGGAAAGGGTATACAAAAAACAGCCACCTTGCAATCCAAAAGGTGATCCTATTAATGGTTTACAGCTGATAAAAAAAAATCCAATATTCATTAAGGAATCTGTTTGTAACAAAAAATATCTCATTTGTAAAGAGAGTCTGACTAAAAAGTGGGACCAACTGACTCTAAGAAGCCATGAAGAAGAATATGAGTATTGGCCCAGTCTGGAGTTGTTGAGGTCTAAAACACTTTTAGCAATTTTTGGCTAACATCCATATCTTTATACCCAAAACTTTTGTGTTTGAGATACATTTCCATTATTCCAAGGTTTCACTTTAGCCATGATAGTTTTTTTGGTAGCAGGTTTGGAGAGGAGGCCTTACAGTTGAGATGGACAGCAACTGTTTTAGGCAGATGGCCACCTACCCAGAGGTTGGTTCTGCTTAAGCTTTCCTCCAATTAAAGGAGAGTTTTTCATTGCTCCGGTTGGTCATGGGGGAATGTTGGGTGTCTGTAAGTTGAAGAGTTTTGCTCGGATCCGGGGGGTTGAACTTTTCTTGCGTGATTGAAACAAAAACCTGCTGCAACATGTTCCTTTCATGGATCAATTTGACACCCCTGGTCCAGACCATTGACTGTTTATAGATAAGGATAGCATGACAGCTGCAAGCTCCCGCCAAAACATATTGGACGCCCCCTGGTGGCTGCATAGGTCATCATAAACGTCAATCCGCCCATGTTAGCGGACGGGACATGAGCCAAACTAAAAAAATGTCAAATTAACTCGTCCCAAAGATGGTTTTGGATAACGTTTGGTTTAAATGAGTTATTATATGCTTTAATACGGTGGTGTAACGTCATGATTGACTCTGGATTGATCGGGTAGGCGTATTTCCAGGACTTCCGTGCTGCGACTCCATCAGCTGATCACCGCTGTTCACACTCTGGCCTCTTTATGTAGTTGATGGTCTTGACCTGTTCTATATGTAAATGTCTTGAGATAACTACTGTTATGCATATGTTAACATGCAAGTGGTCACAGATACAATTGTAAAACTTGTAAAAAGTGTGTGTGGTGCTTTTACCGTGAAAGTGGATTACATTTTGGTAAGAATTTTTGAGAACATCGGGATCTATTTTCCTGCTACTGTAATACACAGCACACAAACGCTTTACATGCTTGGTTTTCTTAGGTGTGTTTTTCTGAGAAATGCAAATAGATTTTGGCTAGAAATGCAAGGATCTCAATTCCCGGTATTCAACCCTAGAACACTTCAGATGAAATAGACAAACATGCTTGTTGTGTACACACCCTGAGTAAGCCCTGAGCCTGGTGTCAGTCAGGCAGCTAAGTATTAAAGTCACTCAGGATTGCACTCACAAGTCAAATCTGCACATCTGCTGTCATCTTCCCTCTGTTCGGCATCCGGCCCAGAATTGACTCCTCTCTTTAGAGCTGATTAGATTTTTCCCCCTCTTTCCCTCTCTCTATATGCACTCTACATCTCTCTCTCCCCTCAGCCGAGAGTGTATGTGAGGCTATTAGCTCTTTACCGAGCATCTTCTGGTTCACTCCATACGTTTAATCCATATGCTGAGCTGGTAATACCAGGAAAAAAGGGAGTGTGCACTCAAGTATGCATACATATTCCCAAATCCCATTTTACACCTGTCACTGAGCATGTGACCCTGTCACTGCCTTGACCTTTACACTGCAAAACCAGACAAAAAGACATTAAGGAAGATCTATGGAGGCATTTGACTTCATTGTCAGTTTATCTCTGTGTTGCTGCTATCTGGACGCGATTCACAAGCATGAGTAGAGAGCTATTTGTATGATAATGCAAAGCAGACTCTGTGGACTGGCTGCTCTATGTGATGCCATGCAGGAGACAGCTGACATAAGCACTTATTGAATCTTGCCAACGATTCAGTAGAAATGTGAGTAATGCAGAGGAATAGAAAGGGAGAGAATGAGGAGAATAGCTGGTGCTGGTGGTTCGCCATGTAAATGTCAGCTTCACTGGGCCCGTCTGCTTGCTCTTGGGCTTTTTAGCATTTAAAAGGAGAAGACTACAATCGCATACATGATGTGTGAGTCTCTTGTGCTTGTTTCAGTGCTGAGAGTCGACTACGGTGACCAGATTAATGAGAAGTCTCCAGTCCACCCACTCCCACTCCCACGCAGTCTTTAGAAGAGGCTTCCAACACACTGTAGATGATGTGACATGATATAACACTCTCCCACCTCAATTCATATCTCTTTGTCGAGGTGCCTTTGAATAATGGGAATGTACATTAGTGTACTCGGGGCTCCGAAAGCCTGTCTGGAGACGTTACTGACAAAATGTTTCATCCAGAGATGAAACACAAATGCATGCTGAGGGCTGGGTGAGCGTTTGCCATCAGTACCAAATCTGAGCCATTAATTAGTTGTAAATCTATTGCAGCAGGTGGGAGCAGACTACAGTAAAAATAAGAAATCTGCTCAGAATCAAAATGTAGATAGCTTCCTACTGTAATAAATCCATATTTAGGAATTTTAAAACATGACACAACTAACGCACATCATTCTGTGCGTTAGTTTTTTCTTTTTTCTTCTTTCAACTTCATGTCACTGTCTTCATCAGCATGATGTTTGCTCAGGTTTCTAAGAGGTGGATTGGTTGCTATCCTGATATGGTAAACAGTAAATGGACTGCACTTGTATAGCAATTTTCGAGTCATAGCGACCACTCAAATAGCTTTTATACTCTACAGATTATCATTCACCCATCCGCACGCACATTCATACACTGGTGGCCGAGGCTACAACAGTTACTTACCCAGACACCAATTCTTCACTGATGGAACAGCATCTGGAGCAATTTGGCTTTCAGTGTCTTGCCCAAGGATACTTCAACATGGACGACCGCTCTACCATCTGAGCCACGGCCGCCCCATGATTGATAATATGATTTGTTATGACAACTGAGCTGTTTCGGTGACAACAGAGTAAACTCCAGCTGTTGATACAGACAACAAGACCAGACTTGTACAGTAAATTGACTTTTAGTTAAGATTGTTTTGGCAAATTTTTAATTGAAGAATGAGCGATTAGGATTTTCCTGGTTAAACTTTACTTTATTCCATTATTATTAGTATTATTATTATTACCGGGTAAGTTTCCCAAGACCTCCAGCATGGCTCAAGTCTTGCTGACAAATCAACATTAGGATATTTACTTATTAAGTGCGGCAGTGGGCTCAGTTTGAAGGGGGGCTCACTGGTTTCAAATGAAACTAGAAGACTAAAATATTTATCCAAAAAAATAGCACACGTTATTATATTTACATGAACGGTCTGCGGTTGTTAAAAAAAAAGGCTGCAGTTTCTGTGAATTTATGCTACAAAACCACCAGCCAGTGGTTGAATGCATCAGGTACATTTGCTCCAGTACTGTACTTAAGTACAAGTTAGAGGTACCTGTACTTTACTTGAGTATTTCTATTCTCTGTGGCTGTATACTTCTACTCCACTACATTTTTTTAAGGAACAAATTGTACTTTTTACTCCACTACATTTAGCTCTCACCTTTAGTTACTTTCCAGGTCAAGATTTATCATAAAAAATATGATCAATTTAAAGTGATTAGACTTTATTTTTTTATTATTAAGAAACAAAATTAATACGCTGCTTATATTAATACATTAATACAAATAATGTAATAATATATTTGGAATATATATATAACAATCTGGGAGTTCATTTCTGCATAAAGAATGCTGTTATTTTTGATACTTTAAGTACATTTTGATGCTGATGCTTTTGTACCTTTACTGAAGTAAGTTTTGAATGCAGGACTTTGGAACTTTTACTTAAGCGAGGGATCTGAAAACTTCTTCCACCACTGCCACTGACCAGGGTTTCTGGCAAAACTCTTCCTGGTTAGGCGTCGTGAAAGACGGTTTAAAAGCAAATAAATGTACATTAATGCTGGAAGTGAAGAAGTTACGAGGGTGACGTGAGCCACGGAAGTTACTCAAAAATCTATATTGAGGTTTTTGAGGGGAGACCAGTCTGAGCATGTCAATTTTCAGAGGGATCCTCTGACCTCAAGATATCTGAATGAAAATAGGCCATATGTACCCATGAATCTTCGTGGTAATGATAGTTTGGGACAGATACTGCACAGTTTTGTTCATGCTGCACTAATGTGTTATTTTCGCCTTCAGAACATGTATATCTTTTCAAAGTAAGGGTACGTCTCGACAGTTTAGAGAAACCAAATGACAGATTGAAACCTCAAGGTCTTGGTGTTTTATGTTGAAGTGATTTTTGCCCCTTTTTTCCCAGTTAAGTCAGTAATTAAAAAGGCTAATGTTACATATAAATCTGCATGCTTAAATATAGTATATTAACATTTGCATGTATTCTTTAACATTTACAAAAATAAGTGGCATTCTCTCGCATTCACTGGTGTCTGAATAAAATGATATTTTCTTAACATTCTAAAACTGGAAGAACCACAATAATCAGACATCAGATCATCTTAATTCCAGCTTCTATTGACGACAATTGCTTTCATTAGTAATATTCAGTAACCTGTGAAACTTACACTATGTGGAAATGAAATAAATATGTTGTTGGGACCACCAAACAGGCCCCAGATTGACCTGTGGCATTGTGAGTTAAAGGGGTGGAAGAAGAAACATTTTTATATGAAAGTGTTGATTATTTTCTGTATCTTCTAAAATAGTTGCTTTACTTGTTAAATACTCTTTCAAGCTTGTGAAAATGGGTTACAAATGAGCATTGCTTGACTTAATTGGGTCAAAAGCTAAAAAAGGAACCACTTGTAAAGTCACTATATGCATGTAGCAAAAGTAAAAATGTATTTCTTTTAAATATGAACAATAATAATGCACTATGACCAAATGCCACAGGCAGCTATATTCACATTTATGTAATTAACAGATAGAGATAGAAGGTTAGCATTACATCCCTATTAGGTACTGTGTAAAACAGATTTCTGGCTCTGTGTGGTATTCAACAAATTATGAAATAGATTAGGGGATTTACAAGGCTGCTGGTGATAAAATGGAATGAATAAAAGCATGAAAGTATGGATGTGAGATGGCAAATATTATATGTGGATCACAGTTCTATCTGTACAGCCTTACCAAGCTTGTTCAGAGGCCTTTGCACAACAGAGAGTGAGCCCTTTGCTTTACTTACATTACAAGAATACAGTGAAGGGTGAAGGGATAAACTACTCTGATAAGTTAATTTTCTCAATAAATGTTTCTGATCCTCCTCTTACTGACTTGCCACCATAGCCCCGGCTGAGAGCACATAAAAACATGGACACAGTCATCGGAGTTGTCTTCATTTATTACTGCGCACAGCCTGACTCATCGTGTTGCTGTATGTTGATGAAGAGGATAAGACCCGCAGACACTTCAATATGGCTCTGTGAAACCTTGCATAAACTAAAGAGAATGTCCTTCAACAAGAAAGCACAGTCCGAAGCCCTCAGTACAGCAGACAGACGTGGTGCTGAAGTGTCTCGCATAGGTATAGCAAGGTTCTGAGTTTAACCTCTTTTAGTTCCAAGGCTGTTTTCCTATAGCTACCACTAACCTCTGACCTGTCGTCTGGAGAAGAACCTTGCAGGATGTAGAACAAATCACATTCTTATTAGCTGTAGGTTGTGCTTACCCACAATCCTGTAGGTGGGAGTGTGAGACTTTCATGTCATCAGTGGGAGAGAAGAGCTTTTTAATACCAGTGACAACAGCGAGCAGCCCGGGCTTTCAGCTCTAATACTCTCCATCGCTTCATTAGCAGGGACACCGTGTGTGTGTGTGTGTGTGTGTGTTGGGTGGGTGTGGGAAAGAGAGTGAGGGAAGAGCAGTGTTGATGCTGTCACTCGGCTGCCATTATGCTTAAAACAACCCACACAGTGGCAGACAGAGTCAAAGAAGAGCCATTATTAATATTTCTCTTCTGAAATGAGGCTCATTTTCGTCTTTAAGAAGAAGAAGCATATGGACTCTCATTGTCCGCTGGCATTGAAGTCCTCTTTTTGGGGACATGAAAGCGGACACAATGATTTCTATTAGCGGACCTTATCAGGCGCTTAGCCAACAGATTAGCAGGGGTAATTCTCTCTTTTTTTGGTGTAAAGGTCTTTTTTGAAATTCAGAGCTTATGAAGGAGAGAGAGGGAGGTAAAAGTGGGAAATGGATTCATTAGTCTGGAACGGATCCTTCTGTCAATAGCCACATTTTTTGAAAATGTCTTCTTTATTCAGGGTGTGTTGCCAAATGAAATTCAGTCGGTGACTTATCAGCATCCTTTCAGAAACAGTGGCTTTACCAAACCTTGGGACTCTGATTGTTCACCGGGCGAGACTCGATCCAGTCACTATTGAGTTGAGGTTCAATGGCCTGGATTTTGTCGTGACCGCCAGCCACTCAGGGGATGGCATCATTCAGACTGAACAATGAAGCCGAGGCGTAAATACAGAATGACTGTGGAGTCACTGAGCTGTGAGCTACTTCCCCCTGCTTATTAATTCTGCTTCTATTCCCAGCTTTTCTCATTGACTTTCTTCAAGAGATGTTACATTTTGACCCCCGAGGACTGGAGTCAGTGCCACAGCGTGTTTTAATCATGTTCCCCCCTCATCCATATAGACTTGGAGTCCAAGTGGAGCTAGACCGAGAGCAGACCTGAGAGAGAGGCAGAGATTACCCCCGCACATTCTCCCAGGGATTTGATGTTACATATAAGCCTACATTCATGCTTAGACATGCTTGCCACGTAGACTAGCGGACCACAATAAAATGTAATGACATGGACTGTCGAGGAGGCCCGAGCTTCCAGCTGTGATTGAAATGGAGACACAAAGCTGTGGGAAATTGGAAGAAAAGCTGGCGCTTAGTCTCATTCTGCCGCATGCAGCAAGGTTGTTTCACTCATTTCTGCTGTGTAAACTGCCACCCTTGTGGTGCGTTAAGCCAATATCACAAACTCCTTTTAAGAAGAACCATTAAACATTTAGGCCATTATGGTTACTTTCCCCACATGACGACTTCACAGCATAGCTATCTGCAAAAAGCAGATTATCCCCAGGACAGATTGGCAGAGCCGTGGATCTTTTACCTTTAGGTAATTATTACTGCAGTTGTTTTTCAGGTTGTACCTGTCTTTAGTCTCCACAGGGGCTGAGTTAGTGACGCGAAACTCCCGAGGATAAAAGTACATTTGCCACGAGTCGCAAGGTGTCTATCAGTCGGGGGTTGGGTTTCCAAATGGAGTCTGGGGTCTGCCGGTAATTAACACAGCAAATGACTGACAGTCTTTCTCTGGCTCTCTCTGTCTGTGAGGGATAAGACTACTTAGCTGTATTAGAACTTAGATAACGACAAGTTTCTAATTTAGTGTCAAAAGCCTGACTGCTGTGGTTCATCGCACTGATATTTTGTCACTGCGGTGGTTTGTATTATTGAGCTGAGTCTATTAAATTTTGCAGACAGTTTTTTAAAAAGTTGGCTAAGGAAATTGAAATCAATATTTTTTACCCATCAACTGTAATGTGAATATTAAGAAAAGGGAAAAATTAATGTGATATATGCTTCTGTTACACAGTTTGACAAGTTAAATGGGTTTCCTTTGTTCACACATGTAGTAACTACTTTGTTGTCAACCATCCATCCGTTTTATACATGCTGAGAGAGCTTTTGCAGCATCCAGGTTCAAGGCCCCTGTGTTGGCACCCCGCTGCACCCACCAGACTGCATTTTCTTACACGGAAAAGATGAAATATGATCCAGGAAATCCAGTTTGAATAATGTATTCATGAGTTTGGGCCTGGTCACACCAGCAGTAAAATTTCAAACCAAAATCAGTTCATTTTTAATCAAATTGCCTCGGTCAATGGATTCACTCACAGAAGCAAAGTAAATCTGCATGGGGCTTTCACTTAGAGTTCAACTGCATTGACACACAAATTCGCGCCACTGAACAACTGCAAACTGTGCTGACTGTGTTCACCTTCAAAGGGGACTGAGAACAGGAGTCCTGAATGGAGGACACTGGAGTTTGTTCACTTTTTGGCATTGCTTTCTGGATACTTCAGTTGCTTACTGCACAACATGATTGAAAAAAAGCTTGGTGGTCAATTGCAGTTAGCTAGCAGTAGCAAGCTGTTACTGGCTAATATTAAGTCCCATTAAGTTTTGGCTGCTACCATCTTTGCAGTAGGGGATGGTTTGATCGCACTAGAAGGTTGTTTCGGAATGCAAAACACAGCAGTGCAGTGTATAGAACTATAAAATTGGATTTATTAACTGTGGAAATTTTTCATGGTCAACATCAGCTAAGCTTGTGAGGGAAACAGTGGAAGTAAGTAGGAGTGCACATAACCTGAATGCATACATTTGATTGTACAATGTAGTGCTTTGCATGATAAAGTCGTGTTGAGGTCTCTGTCGTGTAAAAGCAGCGCTGTCCTTGAAATGAACTGGAACGTTGAATGATTTGCGGTGTTACTAATGTTGGTCTGAACACAGCCTGAAGGCCTCAGTATGCTTCAAACAAAGGCATCCAAGCCTGGTCATCCAACAGCGATCCAAGCCCCTTTCTCATGGTAAAATCAGGAAGGGTTTATCACTTTTGTGAATTATTTTTAAACAGACTATCTAACAGTCATGCCAGTCACTGCACTGAAGGTTTCAGTCCTCTGGAGCTGTCTTTTTTCTTCCTCACACAACTCCTCCTGTCATGCATAAGAAACAGTGTTCTTGGATGTGTCATCACTTCTACACCAAGTTCATCTGAAGCATATTAAACGTTCTCCAAAACATATTTACATCCATGGGCATTTTTTGGGGCTTTTCACCTAATATGCATGTCGGAGGAGACTGCAGCAGCCAAAGGAAACCCACAAAGACATTGTGAAAACATGAAACCTTTTGAAAGGTGCAAGCCAAACAGGTTTGCTTCAAGCCCTGGACCTTCTGACCACTAAGACAGTTTGTCACACTTCATTTCACTCATTGGGAAATGTGTTGAGACATGTATGTCTTCCTCCTAAAACTCCAGGAAATGCCTCCCATCCTGTATAGGTACCCCACAGTGTTCCTGTTTACAAAACAGAGGAAAGTCCGAAGAAAAATCCCCTGCTAGCGCTCCACATCCTCCTCCTCCATCACTAACCCTCCAGATCCAACCCGCCCTACCCCACCTCAAGGAACATTGTATTTGTTAATCCACCCCTGAGAGCCAAGGCCTCTGCTGGCCGCCAGCTTGTATATCCCACACCATTAGCAACATGACAGGAGGAGTTAGCTTGACTGGCATGTTTATTGTTCTGTTGACTGGGCAGTGCTAATGAGGCCTTTGTGCTGTGCTGGGCCGGCAGGATTACCGCAGCATCACAGGACAAGCACAAACAAGACCCACTGTCACTGGCCATTTTCCTGAGAGCACACACACATGAACACACACAGTGGACTGCTGCTGCCTTCAGGTGCTCACACTATATACTCCTGCTCCTGTGCTCTGGAGTTGCATGTTTAATTTCTTGATTTTTTTCATAACAAATCCAAAGTGGTACAAAGTCATTTTGGATTGGCATTTATATCAGAGGTCAAGCAGAGCTTCTTTGCACAGTGGCTAGAAAATGAAGGAGAGAAAATTAGCATTACACTGATAATTGATGTTTTAATAATTTATGAACTTGAAAAGCCATGACCACACAGTCGCATTGGAAAAGCACTGATTTCTTAACAGCAGGTCAACAATGAGTAGCAAAATGCACAATATACAGTGCACAATGGCAGTTGGAGTGTTTTTATCTTCTGTGATAATAGTGAAATGTAACATGCATGTCAGGTATTGATCAAACCATTATGAAATTCGATCTTATTCCTCAATAATAGATGTGATTTAGCAGGCACAGTGTCCCCTAGAGGTCTAATAAGATGGGAAGATTCAGCCCTAACCTTTATGTCTTTTGATACATTTATGTAGCAAAGCTTTATTGTACTGGTCTGTACTCCTGCATAATGTCCTAATAAGAAAAACTGTGCCATTTCAAAGCAATTAGACAGATTTTGTTGTATTAATGAAGTAATTGATAGCAGAACATACAGAATGTAAAAGCAAAAAGCTTTCTACAGACACATACAATATAGTGCTTACAGAACCATAACATGATAAATCGGCAACAATATTAAACAGGAAGAGAAAAACAGAATTAGAACCCTGTCTGAAACAACAACAGAAGTATGGTGAAAGTTTTATCAGAAAATGAGGCACTATGCACTTTCATCAACAAAGGCTCCAATCTCGTGTTGGTACTTTATTGAAGCTGGTACACTTCTTTTTCCTTAAAGCAGAGCAATATTGAAAATTTTTAAGTCTTTGATGCCTTTAACTTTATGGATACCCAAAATGTTCGGCATTAAATAAATTAATTAATTGAATGTTTCAATTCCCTCAGTCATGTGTCCTACATTTTTAGTGCATCATTTGAGGATGGACTGATGCTCTTTTAATTATATCACCTCATTGCACATGCTTCTTCTTCACAGCGGTGGGTAGAGTCCACAAAAACTGTATTCCAGTAAAAGTAATTAGTAATAAACAAGTAAGTTACTGTGAAAAAAACACGTACTCAAGTTTAGAAAGAGTACAAGGTTATATTTATTGGGAAAAAAAACGTATAAATATATATCAAGAACACTGCCACACGACTGTCTTTTCTATGTGATGTAAATATGACTGGAATTAATTCAGATGATATTCATGAGGTAGTAAGGTAAACAAGTAAACATACACCCAGAAGGAAATGAAAAGTCATCATCTCCTGATTAGATACATGTAGTACACCAGACAACATTCACAGTCCCTCAAGTGTCATCACAAATTATTACATTAACATTATACTCTATTAAGTAGACTCAAGGTTCAAAAACTTTTTGCCATTGTGCAGGCACAAGGAGACTGCAGTTGTGCCATCCTTGGTGCCTGCATTCACATAAATTGCATTTGTAACATTCACCCATAGTGAAAAAGGCAGCAATAAAAAATTATAAAGTACAAAAAAAAAGTGTATAGGTTCAAAATAAGATAAAGTGTCTAAGTGCAAAGTAAACAAAACACAAGTAAATCCCCATAGCCCAATATCAGCAGCAGACACAGTATGAGGTGCAGTGTGGTTCTGTGTATATGTTAGAATACTTAACAAACACACTTACTGCTCTCTATCAGCTCGGTGTTGGCATGGTTCTCTGATGTACTGTTTTCAGCCTGCCACTCTTCATCAGTCCGTATACGTTCTTACCCTCATTTATAGTCATGAGATCTCAGGTACAAGCAGCCAAAATGCATTTCCCCTCTAGGGTGTCTGGGCTCAGCCTCACAGACAGGGTGAGGAGCTCAGACATCAAGAGGGAGCTCAGAGTAGAGCTGCTGCTCCCTCGAGTCCAAAGCTACCAGATGAGGAGGATTGCGCATCTGATCAGGTGGCCTACTCTTTCCAGGTAGGCCCTGCAAAGACCCAGAACAAACTGGAGAGGTTCGAAGTCTTGCCTGGCCTGGGAATGCCCAAGGAAGAGCTGGAAAACATTGCTGGGGAGAGGGACATGGAATACCTTGCTTAGTCTGTTCATGACCTGGCCTAAGATAAACAAAGGAATGGATGGATGGATTTTTGCTGCTGATTTTATAGTTTTATCTGAAAGCCATAACAGGGTGTAGTGGTTAGCACTCTTGCCTCACAGCAAGAGGGTTGCCTGTTTGATCCCAGCCTGCGGCCCTTCTGTGTGGAGTTTGCATGTTCTCCCCGTGTGTGCGTGGGTTCTGTTTGACATTAATACAAGCATGGTCTCACTCCCAACATGGCTGATACCAGCCTGATCTCACAAAATTACGTGAATGATCACCTTTGTTTTAACATTAAATTACGTGCTGGTGGCACGTAATGTGCGGAAAAAGGGGATCCTTTTCCTGCTGGGCACACATATTCCCTCTGTGATGTAGTAGTAATGATTGATAGCAATGTGGAGTTTAAATGACGGAGGTCACACTCAGGGCAGGAGGGAGGGGAGGTTGATGGGTCGAAGTAATGGCAGACTTTTACCCAAGAGAACTGGGTTTATGTCCCATGTGATAACAAAAGTAGAAGACTTTTAACATAACTTGCATTTTTTTACGTGACTTCTGTGGCTTGTGAATTACGTCTTTTTACAAACTTATGTTGTTTTCGTAACTTACATTGTTTGTGGAACTTACGTGGCTTCCGGTTTGTGAATCACGTTTTTTGTAAATGTAACTTGCCTTAGCAGGACGTTTTTTGCCCTGAACCCAGGTCAGTGGTTTTGTAGCATAGATTAACAGAAACAGCAACCTTTTTTACAACCACGATCCATACATTTATGCATAATGACGTGTGTGCTATCTTTAGCACACTGTACTTTCACGTACTTTACATTGGCGTTGTTTCCTTGCTGCCAGCATGCATTTTTCCACAAATTACGTGCCACAAGCACGCAATGCAGAGATCAGGTTGTTGATACAGTTGTTTTGTCGTGGCATCGGCGTGATACTGATGTACAAGGCACCCTTTAGTGTGTGTATGAAACGCACTAGGCTTCGTATTGACTTCAATGTAAACCCATCTGCGATACTGTTGTACACTTTGGGTAAATGATGTGATGTGAGCTCCACTCAGCGTCTGTGGGAGGGAGGGAAGGTGGATGAGTTAAACAAGCTGCAGACTTTGACCCAGGAGACCTGTGTTTGTGTCCGGTCTGAAACAAAGAGTCCACATTGGTATCTGGAGTCAACCTGTGTAACTGTATCCAGTAGTAAAGTGGGGTTGCTTTGAAGCCCAACCCTGTTATTTCATCCCATCATAGTCAAGTGGTTTTATTGCATAAAGTTAACCATTTCCTGTGGACAGTTAATTTTGAAAAGTCGTATGTAGGTCGTGGAAAGTGATACATCGTCCCTGAGCCTTTCAAAACTGAAGCAAAGGGCCACCTTATGTGTTGGTATCACATGCCAAATAAGAGTAAAAAAAAAAGATTGTAAAAGTAAAAAGTATGCTTTTTGATTCCAAAAAACTTGGGACACCATGTGACAATAAGGAACATATTCAGATTGTGTATATATTAAAAAACAAAACAAAAACAAAACAAAGAATTTACTTAGTTTGAGCATTTGATATGTTGTCTTCAACAATAATTTAGGTTCCATTTGGTTTGAAACCTGGCTATAGAATCTGTAATTCTAAATTAATGCGGGCACTTGCTTTCTTCCAGGCCTCTCTCCCTCACTGTGTCTCTCACACACAGATGCACACAGTCTAGTGCATTCATTCAATTTCACTCAGTATATGTGCATCCTAAAAGACATTCAAGTACCTGCGGCACCCTGCTTGTTATAGCAGCCCTGTGATTTATGGTTTGTTCTGCTAATCGTCAGCAGCACCAGTGTTCGCCCCATTAGCACTAATGCTACAGCTGATAAAAAGGGGCTATTGATGAACTGTGGTAATGAGACTACTGTGGACCAGGTGATAAAAGTCTCTGCTACGACCTGATAGTGCCTCACCTGCAGCACAAACTGTTTGAATAAGGATCATGACGCAACAAAACACTCACGCAAAGTTATTTTTCAAGGTATTTTGTTTTTCATTGATTGCATCATTTAAAGAATGGTCAGTATTATGTCAGGTTAAAGGTTAGTACTGCATAAATGTTATACTTTCAAATTACAAGTAGATACTCATATAAAATAGTGGAAAGCAGACGTAGTGTGCCAGGTAGCATACTATATAGGAAGTCATTTCAGACTCAGCCAATCTCTCCCACTCATGCAGCTGGAGCTGTCCAAGGTCCTGATCTTTCTGCAGTGTGTGCCAGTCTTTATAAACAGCTCACATTTCAGCATAGGAAGGTTGTTTTTCCAGTCGCTGACTTTTATACAGTAATAACCCAGACATTGCTTTTGCCTGTAAGCTTCTCTAATGAATATATTCATTAATATAAACACAATGTATATAGTGCTTTTATACAAGAAAAACAGTTGAAAGTGCCCTGCATTAAATTGTTTTAGCAAGACTCACTCTCGTCTGTTCTGCGGGCTTCTCTCTACGGTGGCCCTGAGAGCTCAACACACTGCAAAATAAGAAACACATGCAAATACACACAACAAGAAGAAAGAAAGAAAGAAAGAAAGAAACCAATTTGACAACATGTGCACAACATTTAGACAAAAGAAACTGTCAATAGATAAAACTCTGCAAGGAGCTCACAACACAAAGCAACTGTTTCCAGGGTACTCTAACAGTGATGCACATGGCTGAAATGAACAAAGCCTTTACTTTTTTGCTTATTATTAGCCTGCCAAATAATTGTGTCTGCTTGGTATATTGGTAGGATAATAATTAGCAAAAGGCTAATGCTAGGTTGACACCAGATACTAGTTTTTGTTTTGTTTTGTTGTGCTTTGTGGTGTTTTGTCTAAATATTGCGCATGAGTTGTCAGTTTGGTGAAGATGTTTTCTTAATTTACAACGTGTTGAACTCTCAGGGCCACAATATGTTATCCTTGCATGGTTGCTCTATTTATCTTACACAGGTGTAACTCCTGACAGCTCTAACTTAGTCTGGATTGGTTGTTGTTTGCCTTCTCGTTATGCCTGAGTTGCATTTATCTAAATGGCATTAAACCTCTGCTTCTGCCCCTGTCTATGTCTCTGGTGTCCTGCCACTGCTACAGAAATACACCTTCTAATCTTCTTTCATACAAGTCAAAAACAGCATGCAAATCAATGCAAAGATGTGCGTTTTATACCAGCCCCTACGCATTTCTTTTTTTTACCCAAAAGCCTTTCATTTTTTAGTCTCCAAGATCCTTCTGCCTCAAAAAACAATGACAACTTTTGCATAAATGTACTGCACCTGGTCCCTGTCCAGAGCTTTTGTACAAAGCGTATCTCCTTCTGTTTACAGACGCACCAAAATGTCTGTTAAAATGCCCCCCTAGTGAGTAAACAAGATGGAACCTGCAGCGCTCGGAGCAGTGTTTCAAATTGAGAGCTAGCAGAATATGACAGCTCCTTTAATGCTGCTCTTAGACATTCATTATCATTAAGATGTTGGTTTCCATACCTGCTTAAGTAAGCATTTATCCCCAAGCTGTTAGGTTTCCTTCAGTGCTCTCACTCATTTTCTCTCTCTCTCTCTCTCTCTCTCTCTCATTGCGGGCGAATTTGCAACCCAGCTTTGCGTCAGCAGTTACAAAAGGAAGGCACTTTTTATACTTTTCTTGATGCTCATCCAAGAAATTGACATACAGGATGCATCTGGGCCTTTTGGAGAGAGGAACAAGGCAGTAGGAAGAGAAAGGCTTTGTGTGTTCATGTCTGTGTGTGTGCGGGCACTTTGCATTTCTCCAATTCCCTCCTGTTTTCCAAAGACTATTACTGTAACTTTTCATCCATATCCATTTGACAGAATAAAGACATTTCATTAAGGCTATCTCTGTGCCTGTGTCCTTATAATGAAATGCATACCTCTGCAGCCAGCAACACTGGCCTGAGTGTGTCTGGGTGTGCTTGCATATATGTTCCTAGATGTGTGTGTGTGTTTGCATCTCATTAGTTGTCAATGGGAAAAGTTGCCTTAGCTTTTTGTAGTCGTAGTGTAGTCTGTGGCATAAATACATCACATTTCCCTGGCTTGGGTGCTGCCTTAACCCCTGTGGGTGTGTCTGCACATGTCCATATAATGCACTTTGATGCCAGCATTCTGAAAGCTGCTCTCCATAATGAGAAACAATGTCTCTCCAGGCTTTGGATGTATAACTACATGGCTATCTGTGAGAAACTTGGCCATGGAAGTAATTAATGTAGGGCTTAATTGTCCGGTGAACATCCCCGCAGACCTTGGATCCCACCTTCACCGCAACCCTGAACTCTAATAAGCCCACAGGGACGACCCAGCATGCACCTCAGACCCAGCCGAGGCAGCCGCATAATTAGTCTGCAAACGTGGCCTAACACACCCACACAGAGGACTGCGCTGACAGGAAGGCAAGATTTTTATGTGGACAACATGCATTCTATCAAACAAAGCCTTTAATAAATTCAGGCAATCTGAGCATGTTTCACACTAGGATATCTTTGCTTAAAGACATTTAAACCCAAATCACTGGGGTTGTTTGATGGCTTCTTGTAATATTGTGCGTAGTAATCAATAGGAAAGGCAAGAAACATTTATCTGTATAGTGCCTTTTGACAAGGTGCAAGTCTAAGGGCAAGACATAAAAGTACATTAAGACCAGATGCAAAAGAAACATAAAAAGAGACATATCAGTGGCATTTAGAAAGAAAAAAAAGTTGTATTACATTTTTTATTTTAACGAATAATGTGCCATGTTTTTCATCCATATCCAGTTGACAGACCAAACATCATTATATATATTAACCATGTTTCTTACCTCGAATGTACAGTATGCATCATTGGTGTTGAGGAAAGAACACCGATATCTCTG
>CAFUXE010000021.1:227986-261806 GCA_903364295.1 Serranus cabrilla | reverse complement strand
CTCTCTCCCTCTCTCCTAGACACTCCTCCCTGATCAAACATGTTATTTCCTAAATCAGTGCTACCTTTAACAAATAATGACTTAACCCATCAACCCAGTGTATTTTTTTTATTTTTTTTATTCTGTCTGGACAAATAATTAAAAGAGTAATTTCTAGCACAGCCTGATTTCACAGAAACTGCAGCCTTTTTTTACAACTACGATCAGGTTGGTATATGTGATAAGATCCCTAAATCCCAAAGTGTATATTGGCTCAGTGTTGGCTGCACATTTCTTTGTTCATACAATGTATATTTAAAAACACAAATGAATAAATGATAATATTTTTTAAGTCAATCCAGTAATCCATGGAATTGTGTTGATGATGATGACTCAGCATGACCTGGTTTACGTCCAGGGCCAATGCAGAAAGCTATGTCCTTTATAAAGTCAGAGTGTGGAGGTCAGGTTGTTGGATGGGCATCTGGCACGTCAATCTTTCATGTGGACTTCAGTGCTAAAGATTATCCAAGTGTGTGGAACTCTGGTGAAGGGATTCACAGGGTGTTTGGATGATGGTGAACGTCAAAATCTATTGGTGGCCAGTTGAGTGGAGCTTTGGTGACTGTGATGGCCATAAGATACGATTCATTGCCATCCTCATTAAATCATTCTGTGAGCTCTGTGACCTGTTTGTAACTTTTGTGACTAGCCATTACTTCCCACCTTGCACTTGGTCTCTACGCTGTTATTACAGGAACTGTCCTGTTACTAGCAAACCATGAGCTCCCTGAAGAAATCTGGCCTTTTTACGCTATGAAGTATTTGTAGCTGTAGCTGCCACTGATATGTTATCCAGAGCCCACGAGAATCACCAGATGCACTCCTGCATCTCGGTCAAACATTGCATTTCACTGCTCTTGGCTTTCATGAACATCAGCGTGTGAGAGGCCAGGCTGCCTAAGTTCATCAAGTGGCAGAAATGGAGAAAGACTCTTCTGAGTGACTGCCAACCACACAGCCAGTCCCCTGCTGCTGTTGCTGCTGCTGCTGCTGCTGCTGGACTGGCAGACAAAGCTGCCGCCACACTCTGCTGACATGAAAAAAAAAAGATGCAACTTACCTCCTGGTGTGTGCGGACTCTTAAAGTCAGAATGTACAACATTGTACTTGAGGTCAAGTCTTGAGGCATATCTCGTAAAGCTACAGTATTTACGATTAACTCTAGTGTGGTGCATGTCAACATAATTTTTTTTTTAGTTGTGATAAAGTCAAAGTATTGACAGCTCCTTGAAAAAAACTCCCACCTTCAGCAGCATAACCAAGCAAAGTGTTTTTATTGCAGTGTGACTCAGTGCTGTGTGACTATACCATAACTTATGTCTGCAGCACAGTCACAGGTCTGTATCTATACGGGACCTATTCGTTATATTTCAGTCAGTGAAGGATTTAGTCTGAATGGTTATTTCAGAGGTGTCTTGAACATAAGTGTGGTGGCAGTAGCCATTAAAAGCACATAATTTTTGGCTTTCACACTGTATGAAAGGCTTTACTCTGCGAGATGTGAGTTTGGATAAAGAACAAGCAATGAAAAGGCCTCAACCTTTACTATAGCTGCTCACTTACTTTACGGTACGGGTATGTTGAGCTCAGTCTGTGACCTTGTAAACCTTCAAGTGGATTAAAGAAACATATAAAGGATTTTCGGGTAATCTACACTTCCTACATCACTTATAACATTTCAAACTGGATACTCTAAAGTTCAATGCGTCATTTTCTGAAATGGGTGCAGGTGCAGATAAACGGTGTTTCATTCTATGTTGCCAGCATAGGAAGCCTCCCCCTCATTATCTGCCAAAAGTCTGCCAGATGACATGCGAAGCGTTGCTAACTTTGGATACGTGATGCTCTTCTGCACATGCATGCAGCTTGGGTTAATTGGTGACTCCAACTTGCCTGTATAGGTGTGAATGACAGTGTGAATGGTTGTTTGTCTCTGAGATAGTGTGGCAAACTGTGCAAGGAGTACTCTACCTCTTGCTCTGGAGGTTTTTTATTAGATTTGATTTTCATTATTTGGCAGGATTTTTTGCGACCCCAGCTGCCAAATTATGAGCATTTGTTTTGTTTTGTTTTTTTACAGTATATGCTTTGAAATCATGTCTGTTTTTGCTGCATGGAGCTTTTGCTGCATGGAGCTTTCTGCAGCACCATTCATCCAAACAACCTGACACAAGACACTGCACTTCCTTTGGTCTTGGGGCACCATAATTCATGTTATTATTTCGAGCAATTCGGCTACTTACAGTCACAGTAATCGTGCAGAGCTTGATGTATGGTATGACGCACCTGAAGTCCATGTCCACCATAACATCATTAATAATTCCCACACAGTGCTGTGGGTCTTTTAGGACCCCTGAGTGAATAGAATGTTTTGATTACTTACAAGAATAATCACAAAAATTAAAAGGCCAAGTTTTAATACACTGATATTCAATCTTTTAATAGGATTGTAAATATTAAAGCTGCAATAACAGCTTGTTTTGCCACTTGGATGCAGCAATAGAAACTACAACCCTCACATAGCAGTTAAATACACCTCGTTGTTCACCAACTAGTGTCCAACTGTGTCTGTCTGCAGTTAGGTGCTGCGGTAGTGTACACTGGATTTTGCTGAAAAAAGCTGCCTGCTGCGGCTGGAAATGAGGTTGATGAGAGTTCAGAGACTAAACTAAAGCAGTTGCAAGCCACCACCACAGAAAATATTATGTAGAACTGGGAAAAACTGGTTTGTAAGTACAAGTGACATCTTCCAGAATTGTCATTTTAGCTCTTGTTAATATGAAGACATTTAGTTCTGCAGCTTAAAGGTAGCAGCCTAGTGGGTTGTGCTTGCTGAATTACTTGGGCCACATACTTTCTGCTGATATTTATTCATTGCTGGAAATGCCATTAAATCTGCACATGCTAGAGTTGAATTGTTTCCTTTGACTTCATGCTTAATCTGAACAGTAATGTAGTGCTTTCTTTGCAAAGCATATGAGCACCCCAAACCAAATACAGGGGTCCAAGTCTCTGAGTTGGACTTGTTAAATTAGTCTTAAAGCTTTGTATTCATGCTGTGTCGTGAGTCACCATGAATTTAGATGTTCTCAAATTTCAAATTATTTCTGCTATTCTTGGAAAAACTCAGTGGAATTTACATAGCACAATTCCAGTGACTCATCTCTGCATAATACTGTGTTCCTAAATGGAAAATGCTGCTTTAGGCTCCAGCAGATATCATAGCAAAATAACTGCCTCTTGCGAGAGTTGACGGTGATAAGACTTAGCTTCCCACCCTGTTGAAGGAATTGAATTCTTGGTCCCGGTGGCCAAGTCTTACATAAGAAAATGACTGGCTGAGATGCCTATCACGCCCACAGTGCTGACATTCTCTCACTGTGCCATCCTGTCCTCTCAGTCTTATAGTACATGTGTTAGCTGATTAAAGGCTGATTCCACTTCTCACTTCTGTAGTGCATTCTCTATTCAGAGGGAGGTTTTGACCAAATTGCTAAAAGTCACTGCAGATTAGTTTCGCCCACTAAGCTGCGTGATTCTCCCCTTGGCATTGTCTGCTGCAGTATAAGACTAGCAATCCATGCTACTGTACCTTCATGATAAATGATATGAGCTCATGGGAGCATATCATGTTTAAAATAAATGACCTCTGTGAAACACTTCCTAAATTTAGGTGAGGAATGAATGCTAGCAAGTATCCAAAGTGATCGAATCCTTCCACAGGATTGATAAAGATCTACGTCCTTGTTGTCTGTTTGTTTTGTTGTTGTCACAAATCCTAGCTATTTTCCATTTTGAATTCTACGGATGAACATAGAAATAGCAAATGTAAGACTCACTTTCATTAATATCTTATTAAAAATAAAAGTCAGTTCTGTGTCACCAAACCTGATGAAATGGTGTTCAAATTGTCTTTTGTTGTTGGTGTTGATGTTGTTGGTTTTTTTGGGGGTTATGGGAATCCATGTAAGGGGAAGTTAAATCAGCTTCCCTGTCACGGGAAGTTAAAGCAGTGTGTGAAAATGTATAATGTCTTCTGTTTTTGATTTCAAGATTTCATCATTCTGAGCTCTGTGCAGTACAAAATTGTTGGAATTCCCCTTTAACAATTCAGTAGGTAGTGTGTTTAGGAACATGGTCCAACACTATTGGAATGTCGAAAACAATAAAAACATTGATAACAATAAATTATGCATGATGATGATAATGATTTTCCAAGACCCCAAATCCTGTGAGTAATCCTTCTAAATTTAACCATTTGAAAAAGTAATCATCAGTATTTTTATCAGTTGAGCCCTGTTAATTAAATTTCTCCCATTGTGAGTTTAGCGGGTCTGAATTCAAAAAAATGCTGGAGCTCAAACTCTGCCCATCACTCTTGGTGACCTCGCGGTGGAACGTGCTCCTATCTCGTCGGTGCAGATGTTTGCCCTTTTCAACAGCCGCTCTGTCTTTTGTTTTGCAGTGCCATCGTTCTGGGGGCTGGTAAACTCTGCCTGGAACCTGTGCTCGGTGGGGAAGAGGCAGTCGCCAGTTAACATCGAGACCAGTCACATGATCTTTGACCCTTTCCTCACGCCCATAAAGCTGAACACAGGTGGACGCAAGGTAAACACACAAATGCAAACACACACGCTCTTCTTTGTTGGCTTGATGGATGGAGGGCTTTGTTGAGTCCCTTTTTCGCTGCAGGTTGCACCTCTTAGATGTTGCACTAGACCGCTCAAGTGCTAGTCACTATTGTGCTGGTGTTGTTGTAGTGCTATTGTAGTTTGATACGGTGTGTGTCACTGATCGATGCTCTTGACTGCTGTTTGTGTTGGCAGACAATGTGAGCTATTTGTCCAACGAACACTGCGCTGGAGATAAAAAAGAGAACAATTCACCTATTCAGAGATGTACAATGGTTGTGTTCTGGTTCAAGAAAAGCCTCGACTTTATCTCAAGGGCTTTATAGATGAAATCCTGCAGCCTAACAGCGGATTAGTCAAGCATATTGTTTATTATTTTCTCCTGTACAGTGGTGTACCAAGGACAGTGTGGATCAAAATTCTCTTCCATCCTGTGCCATATGACAGTAGCTAATTGGGAAGCCTTCACAGATGGGCTGCTTTCAAAAGAGCACAGTTGCATGGTGAGATTAATGTTATGATTAGTTTATGTTTACATGCCAGCCGTTAGTACAGGGTTAGCCTTGGGCAAAGATAGAGCATATAGGACACATTGCAGTTTACCACCAATGGTACACTGCTACAGAAGACCGCTAACACATCCAAAAATAGCCCAATGTTTATGTCCTTGGCCTCGTGTTCAGACTGATCAGATTTTGGTCCTTGGACCTCCTATTTGTGCAGTTTAGTCATTTAAGAACTGAAATGCAGTCTGTCTACACTCAGAGAATTAAATTGAATTAGTAGGGAAACCTGTGATTAGAATAGTCACTCATTCATTTCCCATTGGTATAATTTCTCCTTGAAATGAAAATTAGATATAACAATTCCTCTTTTTGCAAGAGCTCCCCTGCAGCTCCCTCAAGGACTCCACTTTGAGAGCAGCTTCCCCGCAGTTTGTCCAGAGTAAGGACATAACTTACAATGGCACAATTTTCTTTCTATTATGATGAATCAGAAGTAGAGATATAAGCAGAAACAAGGCACGGCATTATTTAGGATCTCAAACATTAAAGGATATTTCTCAATATTGATTTAGAGAAATGCTCCTGGACGAATCAGCAGGAGAAATGCCAGCTTGAGGTTGTCCTTACTTACTACAGCATGTCACAAAATGCTTTCAGAAGGGGGTAAAGATGATAGATGGTTGAGCCAAACAAGGGAGCAACTTTGATAGAAATGAATTGATGGAAACACATTTTGAAGATTAAGAATGAGAAAAGCTTGATGGAAACTTCATAATTTGATAAAACTGAAAACGTACATTAACTT
Organism: Serranus cabrilla; assembly: GCA_903364295.1. Classification (NCBI taxonomy): domain Eukaryota; kingdom Metazoa; phylum Chordata; class Actinopteri; order Perciformes; family Serranidae; genus Serranus; species Serranus cabrilla. The sequence goes on along the minus strand of CAFUXE010000021.1, from coordinate 255,822 downwards.
TTTTAGATTTGCTTGAGGTGCTTTTCGTCTTTTGCTAAGAATAGTTGATGTGCACGATGGCATGAGAAAACGTTTCTTCAGAATAAGTTCTGACGTAGCGAACACTAACTCATGACTGATCAGCTTTTTCCACTTTGCCAGTCAGGACGAGCTGAAATGAAAAACAATAATAAGTTGCCCAATTGAATCAAATTTCTGAAGACTCCATTTTCTCTTCTGGGTGGCCAAAGTTGTCCAATTAGCAATCTCTTCTTCTTCTACTGTTTACTTACAGATTAGCCTTCAGCTAAACATTACACTGCCATCTTCTGACAAAAGTATGTTTATGCAGCTTTGTTTATTTGCTCCAAACCAGTTGATGGAAACATCCCTAATTCTCATTTTCTTTAATGCAACATTAAAAAATTTCGCTTTACATGGCTTAGACTTTAATGGAAACAAGACTCCACATTAACAACTGACATTGGATAAATCCAACATCTGCCGTTCAAATCCAGCCACGGACCTTTATTGCATGGCATCCCTGGTCTCCCCTTCATTTCCTGTCCATCTCCCTAATATTTCATTATTTTATATATATATATTTAATTTGATGGTTATTTACACGACTGTCCATCTCTAAACCTGACCTCTTTATTATGGATACTTAGAGGCTCTAGCCTCTAGACAGAGCACATTAACACCCACACAAATCCAAGTCCAACTTTCTCATTTATCTCTGAGAAAAGTTTCCAGAGTCCAAAAGCCATTTTGGACTCTTTCCTCCTCTTTATCTCCCCCTCTCTTCCCCGCTCTCTCTCTGCAGTGGCCTAAATGTAATCTGTTGTGTCTCCATCTCTCTGAGCACCTGAGCTGTCAGCCGGTGAACACGAAGCTGGCTTCACCTTGTCAGTGCTGATTCATCCCCGCTCTGTCTCTGGCTGTTTGGCAGCCAGTCAGCCTTGGCCAAACACGCTACGGAGACCGGTAAAGAGCTCCTGCTTCGGCTCGCCACGGCTCAGCTCGCCACCTCAACACAGAGAGAGCTTAAGCCCACTTTCTGCCCAGGAGGAAAGCAAAGAGAAAGATTAACCCTCCCCAACCCCCCTCTTACAACACACACACATGTAAACTGCATTGGGGTAGATGAACTCCCCTTTTAATAGATTTTGTGCTGCCCTGTATTATGGCTAATGAATAGTTAAAGGAAATTTAATTGACCTCTAAAGAGAAATTTTAATTAATGGCGGGGAGACATGCAAGGCTATGTGCGATGGACTGAAGGAATCACAGTTATGAAAAAGGCACTATTAATTGAATATTTACTCTGCCATAGATGAGCTGCAATTACTTTAAGATTTTAATGAGTTTAATCACTTAGCCGGGGAGGTGAAAAAAGGTGATTCGGAGTCCTCACTCTCTCTGTGAAGTGTTTTTTTTCCTGCACATTTATGAATAGTGCTTATGAAACAGGATTAGGTGTCTTTTGTCATTTTCCCCTGCTTTAGTTTTCAAACTAAATGCACAGGGAATCTATTAGTGCTGTGAAAATGGTGGCGTTCCACGCATTTGGGGATGCAGGGCTCTTTCCTGCTTTTGTTCTCATGCTTTGAAGTCAGGTGTGTGCAGAAAAGCATTGTGAACATCAATGCCAGCTGGTGTATTGCATAAAAAGGCATATTTAGTAATGATATACCATTAAGTGGAATTTTTGAGTTCAGCAAAAGTCGTGCTTTTAAAGCTTTTAATCATATTTTCGTTGTTAGACAAGCTCCAAATGCTTTTGTGACAATCTCTAACCCTTCTGAACACCGGGGGTTGGGGTTGGAAGTGTGTGTGTGTGTGTTTGTGTGTGTGTGGGCGTGTGTGTGTGTGTGTACTTCAGCGTCTGTCTCGTTTCTTCTTCTACTGTTCGAGAATCATTTTCCTGTCATCCTGATCAACCAGATGAGGAAATCTGACAAACATGCAGGCAGTTGTGGATGTGTGTGTTGAGGTGTGTGTGTATGTTACTGGCAGCCCTGAATCTGCCTAATTACAGTGAGTGTTAGGTAGAACAACAAACAGCAGGCTCTTGGATAGCAGCTGTACTTTCACTCTGGAGGGAATAACCACATTCTCAGGTTGCCCAGCTGGCCAGCCAGCCAACCAATCAGATATCAGTCAAACAGCCAGCCAGCCAGTCGCTAAAGCACTTTCTGCACATGGCTTTAATATCCTGTGTTTGATAGCAGGCGTGTGGTATCACCCAGAGTGTGTGTACCTGTGTGTGAAGCTGTGTGCAGGCCAGGGCAGGTTCTGCTGCTAGTGTTGGGTCTTTTCCAGGTTGGCTCACTGCAGATGTTTGCAGGTGGCTGAAGGGATCCATACTTGTGCTTCTGGATCCATTGATAATGCCTTTGGCTTTGATTCACTGAAGCAGACGCACCTGTAACCTTTGTCCATTGGGGGTTTGACAGTTACTCATTTTTACTTGTCACATGGTTTTGCAAAGGGGTGGGGAGTCATCCGTTAAAATCCACAGCAGTTAATATTCAGTTAATCTACATTGTTTGCTAGAAAAATCTGACTGATTCATCGCAACACATATGAGCGCTTGTCAAATCAGCTCGCGATACAGCGAAGCATTCTAAAAATAGCACACACGTCCTTATACATACACATGTGGTCCACAGTTGTAAAAAAAGGCTGCAGTTTCTGCAAATTTAGGTTGCAAAACCACTCACCTATAGGTTTAGAGGTAAAAAAACTTCCTGGTAAGGCGTTATAAAAGCAAATAAATGTATGAAAATGGCGTAAGTGAAGTAGTAACGAGGCTGACGTGAGCCATGCAAGTTACATAAAAAACACAAGTTATGTGAAAATCATGATTCACAAAACTTGAGCCACGGAAGTTACATGAAAAAACAGAAGTTGCGTTAAAAATTGTTTACTTTTGATTTCACAAGGGACACGAACCCCGTTCTCCTGGGTGAAAGTCCGCCATCTGTTAATTTAAACTCCTCATCGCTGTCAATCACCACTACCACGTCAACAAGATGGCAGCAGGGGACAGTCTAAAACGTAAGTATGAGTCGTATTTTGCTGCTTGTACAAACAACCTATATTGACATTTTTGAGGGAAGACCAGTCTGGTGATGGACATTTTTCATTGTATTTCATTTATTATATTAGGTTTCCCTTTAGTTGAAAAAGATAATCAAAGGGATGGTTTCCCTTTGGTTAAAAAGAAATGTCCATCTAATGTTTTCATATAATGTTCTGTAGGCCATTGTTTCTTGTAAAACTGTGGTGACATTCAAGGTTTGTTCAAACATGGCTCTCGTGTAGAATGCTTCTGGCCTGAGAGTGTGACAGGGTCACATTCAAACTCCTGTCATGTACAAATGTTTGCTGCTGTACACATAAGAGTCAATGGCCTGACAAGTATAAGTCTGCAAACACAAGCTGATGTCAGTTGCAAAAGGTGGAGAATGCATTACAATGTGTAAATATTAAATTATGCAAATTGCTGATTCAGATTAATTAGACACAAGTTTGGGTTGGCTGAACCTGTGAGGTTGTTGCAGCATAACAAAAGGGAGCAGGCCTTGTGTATGAAAACTGCAATTACCATCATCTGACTGAGGCCCATTCTCACTTCTCAAGGCGGGAGATTGCTCTAATTGCCTCAGCGATGCAGGGGCCTTGAAGCTGAGGGATTCTTCTCATGTCTCCGGCTCCACAGATAGCTGGACGTGTAACAGCGATGTTGGAGCCAGAATCCATGGCATATCCATCTGTGATTCTGAATCTCAATTACAAACTGCTTAACAGAAGGAGAGAAGAAAGAGGAGAGGAGAAAGGAGATGGGGGTAGGAGGATAGAAAAGGCAGGACCAGGGAACGGTTTCCCAGATGGCCTCAAACATTGCTCTTGGTATGTTCTAAGAATTCGGTTGAAATACAAGCGAACAATGTACTTGCAATATTCTTATATCTTGAGAAAGAAAAAACGTTTCTCAACATTTTTGCTATGAATCATTTGCTTTTACTTGCAGTTCAAACCCCATCAAAACAGAAGGATGTCTTGACCACATACCATGCAACAGCCAGCAGCTGGTTGTAGACAGATGGTTGTTTTCATGCAGTGGCCTCCTTTGGGAAGATACACATAATAAGAAAGGCAATTACTCAGATTGATTATACTCTAAAAACAACTCTGTATGCATCCGGAAATTGTACAAGTCCAGCAACTACTAAAGGACACAAAGGGACCTGTACTTTTTTTTAAGTGTCAAACAATTTTCCAACTTCTGACATTATTCTATCACTGTCCATCCAAGCTTTCAAGTCAAATTGCTTTTTTTGACCTCAAAACCTTGATTTGTGGAATTTGACATTTGAATCTGAACAGAGTACATACAGTGGCCCTCATTTACGAAACGTGCATACGGCGAAAAAGTGGTATTACGATCATTTCTACGTAACACTTGGCATTTATCAATTTGGACGTGAGCGGAGGGTACGATCAGATCTCACGTCAGGTCTCAGCTCGTGTACGAATTTCGAGTCAGCGTAAAGTCCCCATGTCTGAGTCTTATAATTGTTATAGGCTGTTGTATCGATGCCTGGAGTGGATAAAACTCTGTGGTGTTTGTTTGTTAAGTAGTGACAAACCAAAGCATGTTATATCATTTATCATTAAAACATCATTAAAAAAAATAAACCCTGCAACTGTAAAATTCTTAAAACAGGCTACTAGCCTCAGCGATTAACTGTTATCTGGTAAACATTTAACACACCACCGTTACCCGGCACGGAGCATCATTTCCAATAAGAACTGCCACACACACCTCTGGGACAGAATTGCTACTAAATGTTAAGAATTTAATATACGTTTTCATATTAGTGTTCTAATATTAATATAACTCCATTATATCAGTATAATTTACATATTATATAGGCTATTAGGCTAAACATATCGCGGATGTAAATGCTGCTGCTCTGCTGACCGCTGCACTGATTTCCTTTGATTAAACTCTTTATTCTGCCAAACAAATCCAGTTGGTTCTGTTGCACCTGTTGAACATCAGCGTTTTAATTTCTTCCTTGGAGAAATTCCTCTTCTTTTGGAAAACTTACTTTAAAAAATTGTTTATGTCCTGCAACCAAAAAGCTATAAAAACTTTAAGTCTACTTTTATTTCATAAACCTGAGTCACTGCGCATGTCTGTACCTGCTTGAAATATATATTTTTCGCTCCTACCTGTTGTTGTTATTTGTGACTGTGCACTCTGCTAATAAAGGTGACAAAAAAAGAAGAAAAAAACTCTAATTTTGGCCATAATTCGTCCTTCGGTGTGGTAAACTCTCGGGGTGAGGCTGTATATATTAGGGTGTGACATTTAAATGACGACCGTTTCCAGCTGCCACTTTTATCAAGTAACGATCATTTGTACGCTGTGATTGGCTTGATACGAACGTTTGATGAATCACACGTGGACTCTGTCTTAAGATGATATATACACCCGAATCTGCGCTAGTTTCTACGCTTGATTGATAAATGAGGGCCAATGAGTTCTCAAAATAAACTACGGTTAAAGCTCTTATACAACTGTACAACAGTCTTAATAATATCAAACTGGGGCACACAGAGGATGGTTGTCAAAGGAATATTATATGCCATAAACTTATGGTCCATTTACCTCCGAAAGTATTCAAAAGTTTTCGTTACATTGTATATAAGCTCACATTGCAGTTATGCAAGAGCTACTACCTTTGTCAGCTAGTTGACAAGCCAATTTGGCCTCCTCTTGTTTTGTTGTGTTGTCTTTTCTTTTTCCGGTTCTGACTGTTAACCATTCCTGCTTCAGCTTTCAGACCGTGATCAGAAAGCACAGGGAAGACTTTGTTCTGCTTCCAATTCCAAAGTTCTTCAATTCATATTATCCCTAAGTAAGACAGGAACTTTACCTGGGTCTTGAGGAGCTGGAGCATTTATTCAAAAACAAACGGAAACCTGCACTGTACATTTCCTACCACTTTACAGCCTAACTGTTGATTTGTCCTTTGCTCTGACTGCCATCACCTGAACACATGTCGGCTCTGATCACATCTTACACATGGACCACAGTGTTTCAATACCATTTTCTTTTTTACTGTTTTTTTTTCTATTTTTTTCTATGATCTGATTTAACCCCCCATATAAATCCAGACTTCAGCTTTGCACCTCAGGATAAGAAATGGACCTGAACTTAAGTTCAAAGTTGATTTAACAACAAAATGAAACTTTTGATTGTGTATACTCCACTTCTATCTGTTATGTGTCTCCTCCCAGACCAACTTCAATCAGCTGCATGTTTTCGCTCAGTATGGGGTCTGTATTCCCTCCTGGGTTGCCTTCGGCCTCAACACGCCGCTGTCATGCCTTTGTGCTTACTTGGCCTGGTTAGAGATGTTAAATTAGAGGATTGTGTTCATGCAGTGTGTTTGGGGGTACATGGTTGAAAAGAAGAGAAGATCTGTGCATGGGGTGGGTACAGCAGCATATGGCAGGATGATTCACAGCGAAGTGGGTCAGACTTAGTTTTCTACCATCCTGCAGTCTCACAGGACAGACATGCAGGCAGAGAGGACTCCGACACTGCACAGCATGGTACGCTTAATTGCGTTACAAATGGCTCTCATAGCAGTGATAAAAGAAAACACTAGAAAAACTAGGGGAAAAGGCTCATAAGGTTTTCCTGTGATTGCTGTGATTGCTACATGGAGAATATAGCAACGTTATTAATCTATATAGGATGTATGATTTTCCAGTGATGAAAATCAAAATGAGTCTCATGTGATCAGTTGGATTCTGTCTGTGTGCAGCCCTTCCAGCTTATTTGAAGACTTCTTCCTCTCATTGATGGATCCCCTCTCAAAGAGCTGGTAATGACATCTCGGGGGAGGAATCGCTGTTTTCTCAGCTGACAGAAAGGCTTTCAGGTCCTATCTACTGATGTTTCTGAGAGGAACATGGCCAACAGCTATACATATTTTTCATTACTATATTTCATATATGTAATTTTTTATTATTGTGCTGGACCACTTTCAGTAAATATAGTACATGTTTCTGTTTCAGCATTCTATGTAGAAACTATCAACATTTAGAATTCACCTTTTTTTTTTTGTGATTTGTGACTTGTTCGTATGTCCCCTTGCTCTTTTTTAATGTATCCTGGATTTACATTTGCTGTGTATTTGTTGCAACACATCCCTGGTAGAATAGGTTTAAAAAGACGACATATGAAATGTCTCACAGTCCGACATGTACTTTGATTTCTTAAAGGTCCTTCTTTGGACAGGCTTCAGTCCCTTGAACACACTTTTAATTTGAGCTCAATCAATAGCTACAATGAATTTCTAATACAAAAACCAACATTTTAAATGGTAATTTATCTACATTGATCCAGCAGCCCTATTCAGTATTTTTTCATTATAAAATGAAAGCGTGGGAGGTTTTTCCATTGTTATATTTTGACAAACATATCAACAACATAACAATTAATTAATGCTGCTTATGCTAATTTTACATATATTATGTATTTGATGCAGCTCATTCAATGAAGCTCAATGAAGATATGGACCTTTGTATTAATAGGTTGCTGAAATTGAATGATTAACTTATCTTTTGATCTATCATGAACAGTAAATAATGAAACAGCCCGATGTATAGCAAAGGAGGATCTGTACCACTCACACAGGTCATCCGCCAAATACAACCTGTCTGGAGACATAAGATCTGATTTTAACCAGGTTAATCTGTTATTGATGAAATTAAACCAGTGCCCATTGGGAATTTCTGACAAATCAGTTCACCAACTGAACCAATGTTATGGGACATACATGTTAGTAATTACAGAGGCCGTTCACACCAACCATCTAACCAACACACACACACACAAATATGCACAGGCGGTACAAGCATTATCTCTGTGGGGGGTGAGGGCGTAGCTGGAAAAGAGCAGTCAGCTTCCAGACAGACAGGCAGATGAGATGAAGGAAGAAACATGGGCATGTATTCCAGTGCTGTAAATACCAATCCATGTACTAAGCTCTGCAGGTTTACTTTGGGAAACAAGTAGGAGAGGAATGTGATGCGAACAAGCACATTGCAGCTGCAGACTGAAAACACTTCAAGGTGGGATGCTCTGTAATATAGTGATTGATGGGTAAACCCATGAATGCCCCTGCTAAACATAAGACATCTCATATGAACAAGTACATTATTTACATCACTTCTTCTTGACATGCATGGAATTCCAATTTATATTCCAGTGTGTACAATAGCTGACAAGTTATTTTAATCTAAAGTGGCAGACCAACAAACCAATCAACTTCCAGCCCTGACATTAGTTAGCATATAAGTACTGGCCTTATTTCATGTGTGGCTCACACATGCATTAATAAAGGAGTAAAGACAACAAATTAAAACAAAAACATAGTGAAGAGCACCAGAGCTACTGGCTGTCACATCTGCATCCTTCACCATGGTTGTATAATGGCTCCTGTGGCTCTGGAGACGCTTGGTTAAAGCAGTTCTCCATTGATTTAGTATAACACTCACATTGACTCACAATGGGCATAAAAAAAAAAGGATTAAAATCGATGCAACAGTACCAGAGATATGTTAGAAATGAGGAGTGAGCTACAGAGGTTTGGTAAGCTCACTTCTCTCTAACTGCACACCTGCAGACTTATTTATTTATTTATTTATTATCTATTTATCAAATTAGAGAAATTGTGATTTCCAAACTTAATGAAGTTTTCAAGGTGTTGGGTTTCATTAAAAATACACTATTCGGATAGTCGGATATCTCAGCCTGTGTTGCATCGATTTTGACCTTTTTTTTTTATCTGTCTGCCAACTTTAAAAGTACAATACTAAATCACTGTATTGGCCCTTTAAACCATATAACCGGTCTGCATAGGATTATAATATCCTGCCTTTCAGCTTGTCAACTGTGCCTTTAGAAACATCAGAAGCTGGTTCAGACTGGTCTCCTCTCAAAAAACGTCAATACCGGTAATTTGTAGTGGCAGCAAAATATGACTCATATTTATGTTTTAGACTGTCCTCCGCTGCCATCTTGCTGATGTAGTCGTAGTGATTGACGGTGATTTGAAGTTAAATGGCAAACTTTTTTTTTTTGTATGTAACGGACATTTTTTTACGTAACTTCTGTGGCTCACGTCACCCTCATAACCACGTCACTTCCAGCTTTTATGTACATTTATTAGCTTTTACAACGCTTTACCAGGAAGATTTGGGCTCCAAACCTGGTCAGTGGTTTTGAAGCCTAAACTCAGAAACGGCAGCCTTTTTCACAACCGTGAACCATACGTGTAATGACGTGTGCTACAAAGCTTGTTTGACTGGATCCAACCTAAACATAACAGAATCATTCAAAAGCAGGGCTTTTCTAAGCTGCGTCCACTCAGACTGTGACACCTTTGCATGTGTCTTGCTTGACTGTCACCTGAATCTACATGTTTTTCACTACTTATCTCTCATCCATCACATCGGCTGACGGCCAGCCTGGGGCCCCCACTCATATATCCGTCAGCAGGGACAAGATGGATGAGGGTCCACCTGCACCATCACTCCTCTCTTCCACTCACACGCTCCCTATTTTTCTCTTGCTCCCTCTTTCTCCCATAATCCCATATTCTCATCAGTCATTTCACTCGGGTCTCTAGACCCTTCTCGGACCCTGATGGTGAAGTAATGATAGTCCTGTTCGTATTGGCTTCGTGTTGCAGTGAGGAGAGATACATAATAGGGAGTCATTTTCCCCAATGACACCTGTTTTGGTTTGAATCCTGCTGTCGGTATTTGTAAGATAGTGGGCATTACAAACAGCACTTAGTCTCAGTCCCCAGATACATTACTGCGTTTTGTAGGGAAGGTGAAATGCTGAAAGAAAGAAAGCTCAACTACCTTTTGGCAGTGCTTCTTTCTAACCTGCTTTTCTTCTTGTGAACTAGCAACAAGGTAATCTTCTGCTTAAGTCCACATATTCAACACAGAATTAATTCGGTTGCTTTCTGCCAAAACCATTTTGACATTTCAGTAACGCCAGCCACTGCAGTGGAACATGTGTATGAGTAATCAGTTAGAATCAGCAGAGGTGTCATCATAGTCAACACAGTGGAAATGATGTTATGTATGGTTGTCGGTTGGCTTAAAGAACAAAACACAACATTACCCCGTAAAATATCTCTGTTGTAGTTTTATTTCCCTTTAACTGGCTCTTTATCTAAAACGAGATGTGTCAACCCACTGTGCAACATCAGTGTCAGGGACAATTTTGAAATTGATCAGCAACATGAAGCCTCATCTATTTCCAATCCTCTGTGTCAGAAATATACCCAGCTGACTGGAACCTGGAAACACTGGAACCTTCAGTACAATGCTGTGTGAGAAAGTGACAAAGTGGAGTGGTACAAACAATGAAATGAGCAATAAACCGTTTAACACTCTGAGAGCGAGACAGCAAGTCACAAGATGCCACATAGAAGTGGTGTACATCATCTGAAAGCTGGAAACCTGAATATTAATGTGAGATGCAGCTCAGTCCTGTGGGTCAAGTTTTTCTGGTCATAAATCTGGCATTGTGTTGAGATTGCTTAGTTTCCATGCTCAGTTGTGTCTCATAAGTTGCTGTGGAACACCATAGAAAAATCCATGCTGGGATTTGGTATAAAAAAATAGAGATTTGGGAGATTTCTGGAAAAATTGCATTCATCAGTGATTGGATGAAGAGCGCTTCTGTCTTCTAAACAGCTGAGAAACAGGACAGACAGACATCATACTGACAGTATTGAGATCAGGGAGACATCTCTTAGGTAGAAATGCTGCGATTAGTTTAAAACTACATCTTTCTGTTTTTTTCATGCAAAAACAGGTTGTCCAAATCTATACACAAGAGGCAACGGTTTAATGCTGGTGTGACCATGTCTTTGGATCATGATCCATAATTGGTTTGGGATCAGGGATCGGGACAACAGGTTTTACATTGGTATATCCTGACTGCTGCCATCTTCACACATCCAAAAGTTTGGATAAAAGACTTTATTATTATTTTATTAAAAGGTTTATACCAGCAGTCACTTTAAATCAGGCAAATGTTATATTTTCTAACCTATATTCATTGGCCATGCCATTGCAATGCATTCAAAGCAAAAAAAAAAAATCATTACATTTTGGAACAAAAATAATTGTTAAATATATTTCAACATCCTCAGTATTTCTCACTTTTGCACTCTCTCTAACTCTATCTTAATTTCCTAATTAAACATTTTTTTCTCATCAGGACACACAAACACATGCAAAAGAATGTTTACAATGGAAATAGAAATGCATGTTCAGTTTGTGGTTGTAAAAAAGCTGCAGTTTCTGTGAATGTATGCTAAAAAACCACTGACCTAGGTTTAGGGCAAAAAACTTCCTGGTAAGACGTTATAAAAGACAATAAAAGTAAATAAATGTAGCAGAAATGCTGGAAATTTAGCTACCAACATTACATAAATGGAAGTTATGTAAAAAAAAAAAGTGATTCACAAACCGTGAACAACGTAAATTACGTCAGTTATGTAAACATCAGTTAGTCAAAAAATCTAAATTCACAAACCATGAGCTGTGGAAAAAACATAAGGCGTGTTAAAAGTTGTCTACTTTTGTTTTCACACGGGACACGAACAAACGGCGGACTATGAAAAAGGAGAACGTCATGGGTGAAAGTGCGCCATTTGTTGTTTTTCCCTGACTAATAACAAGCAACTTCAGGTAAATGAGTTTCGTGCTTTCCCTAATAATGTATATTGATTTGGGGACAGACATATTAAAAAATGTCCTTATCCAAGTTGTATTATTTACAATAATTGGAATTGGTGTTTTCATAATGAGAGCCAGTCTGCTTGGATCCACTTGTATCACACATATGAACATAGTGACCCAGTACTTGCTGTCTTATCGAGACTGCATGTAAATGGAACCTGACTGACTCGTTGCTGTCTTGGATGGGATGTAGTGTTTTACTAAAAAGCACCACATATATGAATCAGACACTATTTCCTGAAGGACCGTACAATGGCTCTGAAAATATTGCCTCGATCTTTCTCAAACCCATTGTTCCTCAGTAGCATATTACCTGTGAACATTTGCCATTTTTATTATTGAAAAAAAAGCTTTTATGGTAAATGTGCAACCACGTGAAGACAAATATTTCACAGCTACTAAAGATCTCAAGCAAGGTCACCTTCTTCCAACCCAGAATAATACGAAGCTATCCTGTCTACAGGGCTGCATTTAGTGATACTGATGACATAATGATGCATTTGGCAGTGATGTCGGAGCTGTAGGGATGCACTTAAGGGACTAAGACAGTGCCGGAAGAGTATTAAATATGAACGCTGCTGTATTGCTAAAAATAATGGCATTCCCTTTTACAATGTAAGATATCGATGTGTCTGAGGACACACGCAGCTCTTACGGGCGTTACCAGTCCTGCACATACTGTAATTGTGGTGTTCAAGTCACTTTATAGTTTTCAAGGAATATTTAATCAGAAATGTTGTTTTGTAAGTCAAAGCTAAAGGCTTACAGAGACGTGTGCTATGTATGGATGTATTGAACTGGTTAAGAAAAAAATGATGGCTGGATGCTTTTACCGAGATGAATAACTCACAACGTCTCGAACACCTCGTCCTCCACCTTCCTCACACTCTATTCTTCTTTGTCACTCTTTATTTTCCATCCTTTCAGAATAATTACTAAATCTCCACAGCCTTCCTGTGTTGTCTATCAGTCACGGCTCCTGTGCTGTCTTAGTGGATGGGCTTTTTTCTCCATCCTCTCTATCAGTTCAATAGTTTCCCATTTTATAAGGTTAGCGCTGACGTAGATTGAAATACATTGCAGCAGCTCTCCAAATCCAATTGTGTGTGTCCATCTATTTCAACCCCTTATGCACAAGCAGAAAGGGATTCATAATGCCTGATGCTTTTATCTCTGCCAGAGTTTTACCATAACTGAAATACTACGTGTTATGCCTCTCTAAATGCACATCCATTCGGGTGTTATCTACCTTCCCTTTCTCTTTATCCAATTCTCCTGTCTTCGCCTGCTCCCTCGAGGCGCTCTCAGCTTTGCGAGGAACAAAATATGTAAAAATTGGAGACCCACTTTTCGGGTTCTGGTTTTTTGACATTTTACACTGGCCCTAACAAGCTCTTTTTGCGATCAAAATGACTTTACTATGCACGTCAAATTTAATATTTATTCAACAAGACATTGTAGACAATAAACTCTTGCCGCATTTCCAATAGACTTTTTAGTAGAGAGACTCTTATGCTAAATGGTGCTGTGTTTTGTCACTGTGTGGCCTTTTCAGGGCAAGAAAGCAATACTCAGCTTGATTAAGATGTAGATAACTGCTGCACTAATCAGCACACTTTCCTCACCTCCCTCTGTCTCTCCTCCTCCCATTCTTGCACTCCGTCTCAGTTCATTCTAATGATGCCCAACGTGAACTCCGTCTCTTCCTCCGTCTCTTCCCTCCCCTTTCATTTGAGCTCAGGACATTATGGCCGATAGTGAGTTAATGAACAGCAAATGGGAGAGGAGAATGATATTAATCATCTGTGGGGCTGCCGTGTGCTCTATTATCATTCAGCTTCTTTCATCTAGGAGTAACCTTTCTGCTTCCACCAGCTCATCTCCTGAACATTACCTGATGCCTGAGAGCGCTAAAGGATCCCACTGGTCATAGAATATTTCAGGAACATTAAAGAATGTTAAACGGGGAAGTCAGGGAAGTCGGGAAATATTGATGAGTGTAACAATTTGTATTTCTACAGGAATATACCAGATTGCACGGTACTTTTGCCCAGTTGTAGATTAAATAAAGCTCTGCTATTCATGGTTTGTAGGTAAAAAGGATTAATTAAAGATGAAAAATCACTTTTTTTATCGGTGCAACTTTGGGTCAGAACACTACCACACTACTATAGCAGAAGCAAAAGCAGAAGTGTAAGCAGCATTATCAATGATCTGGAGTTGCGTTTCTTATATGTTACATGTTATGTGTTAGTTCAATATTCACTATCTTCATTTTCTTTGGGTCTCCACCAACTCCTGAGAGAAATATCTAGTTGTTACGCTGAAAGCTCAACCTGATTTCACAAAATTAAATTAAATGACCACATTGGTTTTACCACCAAATTACTTGCTGGTGGCTCCGAAATGTGTGGAAAATACGTGCTGGCTGTACGGAAACAATGCCAATGGAAAATACGTGAACCTTTTAAAAAAGGCTGCAGTTTCTGTGAATTCATTAGCCATGTGAGCCACGGAAATCACGTAAAAAACATAAGTTACGTTAAAAGTGATTTACTTTTTCACACAGGACATGAACCCCGCTTTCCTGGTGAATGTCTGCCGTTTCCATGCTGCCGGCACGTATTTTCCACACATTTCGTGCTACCAGCACGTAATTTGGTGTTACAACAAACATGGTCATTTGATGTAATTTTATGCGATCAGGCTGTAAATGCTATACAGTGTTTGCCAGCTTGTGCCTCACTTTGACTGTCTGCTGTTTGGTACTGGGCAGGAAGTGCACAGTGGGTATTTTAGAGCTTTCTGGCTGAAAATAGCAGCCTTCTGTGGTTGTATATGGGTTTGATGAGAGTGTAAAAAACAAAACAATGAGCCACAAGAGCCTGGAAAGCTCAACAGAGCTGAGAGGAACTGCAGAGTTGGTGAATTAATCTTGACCAGCGACCCCTTTTACATCACACAGCCATTTTAACAGATGGTGATATAACAACTTTAATTAATTAGCTTTTTAAATTCAAACTACAAATGATGCCATACTGATGATCACCTGAGCTGCATGGAATAGTAGTCAACCCACAATGATGCTCACAGCTGTGGTATGCATTTTCAGATAGTATTGTGAATAATAATTATGGTTTAGTAATAACCATGGTGTTAACATAGAGTACAATGCAGCATGGTGAGGTCAGCACAAACAGGAGATTCAGAGGTGTCAGGAAAAGAAATCTATGAAGTTCATCGCAGCACCATCACATCATGATGTGAGCTTGAACAGAGGTGAAGTTTGGAGTTTGAGATGTGAGTTTTTTTTTACTCTGTACATGGAGCTGAAGGTAGAGCAGACTTGCAATCAATAGCCAAGGATCTCGTCTGTCTAAGAGAGCCGCTTTCACTCCCATCACCAAGGTCCTTTACAGCTGGATTTAATACTCACTCCTCAGTGTGTCTGCATGTGTGTGTGTGAATGAAACATACACACCCTTATGTGTGTCTAAATGTAGCCCGCCAGCTCTCCATCTCCAGGCCAGGGAGGTGAAGGACGAGGTCGGGGAAAGAGCGAGGAGCCTCCAGGTGGACGTGATCCCACTGCTAATGACGGCAGAGCATACTCATGCCGCTCTCAAATCTATAGTCCTGTCCTGCTCCAGCTCCTGTCCTTGGTTGGCCTACACCCCAGCACCCCATAACTCCATTTTTGTGTCTGTCTCTGTCTCTTTCTACATCTGGCTATCACTGCTTTTCATTATGGGCCAATTCCCTGTATGCCTTGGGTTGATGAAGCATTATGGGAAATGTAGGATCCACAGGAACTTGAGGTATTCTCGGGACAAAACATCAGAATAGTCAAATTTGGGTCACCAGAGGCTGCAGCATCACTATTATACTGTGTTTCTTACAAAGCCCCAAACTGTTTGAACCTGCTGTCACTGGATTGCTGCTTTAGTGTTCTGAGTCAAGATCAACAGTTTTGTTTCTGTCATGTTTAAAAGACTTTGTATTCTATATTTTCTTTGCTGTAAAAGTAGCTTTTTTTTAATGTTCTTCAGTTGTTATTGGATTTATTTATTTTTTTGTATGATTTTGATGTTATTTTCGTGTCTGGTGTGATGAGTAGACAAAGCATATTCTTTACTGTAGGTAATGCAAACAATTGTTGATTGTACTATATTTTTTATATAGACCCCCAGATATTGGGACATAATGATCAACAATAATCCATCATTTAGTGAGTTTTAGTTATGATGAGGTCATTTCTGCTGATTATTTTGTCAACAAGTTTCAAGAACACACTTTGACACTTAGGCAAATATAACTAAGAAAGACTGAATACATTCTCAGAAAAAGGGAAAGTTCAACTGAGTGAGATTGTCAGGATATATTTATGTCATATATTGACTTGTTGGTCTCCTGCAACCTTATTTTTGGAAACTCTAAAGTGAGTCATATCTGAGGGCTGTACAACAGCCATATGCTGTCAAATGGTTTGGAAAACTGGATATTGTCCAATCAAATGTGCTTATGAGTAAATACAAAATTATTAATAAGTTTGATATAAAAAAAAACTTGACTTGCCTACAATCATCACTTATCATTGCCTTCCTAATAGAATTAGGTCAAATTCATTATATCATAAGAAAATCTGCAGAAGTGTGTCAGTAACCTTTTGTTCACAGATTTTTGAGGACAGGCAGTTTTTAAGCAGCATGTGATTTTAAAATGCTCCAAAGTCGAGAGCTCAAAACCTGCTATTGTCATGTGTTTGGAAATAACACAATGACCATGATGGCACCATCATTGTGTTCTTACAACAGAGAAGCACATGGGCACCAAGTGACCAATTTAGCAATTTGGGGGCCCAAGGCGAACTTAGCTAGGGGGCCCTCCACATCCGTTCTTACAGCACCAAAAAGTAGGAAGGCACCTGTTAGTACTTGCTCTAAATAAGGAGTGAATGGAATGCCAGAATTAAGTTTCAAATATAACAACAGTGTATATCAAAATGCCAAATATTTATTTCTTCTAAAAAATCTCACCAGACATGCAAATGTGTGTGTGTGTGTATGTGTGTGTATGTATGACTGTGTGAGTGAGTTAGTGGGAGAAAGAGAGAGTATTAGTTGTGGTAGTTGGAGAGCGAGTGTATGGGAGCGAGATTGTAATGAGAGGGAGAGAAGTAGAAGGACAGAGTGGAAGTTGGGCACATATCCACAATAACAATGATGGATCTTTTTCTTTTGTCAGAGTCCATCCATGTGCATTGCTGTCCACGTTTTTCATCGCATATATGTCGAAGAAAGACAGTCCTACTTGTTGCTTTAACCTCTCACCTACGTCTGCACACATCAGTGATGTGTAGATGTCTGGAACTGCACCTTTAAAATAAACAACAAACAAAATAGATACAAAATATATTAAAAGTTTAACAAATGCACACACATTTTTCTCATATACAATTATGTACAAATGTTGATATTGTATATCATCTCACCGCCACATCCTCCTCTCCATCATCATCATCATCTTTCGTCATTGGTAGCTCCTCCAACAACTCTGCCTGGTCGTCCTCACCATTGGACCCGGGAACAGCCTCATTTTCACAACAGCGTGAGTCCTGAGACGTTATTATTCGTGTCATCCAGTGGTGGCAGTGGCACAGCAAAATAACACCTTCATTTTGGTAGTTTTTTTTTCAGTTTCCTCTCTCCTTTTTCTCTTATTATAGAGTATTGGGGGCTCCTGCATGTTAGGAGCCCAAGGCAATTGCCTACCTTTGCCTCAATGGTAAGACCGCGTCTGCAGGCCAGTAAGACCCAGAGGTACTTTTTTCACAATATGCAGAGAGCTGGCTCAAACATCCAGTAAACACGTGCAGGAAATAAAAGGTGAAACATGCCACGGTGTTACCTTGAGTCTGATGTTTCTTACCGCCTGCTGAGATCAGACACAATCTGGGATTGTTGTGCTGTCATCTTCTGCTGTGGAAGCATTTAGAGAAGTGAAAACTACAGTGCAGACATGTATCACTAATGACAAATGAAGGACAGGAAGCTTTTCACTGCTGTTCCTCCCCTCCATCATACCTTGAATCTCTGCAACAAAATGGAGGTTGTTCTCCTTCCAGCTTCCACTGTCACTGTCAGATTTCTCCCTCCCTCATTTCTGTCTTCTTAGAACAGCGATACAAAGTGAATAACTAGACCTTTGAGAGGTAAACAGCTAGAAGAAGCCTTCATTATGTTCTCGTGACAGGAATTCATTTCACTTGTGAGAAAAATCTGACTAAAAGGAAATCTATCATCGGCAAAATGCCGACATTAGCCAAAAGTGAGGGCTCCCCCCTCTCAGTTTTGCTTCCTGTGCTGTACCTCATGTGCAGGGAGCTTTTCCCTGTGCGGTATACAGTGCATGTGAAGTGTCAGCAGTTTGCAGAATATACAGTCCCCCTCTATAAAGGAAGGCTTGAAGATCACAGAGCTGTTTCCTGCTCCTTGATGTTTGCTTAGTTCTGCCTTTTTTCCTATTTTTCCTCAATAATAAAGTCAGCTCAGCCTCGCACAGTGTACCGCAGTCTTATCCCACTTCAGTAGTTCAGATTACTGGGCTCTGTAATACAACTATGACGAGGTTGCAGTTCTGTCATAAAGTGCAGCCTCTAACATGTGAACAAGAATAACAAAGTTTATCACAGGGGATGATTAATAGGCTTATATCGTGTGATGATGTAAGTCATAAATTCGTTGGTTTGACTTCGAGCTGATTTAGTGTATTGTTAGCAGTATGCTGCTGTACACAGTACACGGTGTCTGCACTCTATTCCAGAATAGCACAGCCTGGATGTCAAATGGAAAAGCCATATGTGCACTACTCCTTTGCTGTGCATCAACTGGCACTCTTCGTTTGAACTATGTTTAGCTATGGAATCCACATGTACGCTCTTCCGTACATTAAGCAGGATGTTAGGAATGGCGAAAATGATCAAGCTGTAGCTAGAAAGAGATATAAAAGAGAAAAACAGCAATCTGTTCTGCTGTTACCTGCAGTGCTTTAATTTATCCAGATACTTTCATTCATCCGTGATGATCATTTATTTACCGTGCAGTTACTCCTCCAGGAACTGACTGCAAGATTAGAGTTAACACACATCATCCAATGCAGCTATCCCCTGTGCAATTTAGGGAAAACACACGTCCTCACTAATCTAGTTTACTGACTCTGCATAACCCCAGAAGAGGTTTGATGCATGGGGAAAGGGGGCATGCCCCACTAAATTTTTTATAAATCTTATTTTTTGTTCACCTGCGTTGTACCGAATCTGAAAGCTGGTACTGACAACGTATGTACCGCTGCATTTACCAAACGGAGGAATTAGATTTACTCACAAAATATAATTCAAATATGTTGCATTATTGTTTATTAAACCATCAATTGAAATGAAAATTACCTATTATGAATAGGCATATAATAAACTTTGACATACATAATGCTCTGTTAGAAAGCAGAGCGTGGATTAAAGTAGTAGTGGTACAATTAGTGCTCGTTTGAATGAATGGGGCTGTTCCTGTAGGTGACATGCTCATGATATTGAACATCCACACAAACACACACACAGTTTCCTTGCTTTATTGTTACATACTAACTTTGGCATGCTAACATGCTTACAATGACAATGCTAACAAGGTAGATAGTTAGTTTGTTTGTTAGTATCCAATCCAGTGTTCAATGACATAAACATGCAAGAAAGTTACATGCATTAGCTGAACATTGACATCAAAACGTGGGATGTCTCAGTCTGTAGCATTCTGATCCAGATTAAACTTTTGGAAGGACCAATTTTTTTGTGTGTGTGTGTATGTCAATTTATCCAATAGATGTTGAGAGTATTCACGATAGACCAAAGAAGTGGAGCAAGTTCAGTTCTCGAAAATGCTTCTGACAGTTTTTCTTGCCTGGTTTGACTTCGTTGTAGCAATGCAATTAAAAGAATAAGTTAAGTAACTAGTAAAAAGTTCTTCCAGCATTATTAGCACATGTTAACATTTAATGTAGACTGGGTAGAAATGTATCTTTGATGTTAGAATGAGAGCGAGATCTGGCATGGCACTGAGGTTGTCAGCTGTGTACACATCAGAACAAATTTAAGCTTACAGCACTCAGTGTGAATTAAACACTATGCACACAATAATTTACACCAATGGACATGCTAACTTCATTCAGTTCATTTTATAGCCGTTTGCATCCACCAACTCATCCTGACAAAACACTGTTCTTGCACTGTTGTTTACTTGGTTGCCATGAGTTTGCTACCTGTGAGTGGACAGCTTCACAGAGTAGACTTTGAATGTGTCCTGTGTGAAAACAAAAGTAACAACTTTTAACGTAATTTTGTTTTTTACGTAATTTCAGTGACTCACGTCACCCTCGTAACTAATTTACTTCAGGCATTAACGTATATTTATTTACAGTTTAAACTGTCTTTTATGACGCTTAACCAGAAAGTTTCTTTGCGCTAAACTTAGGTCAGTGGTTTTGTAGCCTAAATTCACAGAAAGTGCAGCCGATTTTACAATCGCAAACTATATTTAGATGGTTCTTCTGTACTGCAAGCTGCTTCTGACAAATGCTTATACATGACATACAGGCTATTCTCTTGTTAAGGTTGGAGATCCTGCTGAACATATACAGATAATGACCTCTCTGTACACCGTGCAGTTAAAGGCAAACGAGCATCTGAACATCGGGTTTATTCACTTTACAAGAAGCTAAAATGAATACTAGTTATGTTAAATCATATCCATCAAATGTTATGTTTGTTAGCTTTCAGGAGTGAATGTTTACCAGTAAGCTCCACTAAATGTAACAAAACAAAGGTTTTTCTTTCACTTTTCAACTTTCACAATGCACTCAGTTCTAAAAATTCGTTATGTTTCACAAAGCAGAACTCCGATTTACTATATTGGAGAAAAAGTAGTTCTCTTTATAGATATGATATATCTGATAAATGGCACTTAATATAAAAGAAAATAAATATGTATTGATTTTGGGGTGAACTTTTTTTTTTTTTTTTACCAGAATTCAAATTGAGATTTATGTTCGCTGGTTTCCCTACTTATATTTTTTCAGGTTTCAAAGTCACCATGTTTCAACCAAACAAGCAAAGTCAAACAAATGATTTTTAGGCTCAAGACCTGAAAATAATGTGTAGAAAACTTGCACAGCAAATAGGAATAATATTTTAGTTACAACTGTAAGAAAAAGACTGATAAACACACCAGGCATCTTTCAGTTCCTGATGCCACAGCCATTTGGCCTAACCTGCTGTTGCTGCAGATTTCCTACTGTATAGACGCAGCAGACTGTAGCCGTCTTCAAAACTCACAAGATTTTGCTAATTTAGCATGTAAACAACATATGCTGCTCAGTCAGGCTGGGGCGAGGCATAAAGAGTCTCTACAGGCTTGTTTGCTTAGAGGCTCAGTGTATACTTTAAGGCAAGTTGTTTACCTTTCCCTCCCTCCACTCTGCAGCGTGCGGTACTAATGAGAGAGACGAGGGGGTGACGACACAGCAGGGAGGCAGGCAAATGTGACCTTTAACAGCATCCCACCTTCTCGCTCTCACTCACTCTCCATGTTGGGCTATGTCTATCACTTTATATCTCTGTAACCTCCCCTTGCAGCCTGTGCTCTTGAGGGGGGGGAGTTAAAGATGTAGGTGGTGGAAAGGAGTATGGAGATAGTGTGCAAAAGACACCTCCACAGTCAATTGCATAGGAAGGAGAGTTACATAACATGGTGCATTTAGTGTTTATTCTCAAGTGCTAACAGAAAATGTCATTAGGATTGAGCTCCAGTGAGTGAAAGCTCAGAAAGAAGCACAAAAACCCCATGGCGTCTGATCGATCCATGTGTGTTTGTATGAGTGCGTTTCAGGCCAAACAGAGTATTCCATTAATGCTCTGACTTCCAGGGTTCAACCCCAGCTTTTGACCTCTCACCCCTCTCTCCTGCTCCTCATTCTCCTGTTAACCCTTAGCTGCTGACCCCGCTGCTAACAAGCTCAGTCATGGGCGGTAATGACAGTCCTGACATGTGCTCTTCAGCAGAGGGCAGATGCAGTGGTAGCCGTAAGCAACTCCAAGCCAAATCCCAGCACTTCACTTTTTAATTACTTCAACTGCACAGGGCAACAGCATACTGTACTCTCAAGCACAGAGTGGCAATGTTGAATTTTGTACTTTTTTTTTAGTTTAGATAATTGAAAATATCATGGACTTCTCATGCTGGATTCATCAGCTGAACCATGAAGATTCTGTGTTTCCCTCAGATCTTAATTCCTGTCAGGGAGGAAAAGCTTCTTAACATTCACTTAGAATATCCATCACTTAAGCTCCCCGCTGAATTCCAAATGTTTTTATTGGGTGAGCGCCCCTTTAGGCAGGCTGAGACAGGTTTCGTTGTAGGTTTTACAGATCAACCCCCCTGGAGCTGTGGAGTAAACACACACCACACTGAAATTATTTATTGGACTCAAGGATGAACTCTTCAACAGCTAGATTTTATTTTTCATTAAAAGGTTGATGGCTCATATTGCTGCAATTTGGATATCATTTTCAGGACTCATTATTGGGACAGAAAACCCACTCCACATATTGTGGACTGCAAATACATCTAATATGAACATCACAGGCTCTACATCCAGGTTTGGGGCAGGAATTTTGCCAAAATACCTGTGGGAACCTGGTTTCTAGCATCTGTGTTCTTCTTCGTCTATGTGTCCACATCCTTAAGCCTCCATGTGAAATGGTGCGAAAAGCACTATGTCACTGGGCGAAAAAGTTGAAAATGGCAAAACTTTTCCCCCAATGCAATGAGGTGTCATACAGTAAGGTATTGTGTTGGCCAATCAAATACAGACACATTTGGGAGATAAGGTTCCAGGTAGACAGGCAGGAATAAGGATGAAATGAGCTGTAATAGATTTCTAGAGTTATAAAATCCTGTCACTGTCATAAACCATGGTGCAGTGTCTGATATGCCTTCAAAATCATGAAGACCCCATTTCACAAAAAGCAACCTGTGAGCAGCCATTACATGTAAATTGCAAATAGAGGCAGCATAGTGTCTCGGAAATGATTGCCACTCCAAACTACAGATTAGTTTGCTCTTACATGCTCATGCATAACGAGCGTGCATGAAGTCTTTTTTCGTCAACTTTAACATGGTAATATTGCCTTAACGTAAATTTGTACGCAGGCTGATATGATAACCCTTTGCCCAAAGTCAGATGGTAACTAGGAGCAGTGGATCATGAAAAAGATGTTTTGAATGGAAAGCTTGAAGTCAGATAAGTCTGTTGACAAGACCAAAGTCAATTCGACATGAATGACCACCAGAGTACATCTAGTCTCAAATACCATTCGTCAAGCAGCGCTAATGCAGAGAGTGCCAGTTAACGTTGTGGAGGATGAGGGTCCATGTGAAATAACCACGACAGTATCAAAGACACACAACATGTAGGAAGACCCCACAAGTAGCAGAGGAGTTGGAACTCCAATGGCTCCACTCAATGGAGACAACTGGACTTTACTCAGTCATCATATACCCTTTTTTGACCAAAGCAGTTCCAGGGCCGGTTGCGGAGAATAAATCCATAAATATTTGCATAAAGCAAAGAGATTTGTTCATTCCCATGTTAAAGTGAAAAAGAAACAAATTACCCCTTCAGATTCCATTTTGAAAGGATCAAAAACTATTTAGATAATTTGCAATTAATTTGATAAAATCATGCTTTTAATAACAATTTTCATGGATTGCTTAAAAAGGCCCCTGCTACCCTGTTACCAACCTTACTTACCTCAGACCCACTCATGCTGATGATGGTGAGAATGCTCAGTCAGAGCGACAGCATGGTCATATGCTTCCATAAAGCAATGTAGATGTATGGAAACTGGTGTGCTCCTCTTTCAATGGGGAGTTATAGTTTCGAAACCGTATTACCACAAAATGCTGAAGAATGATATCCAAAAATGATAATTTTTTTTATCTGAAGTTCTGTGTTTAATATGAAGCTTATGGCAGGAAACCTTGGATTTCCTTAAAGAAGAGTTATAAATACCCAGGAAGTGATACGTTTAAAACCACAGAAAAACACTCAACCCCCGGCGATTAATAGTTGCCCTTTTGAAGTCACTCTGTCACAAGTGCCTGTGCGGCATCAGTTTGCAAGGCAGTGTGTGCAGCCCTGTCCAACTCTTCATTTGTCACACTTAGCAGTAAAACCTTGAGAGTGCAGCGTGCTTTAGGAGCCCAGCAGAAACCACCCTTACTGCACTTCACTGCAGATTAAAAGATTGATGACTGTAGTCAGGGGAAAATGAGCAAAACATAAGATTTCCATTTGACTCCATAAGACTCCATTTGACTTTGGCACAGGGCCTGGACAATTACACCTACGGTAGGTGTGTTTGGCCGGACTTTCTGGAGGGTTCGCTGCATTAAAGAAAGCCAGGAATGAAAACCACAACCCTGTCTGGGTGATTATGAAACCCTCCTGAGGTCTGGTGAATAATCTAGGGAGCAATTAATTTGGAGTTTAGGGCTTAATTCTCAGTTTGACCAGAGGCTGCATCAGACCAATGTGGCTCTTTGAGGGTGTGAGTAAACAAGGTCACTTTCCCCAAACAGGACAAAATAGCACTAATCCTCTTTCCTACGGCTTTGAACACTTTCCATAATTTCAATACCATCAAATACTCTGTGTGCATCCGACCTTAAATCAATGTCCAGAGAATTAAAAACCTCCAAATCTCATCTTAAGCCTTTTGTTTTTATATGTCAATGAAAGCCAAAATGACCAAGAACTCTTTCTCACTTTTCGTTCCTCCCTCTTTCCTTCCTCTATCTCTTCTTTGCACTGTGACTGTTAATTGCTTCCCCTCCACCTGCCCATACTTGATTTCCACCTGTCTTATTGTGTGATGTGATTAAAATGTAAAACGCTGCGGTGGATGGGGCTGCTTGTACACCCGGCTCCTCCATCATTCCTTATTGCGCTGGGCCGTGGCTGTTTGCAGGCAGCACTTGGGGAGCGTGCAGGGAAGATTGAATGGTTCTGTGGCTTAGCGTGCTATTTCCTCTAATGCACGGCGGGCATGAAGGCTATCGGGGAGATTAATACTGGTTTGGGCTGTTTGTAACACTGGCATTTATTCTCTCCAAAGTCCCAGCCACCGGAGGACACTTCTTCATTCGAGCCCGTGCCAGGCCTGTTTACCCATCAGCTATCTGCTGCTTTCCTCGCCACCTTATTCCAGCCTCTTCTCCTCTTTCTGTCTTGCAACTCTGATCCACCTCCACTTTTATCCTTCACTCTTTAAAGTCTTGTTATTTGTCTTCGCCTCCGGGACCCTATGCAGCCTGATCTTTGAGAGAATGTATGAAAATCCAATAAGGATTAAACAGCTGGTCATCCTCTGCGGGTCTAGCAAGCACCAGATAAACACTGCCCAACTGAAAACATCTATTTTTATGATTCTGAATTATAGGGTAACTGAGGACTTGAGCATGCACACCTCTGTCAGCTCCCTGAGTCTTGAGAGGTGGAATGAACCTCATCAAAAACAGCCTCCCCTGCCTCCTTCATTTGAACACTGCATTGCCCGTGTTAAGAATGGCCGCCTCCCCTGAATAGGTAAACAGCACAGAAAGGCCCAGCTGAGTTTTAATTCAAACCACTGAGCTAAATAAATTTGTCTGTAGAGGTGTCAGCCACATCATAGTGTGCCGGTGGGCCAGAAGCTGTGGAATCAGTTCCACACACAAACTCCAGACTCCATATCGTTTCATTCATTTTCATCTCTCACCCCCTACAAAGACCTATTTCTTTCTGCAGCGCAAGCATCCTGCAAATTGTATTTCCCCCTGAAAATGAATTTGGGGAAAGTTCAAGGGTACCATATATATTTTGTTCCCCACATGGTTTCAATTTGTGGCCATATTTTCCTGGGTGCTGACACACGGGGTAGTTTAGGCGTCAGGGCAGTAGAGGAGGCATTAAATCCCTTGCTGTTTTCTCATCAATCATGTGTTTGGATTCTGCCAAGGAGGCCCATGTTCACAGATTTCACAGTGAACCTCACTCAATATTGCTTCTTGCCCAGAGGGGTGCACACACACTCCCTCTGGAACTTTAAAAAGCCTCATTCTACAAATTGAAAAAAAAAAAACAATATTCAAATCCAATATTATACATTTGGTCTTATGGGTCAGGCTGTTCTTATCCACTGTCCCTAGATATACCTATGAAAAAAAATGCACTGAAATTTGTTGGAAAACCTACATTCGTTCTAGAGGTGCGGAGGTGCCGCTTATTTGTTTAAGGGAGGCGATGTAGTAGATGTTGATCAAATCCTTGTTATGGCAGGTAAAACAAACAGGGCTTTGACCCAGTAGACCACTGTTCAGTATTCAGTGCATGAACATGTCACAGTCTACGTCACCTTGAACTTCACCTATGTTAATAACACAGCCCTGTCCAGTAGTTATTGAAGTAGTTAATTGAACCCAAACCAATGTTAAACCGAACTGTCATTATTAAGAATATCTTGTATAAGTTCAGCTTTAAAGTAGTAATCTCCATGTAGTAATAGAAGAAAAAAGCATAAAGATCTTTAAATATCACTAAGATGTTAATGTTGGACTGTTGTAAGTTAGCGCTAGCCCACTAACCTTACCCTGCTAACGTTAAATGAATAATACACATTTTGGTTGGTCTTGTTGGTCAGATAAACCCGCCCCCAGCCCCTGACATAATTGTTCCATGGTTCAAGACCAGAAAAGAGTTGGTGCCACTGGTGGAACCAGTTTTCCTGGCCGAAAGCTGGTTCTTTGGCTGAGAAAAAGGGGTTCAAGATTAGGCACTAACCAAACTGGCCCTGGAACTGCTTTGGTAAAAAAAAGGGGTATTGGAGTTCTATTACTGTCCACAGTGCCTTTCTTTTTGCTAGCTAATTGTTAGACTAGTTTGTATCAATTTAACAGATATGTGTAAAGTAATTAGACATCATAACCATTGTATGTGACTATTATACCACAGCTAAGAAACAATCATATTGGTTGATTTAAGATAACCATTTTAAAATGAACCCCTACTGGTCCACCTCATTTGGATGAAAGCTAAGAGCAAGAGATTGGTCCCCAGTTCCCAGAATGCTCTTGAATTCTTCGACTAAAAATGTCAGTGGGATGACATGATTAGAGAGCTGAATTCCTGACTGACTGAGATAGAAATCAGACATAGAGGATTACAGTGAAGGATATGGGGTGATTAGAAATGAACTGAGGCTCATGAAAAGAAGCAAGGAAGATACTTCCTTCCCCTCAACATGAAGGTTAACCACAGCAGCTCACAGACATTCTAAACAGCTGTCTGATTGCTCCCTGTCTGGCTTTTCTGGCTTTCTCTTACGCATTCCTCCCACTTCTGCAATTGAGTGCAGTTAATTATGTGGATGTTTGTATGAGGAGAATGTAGTGCTACAAGGACTTTTTCCATTCTGTCCCATAGAGTAGACAGCCTGAGTCATGTCCCTCCAGTTCAGCCCTTACAGAGCCCTGGTGGTTGTAGTATCCAAGTCTCTTCTGTTTCCTCCAGCACAGGGCTTCACTGCTTTCGTCTGAACATCTTTATTCTCTATGTTTACTTCATTAATGTCCTCCACCATGTCACGGAAGCCTTGGTTTTAACGTGAAGACACTTATTAACTCAACAAAATTGACAGTTTTGTCAGGAACTCTCTTGAGAGGGTACATGTCTTATTCGCAATAGCACTAATAATTAATACAACCACATTTGAAGTATTTGTATTTATCCTTCATCTGAAGTGATTTACAATGAGTGGAATAGTTCTCTCAACCAGCACTACATAACATTGCTGTCTGAATGTGAGTGGAAAAGTGAAGAGTGAAAATCTTTTTTTTTCCAAGCATAATTAC
>CAFUXE010000021.1:212435-223466 GCA_903364295.1 Serranus cabrilla | reverse complement strand
CTAGGTGCTGCAGGCATCTATTACCAATCTTGGTGTGATTGAGGGGAGATCCAGCCAGTGAACATGTCTAGGCTGTTTTATCCTGCTGCCTTACCACCGGCCTAACCTCCTGAACTTACAATCCCGCCACAGCCTTGAGGGAATTGCAACTCTCATGCCTCACAAATCTAAGAAATACAATATACAGCAGCCAGCGCTGGGATCAGTTATAGAAAAAACTCTGCTCAACTTAATTAGAGGTAAATATTACAGCTGTAAAAACACAAAATGAAATGACTGTATCATTATGTAAAATATAAGAGGACACTCCATTTGAGGTAATGGTTTTCAAAATGAAGTCAGTAAACAAAGAGGGCATGAAAAAACAATTTTAACTCGGTGTTCGTGGCAGTTTCTGAGCTGCAAATCTGAATTGGCTGAGGCTGATTTGGATGTGGTGACTTTCATTGACTTTCTATCACCGCGCTTCCCTCCTTCATTGTGTGTAAATTGGCCTGTGTTTGGTTAAATGCCAATGGAGCGGCTGCAAAACTTGCATTTGGTTTTATAAAATGCAGAAAGCATGTCAGTCAAAGAATACCGAAAGCTGAAAGATTGAATTTGTGCGGTGAACTTTGTGAACTGCATACAAAACACCCACAGTGAGGATCCATAGAGGAAGTAGGTAAAATGCTATTATGAGCAGCGGATTAATCCACATTCGGTGCTCTTGAGTATTGGCAGGACTGTAAATGTGGGATTCAAAATAAACTACACATATTTGATATACACACAGTTTAAGATATACATTCATTGTTGGTTCGGGTCGTTCTACGGGATTCCTTTACCATAACAAAATTAACTATCACAAGCCTAGAAATCAGCATTTGTTGAATGATTTGCAACGACTTTGTAAATAGACAAGTACCGTTCTTTTGGGATGCTAAATAGCTTTCATCATCCTTTTTGGTGGATTTCATGCAACATTAAAGCATTAGAAAGGGTAAGATCTTCCCATTTATTAAGCAGCGGATGCTATTGCAGAGTCTCAAGCGCACGTAACCGCACTTTTCTTTGTTGCTGCAACACTATGATTTTAGGTCAATATGATCAGTCTGCTTTTACTTTGAAAATGTTATTGCTGCAGCAGGTTAGCCTTGAGTGGATGCATAAAAAAAATAAATAAATAAAAATTACTAACTTCAAAAGTCCTCAAAAAGTACACCTACACAAGAATCTACTTATGTAACTCCACACTTATGTCCTCAAGAGTACCACATACTCCCTAATTATCATACACGACTGTGAAACACTGCTGGGCTACATCTGTTTTTTTTTATTTATTTTTTTATTTCATCCTACACTACAGCCTCTGTCTCCTACTGGACTTCACATGCAGCAGAGTAAAGCACAGCATGCTGAACTTACTGGATGCACTTTCTGTGCATTCCCAGTTCATCGGTGTTCCCCCCTTTTGCAGTAGTAAGAAACAAAACTGTCTACAAGAGGCGATGTGTTTACACACAGCTATAAAACCTCTTACACCAAAGAATGAAACTTTTATTGAGTAGCAGGTGTTGAGCAATGATGCCTCGCTTTATTTCAAGGCTGGGTTTTTAATGCTGGCGTCCACGCCTGAGAGTGGATATACAATCACAGTTGGAGTGCAGCGGCAGATAAAAGCTACTGTTAATAATTTACATTCATTCTCATTGACGACAAGGATCAGCTGTACCTGGGGCCACAGCTGGGTCTTTTAGTATTCCGACACGCAGTTATCGCGCATATCCCTTTTCCCAGTTTGAATATCCTATTCTCTTTTACTGCACATGTGACTTTCCATCATAGAGCTCATTAAAGACTAACATGTTTGTCATCCCTTTTCCCGACTGGCCTTTAAATTAAAGCCTACATTATGCATCCTGTCACGTTCTGCATGCTATAAAATCGTGCATTTTCCATGCTCTTACTCTGCTTCCCTTCCTTTCACTCTTCCGGGATGTTTATGGACCTGTTTAGTCCCACTTCTTGGTTTTTATGAGCCTCATGGTGAATCTCAGCAGCAGACTGCGATCATGTTACACCACTAAACAGAAGGTGGTTAGAGTTGCTTGAAAAGGTTAGGAATGGTGTCAAGAACAAAACATGTCTTTCCTTTTTTGTCATCTGTCAAGAAATATTTCACTCACTGGAAGTCTTGTGGTAAAATTTAGACAAATATGCTTGAAAAATGTCTCTATTTAACATGATTTCCACCTGGTTGTTTGCTCCAGTGCATCGGAAAGTGTTGCGTGGTGTTTTCACATACTTTGCCTCATTAGACTTATTCTCTGGGCTATGTGGGCCTGTTCAGCACCTGTTTACGTGGGATAACTTAGTGGGGATTCAGGCCAAAAGCATCCAAGTGTTAAAACAACGCATTAGGCTGTGTCGGTGGGGGTGTTTTGTTTAGGCACCAGTGAGATAATAAAAAAAAGGATCCTTGAAGACCTGTTTGAACGCATACAAGGCCTACCAGACGTCAAAACCTGCTAAATGTTTTGTGTTGTAAGTGCACAGGATCATCACTCTTTATTCACCAAAAAAACAGACCGTGGTTACCTATAAAACCGCTACGAAGATCATGTTTGCATTATATTTTCATTTGTTTTTAAGAGCTGACTTTACTAGCAAGGTGATAAATTATTAAGACCAAGAAAGTCAAACAACACCGGACTTTGAACCAGGTGACCAATGTTCATGTTCTGTTCGTGCCTCGTTTCAAAATGTATTTAATAACGTTCAAAAAGTGGTACACTTCCACTGTTATATGACATCATAACGGCATATTGTAATGTAGTGACAATCATAATGACCTATTCTGTTGTTTAGGTATGCCAACGTGTTGCCAACAGTAGCCCAAGGGCGTGATTATACAGACATTATGTGGAGATAGCTCACGACACACACCAACGTCATGTGTTCTATGCATGTGTGTGCTATATATACCGTTTCGTACATACTGTGCTGTATATACTGAGATCCTCAAGGATCTTTTTTTTCCGTACATCTTTGACGTCATTTAAATTAATCAGTTCATTGTTATCAGGGATTGAGAACAAAACTGTGTATTAAATGAAAGTTTTTGATCTTTTCAAATCTATATGTTAATGCAAAATGTATACTTAAAGCGTTATTGCTCACTGTTGACATTTTCTTCCTCTTAGTGGGAATTAAGCAATTCCTTTTTAGAGCAACACTTTCCTGCAATCGACCATATGTTTTTCAGAACAGAATATTGTATAAAGATGGACTTGAAAATACTCGAACCCATTCATCATTTCCTCTGTCTTAATATAGATATTTTCTGCCTTTTGTTACCCCCTAAATGATTGCCTTGCTTTTAGATATTGCTCATCCCCGAATCCTAGCTGACTGTAAATCTTTGTATTCCTTTTCATCATTAATATGCAATATTCTACAATCCCTGGCATAACAAGCATTAATACATAATTAATTTCCCAAAATAACCATTTAAAGAAATTACTCTATGTATACATGCACACTCAAGGCTCACATCGGTACTGAAATCATTACTGAATTGTTGCAGAGGAAGCTGGAGAGGAAGTGTGTTCCAAGGCTTTGCAATTCAGTGCAACTCTGTTATTTTGCAGCTCTGAAAGGAGCCTCATGGCATTAGCTATAAATGGGAAAGTAATTAACAGAGCATATGCACTTGGACCTGCAAGAGGACGAAGTCTTTGTGCTGCTGCCTGCACAACTGTGTATGCATGTGTATGTATGTGTGTAAGCGTGCGTAGGTGGGTGGGTGGGAGTGCATAGCTATATGCGTTCTTGCTGTACAAGGCCACCCACAATAGGAGAGTCTGATTGACAGCCAAAGAGTCCCGAGAAGCAAATACACAGGCAAACAAATGCACACTTGTACAATCAGAGCTACTCCATGTATTGACATGGCTCTCCCAGCAGCCTTGCTCTGAGAGACAGCTCCCTCCTGGCACTCCGACTATCGAAAAAAGTAACAAAAATATTGGTGTTTAACACTTCATTCCATGTTCCACACTTTCCTCATACATGAGCTAATAAATCTACATCTTTGGAGAGTCGACTCTATTACCCACACACCCAGAGCACGTGTACTGAATGCTGTTTCCTCACATTCTGCCTGTCTGTTCTGACGAAACAAGCCCACCACTTCCTGCCTCACCGAACTCCCCGTGCATTCAACACAGCACACAGAGCAGCATGATGCAACGCAGCAGCCTACATCAGCAAGGCAAAAGGTTACAAAGCGAATAGAGCTGGGTCAAAGACTGCTGGCAAGTAATTCTTAGGCTACCGCAGGGTTTCATTCAGTCCTTTGAACCCTACGTTTTTCCTCTGTGCTCGTCTTTTATTTACTATCTTTTTTGAATCTTGACAAGGCATTTAATTTATTAATTTTCAGAAAATGTTGGCAGTTGGCACACTCAAAAATGCCATTCATTTGCATGTGAGTGCTACTATAAAGGCTACTGGGGTAGTTTATTTTTCACTCCCCCAGCTGAACACCACCAGCAAGAAATGATCATTTATGTAGTCAGAGTTTTATGAGTGGAAGTGAATGTAAGTGAAGCTGGAACGATTCATGATCACTGGGAGATAAAGATGGCTCTACATTTGCCTTCCCTTACCAGTTGGTAGAATAAGTTTGGTATATGTGTAATCTGTGGTAGTGTATTATCTGGGTGCACCTTGCAGTTTTATTTTTGTCAGAATAAATGCTGATAGTTTGACAGTAATTGACAGGGGTTGGTGGTACAAGTCCTTTTTTTTTAATAACCTGTATGAACTTGTCCTGTGACCCAAGCTGACTGTTAGCAAGTCGTTTGGCTCAGATATTTTTTTCCCCTCTTCATTACTATTGGACAAAATGATGTGCTATGGTGGACAGATGCTGGGGAAAAGTAAACAAAACAGTCAAGAGACAACAAAGAAAAGCTTCAGGAGCTGTTGTGACTGTGCTAACAGTTAGCTTCCCAGCTAATGTTTTGATTACCCCCCATGATTTAATTTGTTTCCAAGTTTAAATGGTAGTTGTCACTTCAAATTAACTAACAGCTTAAAATAAATTAATGTCAGTCATTATCTTATATTTTTTTTAAAGTGAAGCATTCCTTCCATCTTGTTCTGCTCTTGGCCTGATGGGCACCACACTGTCTCTCTGCCCATCCTGCACTGGTTTCTATGGTCTAAAAGAGCAGACAAATGAATTCAATGCATCCGAAAATAACTGATGAATAAACAGGGATCAACTGAAAGCAAACAGAATTTTTGTGAGTTTCTATTTGATGGATTAGTTTTGTTTCCCTCATTCTTTGAGTGCCACTCTCTCAACGTCGCCATCAGTAGCTCTCATATTGTCTGGAGTGCCGAGCGCTGGCTTGGTGTTATTGCATGCCACAGGGACCTCTCACTGCTGATTGATGGGTAAATACTACTCATACATCTCAACTTCCATCTTGTACTGGATGGTACAGGGCAGCTGACTGCTAGTGTCACTTTACAATAATGGTGAGTGCCAAAGAGAGGGCTCAGATGTGAGAACTGATCAAAGTGTGTTCAATGGAAGGGTATCAGACTGGACTGATGGATGGATGGGTGGATGGATAAATGGATAGCTAGCCAGGTCTACAAACAGATTGCCATTTTTGACAGTGAGACCATCTTAATCTTTCACTTTTTCTTTCTTTGAGATATTCTCAACATGTTTGTCAAACCCTGAATTCATCTCCAGGAAAGCTAATTGTGATGTTACTTCTCATCCCCGCTTATGAGCGTCATTCATGTTTTTCTTTCCTATTCCTCCCTTCACTGTCTCCTTTTTTTTTAATCTTTCCTCCTCTTCAGTTTATACTCTTTGCACTTAATCCCACATAGCCTTTCTACCTAGCCAACGTGTGATAATGAGGTCATTTATCACCACTATGTAGAGAAGGCCTCTTTTTAATGTATGTGTTTTCACCTTCCTGGAAAAGACATGTTTTCGAACAAAATTGCTTTTTGGTGTCCTGATAGCGTTAATCCCCCAGAACAGTCATTTTAAAGCACAAGGCGCCACTCCATGCTCTTTCGCAGAATGAAAAAGCCATTAAAAGTTGTGAGTTTCCTCATAATGACATTAGGAATGAATTGTGTGGCCGAACGGTGTCTGCCTAAGCCTCAGGTCATCTTCCACTCTCGTGTTTTACATGGCAAGTGCACTGTGACACTAAGTCGACCCCACACATGTAAAAACACATACAGCACATACACATAGTCCACCCTGCTCAGTGTTGAGGTCATTGTTTTAGTAAAATACAAATCTGTTTTACCATATTTATAGTTTTGTGCCCAAAGGCCCAGAAACATAAGGAAATTAGAAAATAACAGCAGAGGGCACGGTCTCTGCTGATACAGACACTGCGCAGTCCTAGTGGGTCATAAGTGGTGATTGAGAGGGATTACTTTTTGTCTACATTGCTTCA
Organism: Serranus cabrilla; assembly: GCA_903364295.1. Classification (NCBI taxonomy): domain Eukaryota; kingdom Metazoa; phylum Chordata; class Actinopteri; order Perciformes; family Serranidae; genus Serranus; species Serranus cabrilla. The sequence goes on along the minus strand of CAFUXE010000021.1, from coordinate 216,981 downwards.
TTGTTGTTGTTTACTATTGGCTCTGCCACAGTTCCACTTCGGCTCTGCCTTAACCAATCGCTAACGTTTGGTCGTGACGTATAACATGCGCCGGGGACACAACAACAACGATTGGCTTAGCTTCGCCATTCGTAGCCTTGGCTAACTCCGTCACCACTAATGAAGCCAGCTGGAAAATTTAACTTTTCCCGAATCCTGTGGGAAGAAGCGCTACAACATTCCTGACCACCAACAAAATTAAGTAGAGCCCGTTCCTGCTTTAATCTATCGATATTCGGCAATGTTTCCACAACAGATCGAATAGCTTCGTTAGCATCCATGGTCTCTCAGCTGCTTCCTGGGCTGGCGCACGACTAGGTTCGTCACTGTTCTCAGCCACGCCTCCTGTTTGCTGATTGGAGGACAAACCCCGGACCACGCCCAGGACAAACTTCAGGAAGAATCAGGCGTTGTAACACAGAGCAAGGCCAGACCTAGTACTAAAGCGAAATCGAATTGAGCAGAAGTACTTAGGCAGGCGTAGCCAGGCTAGCACTTGCTATGAATTTAGGCAAAACACTTCCTGGTAAGGCATTATAAAAGACAGTTTAAGCAGTAAAAATATTTACATAAATGTCTGAAGTGAAGTAGAAACAACATAAGTTACATAAAAAACGTAAGTTGCATAAAAACGAAAGTTATGTAATAAAATAAGTTGTCGTCTGTTTTTGTTTTCAAACTGGACATGTTCTCCTGGTGAAAGTCCGTCATTTGTTCGACCCACCCACCCCCCATCCCTCCCGCCCCAAGTGCGACATCTGCCATTTAAACTCACGACAGCGTCAGTCATTACTACTATCTACGATATTACTACAATCACAAACTACTATATGTCACTGTGAAACTGTGAAACCAGGGAATGTGTGCCCAGCACGAAAAAGGATCCCTATTGACTTTACATTGGCATTGTTTCCTTGCTGCCGCCATGTAGATTCCACACATTACATGTCAGCAACACCAAATTCGGTGTTAAGAAGTCGTGGTCATTTAACTTTTTTAACTTTAACTTTTTGAAACATTTTACATAATGAAGTTATATGACAATGTCACTGATATGTAAAGGCTCCGTATCAGTCACAGCTTTCAGTTTCTGTCAGACTTTCAGGCCTTTTGACATGAGCTGTCACTCACAAAATGATATAGCTGGCTCATCAAATATCCTTTGCCTTGGAAGCAAAACTACTTTAGGGATAAAGTTAGTTGCTAATGTAACACAGTAAGTTGCCACACATGCTAACGCAATTTTTTGCATTACAAACACAATGTTTAATCTAGCCAATTAGTGACAGTGGTGAGCTGAAGGTTAGAGAATTGTGCTTCACCAGTAGGCCTTCAGATGGTTGTAATCAGTAAAAAGAAGTGAGCAACTAAGCTTTATGTCAAGACTCTGAGTCCCTGACTGATCCAGTGGTGCTGCTCAGTGACCAGCAGATCACACTGCGGTTACATTGGCAAGCTTCTTGTGGTATTGTGTGAGAGGGAACAGGCAGTTTCTTAGAGCTTGACTCTAAGTGAAATGTCCCTGAATAAATACGAGTTAAGTAAGCAGAATAAAAAGGTAGTACCCTTGGTCCATCACTTTGAGTGCAGTAACACTTTCAAAAGATGTTGTTAGTACCTCTAATCATACAATAGTATGGTTTCAGCCATGTGATTATACATAAGAAGGTGCTGTGGTGATTTCCTTTTCTTTCACCTAAAATAAAGAAAGGGCACCAGAAAAGATGTGAATGCAATCAGGGAGCCACATGGAGAGACTAATGCATTAGCACAGCCAGAGCAGTTATTTTCAAGTCATTCAAAAGTATAATGCCAGCTTAATTTGTTTAGGGTTTTTTGCAAATCATTCTCTTTTCTGAGAAAACTGCTTTCTAGCCTTTAGAGGGATGAATGAAATCCATGAGGCGTCCAAATATTTTGATTGATGAAAACTGATCCGTATCCAAATCAGAACCCCTTCCCAGTGCACTGTCATCACTGCTGCGAGGGAGACAGTGGTTTTAGATTTTAATAACAATAATGACTTAAATTTTTAAAGCGCCTTCTGTGAAACTCAAGGACACTTTTCATGAGACACAAGGGATAAAAGAAAAAAAAAACTGAAAAAGTGATATTGATTATAAAAATGTTGGGGTTTACATATGCCTCAAACTCGAGCACCACCTATGTGGGTCTCACAGCTGAAAAGTGTGTTTAGATTGCTATCAGAATCATTAATAATAATAATAAATAATTATTATTTATATTAAATTATATGACTTGATTTGGTCACCAAAAGTCATTGTTGTTAGCGTCAACCTTTGTGACTGCATCCAGCAGTTAAGTACAGAAACACATGTTTTGAAGCCCAATCCTGTATTACTCGACCCTTATTCAAGTGGTTTTATGATACATTGGAATGAGAATGTGTTGGGTTTTCCAGCCAATGCCACCATTCAGAGCTAATACAGGAAGTAGTGTGCTCTTTATGTAGCTAAATGTGGAGATTAGGGTAGTGAGTTTGCACCTCTGCCATATTTTGCACTTATTCATTCTGATAGGTATTAATGATGCTATTTGGTTATCCTGTTTCCTTCTCTGTCGATTTAGCTTCAGTTTGTGTTTGTCTGTGGAGCTTTTAAAACTATAACTCCGAACTGCTTTTCCCATGTGAACTTATATACAAAAGCTCAGCTGTGTTCTGTGCGGTGACAACATAAGCTCTTACATTCCCTTTCGTCAGATATTTGCCCTGAAAAAGGCCTAGTGACCAAAAGCGTGTTGTTATCATTTCAGGGCAAGTCCAAAGATATTACTGTTCACTATATGGAGATAATTTTGATCTTCAAGTAGAGTACTACTCAGCCTGTGAAAACAGTTATATCATGTATTCTGTGATCTGAATCTGACATATGTATCCTGGGGATGAGACATTATTGTTTTAACATAAAGCCTGCATTACAAACTTGGTGCATGTAGTTTGAGAATGATTGGCGTTTACCAGGTAGACAGAATATAATGCAAGAAATAACTGACTATTTGCATTATGGGAAATGTAGTATCCAGTCTGTAGTTGGCTTCTGATGCACAGATTTTGGCGACTTTAAGGAGCAAGATTATGACAAGTTATGGCAGTGAAATACTTACTTGCAGGAAAGTTCCTTCATCCATTTGCCTTGTGCATCAGTGCCCAAAGCTGTTTTGTATTTCTTTTCTGTCATGCAACCCTGACACACAAACTAATACTCACATGCTCCTAATGTCCTCTGTAACACTATCCACACACACAAGTGCTCTCCAAATGACCGGAGACCGACAAAAAAGGGGGCGAGACGCAAAGAGTTTCACAACTCACTCAGACATGTGAGTGATGGCCAGCGGGGAGGAAATCAATAGCAAGAGGGGAGACACTATCAAAGCTGTCCATGGACCAACATCCCGTTACTGTCGACAGGTTTTAATCCATAAAGCTGGTGTCTCCCCCGAACAAAGGGAGAGGCAGGAGGCTCTGCTCTTATCTCTATCAGGGCTTTGAATTACAAAGGCCTATCACTGTGGAGTTAGAGGGGAAGTACGTGGAGTTAGACTGAGGATTGGTCTCTCGTGAGAAAAGGAGAGGTTACATGTTGTCTGGCTGTTGCATAATAGATGAGATTGTTTGTTGTAAAATGAATGATAATTAATCCATGAGACATGTTCTCAGCCTCTGCTGTCGGGTGAAATAATGCTTTTTACACTTCTTGTGTGGAATAAATGGAAGACATTTACATTTGCAACCAAAAATATATAGAAAATCACCACATATAGAAACTTCATTAACAGCTTTAACTTCAAGAACTTCACTGTACCACCTACACTGTTTGATTGACAAGTAATCTCTGGCAGTAACGCACAGGAATGAACCTGTGCCTGAGATTCTGTGTCTGATTGACAACTGTGATTTACAATAGGGTTCACGGAGTGCGTTTTTAACATAAAAGTAAGGATTCTGTCTCTGCCTCCACCCAAATACAGTGGAGGTGAATTGGATTTCAGTCCTGGTAATGACAGCATTGAAACATCAGGAACAATGTCCCTGTTATAGTGTGAAAAGGACAGTTTCCATGGGATCTATACTTTCAAGTGATGAAATGGTTCCCTAAATCCCCTGTAGTTGGTGGTTAGATTAAATCTGGCAATGGTGAAGTACTAAAGGCATTTTCAACAGCTGAATGTCTAAAACCCAACAGACAGTTCAGCATTCATGAGGAAAAAAGTTTCCAAAAAGTTGGCCTTAAATGCATTACTTTTTTAGAAGCAATTACCTCTGTAACTCAACAAATGCTTGTGGATTCAACACAGCTACTAAACTTAAACAACAGAGAATCTCTTTCCATAAAAATGACTTCAAAAATATAGGTATTTTCAGCAGTTGCCCTTGTAAAAAAAATATTAATTACAGACTAAATACCAAAGAAATAGTCCCTGTTCAAATTGTTAATGAATTCTTACGACCTACCTATTTTCTGGAATTAGTAAATATGCCGGC
>CAFUXE010000021.1:180560-202449 GCA_903364295.1 Serranus cabrilla | reverse complement strand
AAGCTTCCTGTTTCCTCAAATCAACACAGTAACAAAGTAAAGGTCTGAAAAGCTTGACAACAGACTCTATTGAAGATTTGTATAAGTTCTTGATTTGCTACTCCCATAACAAAACACGCAGCAGAGCATAATCATAATAATTTCTACAGGGATTATTTTTACAATAGAACTGTTTACTGTTCAAAGTAAAGTCTGTCTATCCAGAGCAACATGCACAATAAATAAGTGCTGTTTTTTAATGTGAATTTTCAATATGTGTAAAACAAAAGTATATCTCAATGCATCCAACTCTTAGTATTAATATAACAGTAGTGGATGGAAGTGTGGATTAGTTTCTTCTTTTTCTGGAAATTCATTTTACATTTGTGCTGAAATTACGAATCTTTCCTGTTGACACGTTGCTGTTAAACCTTAAATATACTTCTTCATTATCTCAAGATATTATAATTTTTCTGCATTGCATTATGGTGGAGGCAGAGATGTAAGAAACAGAAATCTGATAACTTGAACACATACATGCAGAACCAATAATACGAGTAGTACATTAGAAAACAAAAAAATTCTATAATTTTGTTGAACTGGTCCTTTAATGCAAACGAAACTAACACATTATCATTAGAGTTGTGGGTCTGCCCTCCAACCTGACTGATCTAAAGGAACTTTTCCCTCCTTTTCAAAGCAGAACACTCCTCACTACACTGATTAGACAAGTGCCATTTTCGCCAGGAGGTCCCATAACTACAGTTAAGTGGGAGGGATTGACAATTTGCGTCTTACAAAATGCTGTCAGCAAAATCGAGTGTTTCGAACCCCAGAGAACGGAGTAATCCTGCAGTTCAAATAGACCATTAAAGGCGAGTTTGTTTTCCATATAGGTTTTTGTAGCATTCTGAAACTCACTACTGAGACTGTTTGTTTCTACCTGTTCACTGCATTCATCTCTGACAGACCAGGCCAGCATCCCACCACTTTCTCTTCCTTCTTGTCATTCGTTCTCTATTTCTCTCTCTCTCTCTTTCTGTCTCGTATCTCCCACAGCTGTCCTGCTCTCCGTCACATCAGCTTTGCTCTGTCATCTCCCATGCCGTGCAGATGTTTCATCCTCGCTACTCCATCTGCCCCTCCTCCTCCCCTTCTTCCTCCTCTTCCACTCGACCTCCTTGTCCTCCACTAACTCATCTCTTGGTTTTTTAAGCCCACGCTGAGGGCTTGACTGACATGTAACACTGCTGTGTGAAGAGCTCTCTGCCACAGAGCTCTCTAAAATACCCTTAGAGAACAAAGTGAGCAGTAGCCCAGTAATAACCCTACTGTTTTTACTAACATGTTACTACCATGTCCAATGCATGTCCAATTGTTGACAATTACTACTCCTATTGTGTTTATTTTGTTGTTTTGATAGTTCAGTGTGCCACTAATTTATTAGTAATAAAAGTAGATTTGAGACTAGTAACTTCAATTCTACCAACGTGTTTTGTATCTTTAATGTCTTGAACAAACCATGCACAATTTCCTCAGGTTTTAATATTTCAATGTAAGTTTTAATATATTCAGTACTTATATTTTTGTGCTTCTTGCTGTTAATACAAACTCAAACCTTGATAAATTCAGTAAATTATGTATTTTCTCTGAGCAGTGTCGGGGAGTAATGATGCGACAGGAAGCATTTCGACTCCACTTTTTAACTACATTTTCCAGTAGCGTCTGAGGAGCAGAACTTGAAAAAAAGGAAACTGTTTTTTTTCCTTGAAATTGTCATTATCTGCTTGAATGCAACTACAAAAAGTTGTATACATTTGAGTAAATGTATAAAACTATCTGATGTGTCATACAGAACCCCCGTTTTGAATGGGCATCATTAGTGGCTTTCATCCTAAAAAGAATGGGTTAAAGAGGCTTTCCCTTCTAGTAAGTTAAAAGGTGAAAATGAGTGGGCTGCTATTTTAATGTTATTGTTGGACACCAACCTGTAGAGGCCGTCGTAACTAATACAGAAATAAAGAAATACTATTCTCCTCTCTTATTAATTCCGTTCTATTTTGGACTTGTTAGGTTCAGTGCAAAGCTGCTGAAAATAAAACAGCACTTCTATCACAAACTTTTCACATTAAGCCCAAAAATCTGGACCTTCATCCTAATGCATGCACAAATGATTTAATCAATAACTATATAAACACTTCTATAGTGATTATGGGTGATCAATAATAACAGCAAAATTTCCAACCTACGCAGTTGTGAAAACGGCTGCAGTTTGTGTGAATGTAGGCTACAAATATGTAGGCTGTGGAGGGGTCGCCCACTGACCAGTAGGTTGGTGGTTCGATCCCTGACCATGGCAGCCTATATGTCAAAGTATACTTGGGCAAGATACTGAACCCCAAATTGCTCCTGATGCTGCGTTCATCTGTGTGTGAATGAATTCCTGACGATGGCAGGTGGCACCGTGTAGGGTGAATGAGCGCATTCTGTAGTGTAAAAGCGCTTAGAGTGGTTGCAAAGACTATATAAGTGCAGTCCATTTACCAAATACACTGACCTAAGTTTAGGGCAAAAAACTTCCTGGTTAGGCGTGATGAAACAGAGTCTAAACAGTAAATAAATGTATGTATATGTAGTAGTTACGAAGTTGATGTGAGCCACGGAAGTCACGTAAAAAAAATGTAAGTTAAAAGTTGTTTTCTTTTGTTTTCACTCGGGACACGAACCCCATCCACCTCCCCTCCCTACCGCCCCGAGTGTGACATCTACCATTTACTACTAACCACTACGTCAGCCAGATGATGGTGGAGGACAGTCTAAAACATAAATATGAGTTGTATTTTGCTGCTTGTACAAATGACCTATGCGGACGTGTTTGAGGGGAGACCAGTCTGAGTATTAAACTTACCCTTCACCGCACACTAGTACTACTGTGTATTTAATAACTTACTGTTAACACTAATAATGTCAATTTAAAAATGGCAAAACTTATATTCCCAAGCTTCCTGATGGTCCTTGTTCCATTATTTCTCACACTACAATTACTCTCATAATATACTAACACTGTGGTGTGGAAAACTACATCAAGCTTTTTTTATTTGAAACTTCATCAACATGTGCCTGACGTCTTCTTGTCAGATATCCGTCTCCTGGATCTTTCCATCAGGTCTTTTATTACAAAATCTCTCATGAAGCAAGAAGCTCACACCCATCAGCAGCAACGGACACACTGACATGAGACAGGCTATCTTGACATGGTAAAGCTTTTACTGTGAAAACCAATATCCTCACTATTTGCCCAATACTGTTTCTCATTTTGAGGTCAAAATCACATATTAGACAGGGGGAGAGCCCTAGAAATGAATGACAGACGTGGACATCATTGGCTTTTCCTCTGATAAAGCTGTCAAACATGCAGGATAATGTTCAGACTTGGGAGGTGGTTTTTAGTCATGTCTCAGTCTATAACTGGACTTATAACAAGGACACAGAAAAAAAACAAATCAACCGAAATGTCCCAAAACACACATGACTGACATGTTTCATCACACAGAGTCTCCACCTCTGTCTCCTTCAGTTTTTCTCTCTCTCTTTGTCGCTCCCTCTGGCAGACATGATGGTTTCTCTAATAGAACGACAGGGAGCAGCTCCAGTGCCAGTAAGCGTGGGGAGACATTTGGGATGTTGTAACGCCCTTGAACATATCAGATTAACACTGCTGCCTAGAAGAGGTTTTCTCGGGGATACATGACGACACAGAACATTAAGAATTGGAAACAATAAAAAGGAAAATCCATGTCTTCTAAATGTCAGCTCCATCTTTGAATTCATCTGAACACATCACCGTTATCAAGATATTTTCAACTGTGTCAGACAATTTTCAGTGCTCCCATGTGGATGAAAGATATATACTGTAACACAGCGAAGAGTAAGGAGAATGTGGATTTCCTGCAGGTGTGGGTGAAGTCTGATGCTCTTTTGAGATCTGCCATATCTTTCAACGTTGCTGGGAAGACTCTCTTTCTTAGTTTCAAAGTTGTATTCCAGCAGTTTGTTGTACTTTCATAATAAGTTTGACAACTGGCTGGAGACATATTAAAAAAAAGTTAAAGCAGCAGTGGTTAACACATTCTGACTCACAGTCCCAAGTGTCACACGAGTCTTCAGAATCCAGGAATGTACAGTTTCATGACAACTGAACAAAAGTATCTGCTGATCATGATCATATATCATATTATATCATCATATACTGGCAAGAAAGTGGACCAGGAGTGGATGTTGTTTTGTCAACTTTGTGTAGTTTATTTTTTCTCAGACGAATGTTCTGTATAGCCCTGGAAAACAATAGTTTTCAGTGGATTGCTCCTGTAATATGCACACAGAGACATAGATACACTGAACTTTTCATGGAATTTATTAGGCGACCTGTCCAGATTGTTCCCAATGTCAGCTGGGATTGGCTTCAGTCCCCCACGACAGATAAGTGGTTAAGGATAATAAATACATTTATGTATTTATTCATTGTGGTATAGATTTAGCCTGGCTCCGCCCGCCTATGTACTGTTCAGTACTAGGCTTGGCCCTGGTGTGTCTTACAACTCTTGATTTTCCTTCAAATTTGTCCTGGGTTTGTCCTCCAATCAGCGAACAGGAGGCGTGGATGAGAACAGTGACGTACCTGGTCGAGCGCCAGCTTCTGTTGTAGTCAAACGAATACCAGGATGGATGCTAACGAAGCTATTCGATCTGTTGTGGCAACATTGCCGAATATCGATAGATGAAAGTCGGAGCAGGAACGGGCTCTACTTAGTTTTGTTGGTGGTCAGGATGTTGTAGCGCTTCTTTCCACGGGATTCAGGAAAAGTTTAATTTTCCAGCTGGCTCCATTAGTAGTGACGGAGTTAGCCAAGGCTACAAATGGCAAAGCTAAGCCAATCGTTGTTGTCGTGTCCCCGGCGCTTGTTATACGTCACGACCAAACGTTAGCGATTGGTTAAGGCAGATCCGGAGTGGCACTGCGGCAGAGCCAATAGATTTTAAACTTCAACAGAACCCGCCTTCAAGTGAGAGAGCAATCTCCTCTATGGCAGTTCTAGACCTTCTGTACAAATGAAATGAAGTACGAAGGTCTAGTTAGGACTAGGCTAGCATAGATTGACGTCACTGGAAAAAATATTTCCGGAAAGACATACTGCAGCTCTATTTTTCTTATTTTCATATTTTATTTTTGTTTGTCAGTGCTGTGACCACTGCAGATGAAATTCCATCCAATCTCAGCAATTTCAAAAGCTAGACAAATATAACCAGAACATAGTTAGATCTCATGAGTGAGTGAGGAAATGTGTTTTCTTGTGATTTGGTCCAACTAACCCTACATTCCATATATTAGCTGTAAACTGGGCATGGAAAATGTTTCCTTTCCTGATGTTGACTGGCATTTTATTATTATTTTTACATTTTCTTGTCTGACTTTGACTGTCTGGGTTTGCCTGCTACCATATTCCGTACATACTAGAGTTGATAGATTTTCAAAACCACTCAAGGAAATATAGAAATATTATTTTTATCCATCACCCCTCTGCTGCCAGCTTGCTGACCCTTTGTTAGACCACAAATCTATCCTCTCATCTGCTTATGTAAGAGGCAGGCCAGCAGGGAGCAACCACAGAGAAAGAGTGAGAAAGCAAGAGATTATGAGTGTGTGAGTGGTGGTTGTGTTTGTGTACACTTCTGCATGTGTATAAATTCATGGTCTGTTTCTTCCTCATCAGTCTTTGCGTTTTCTGCCTCTGTCTCCTTGAGGGATAAGATAAGCAGCTGAAACTTTTTGGAGCCAAAGCAGGGAAGAGAGAAGAGGATGAGAGATCACCCTCCAAATCCTCCCGTAATCCCCCGCCGGCTCATTCTTTAGCTGTAATTATGTATCAGATACAGCGACAACAGGCAGGCCACATCCAGGACCACAAAATATTACAAATTGTTGTTTTTCACAGATATTTTGCAAACACTTAAGCATCTCGTAGCATCTCTGTAGATTTGCTCAGCTCCTGTTTGGGCGACTCATTCAGCCATGCTTATTGAAAAGTATTTGCTACCAATGACTTTGAACCTGTGTCTATGTGAGAGTGTGTCAGTGTAAAGGTGATTATGATGGTGTTTGTGCAGTGGGAAACATCAGGCCAATATGAGGGGTATTCAGTGCCATATGGTTGCCTGTTTATGTTTCTGCCGTAGGAAAACATTGGCAAAGTGCTCCTGTGATATTGCTAATAATCCCTCATAACACAAGAAAACTGAGCGAGCATGACTGTAGATCGAAGCTGAGGCAAGATGTTGGGCTGTAAGCTGTGGCAGGTGTTTAAAATGACTCTCTAATGTGAAAGGTGAGGTGAATTAGCCTGGTGTGTCATTTGGATTTTCGGTTAATGCATAAGAGGACCTAAAGCACTTATTTAAGTTTGGTAGTGATTAAACATTCAGAAAATAATACATTGGTGGACGGGCTACTATGTGCCACTTTCACATCAGTAAAACCCCATACCCCACACGCAACTTCCTGGTCTGAGCAGTGAAGCAAACCCAGCCTTAAGCCTGCATTCCATAGGGGTCGCCAGAACAGAAGAACTCCGGTACAATCTATCTCAATACAAAATGAGAATACTTCTCACTGTATTTATTATCTCAGAAAAAAAATCTTGTTAATCTTGACAAGGTTTAAGTCTTCTCCAATAGCGTGGCTACCTTTGATTGACAGGTTGCTAACACGGCGAGCTTCAGGGTAGAAGCACTGCTAAACAATACGTATCCATGGCACTGTGTATGTGTACTAAATAGCCGTGAACCTGTTTGTCGTGATTTTCGCCTCAGAACTTTGACCCTTTCACCATGTGCTTTCAGTTCATGAGACTGTATGTGAAAATTTTGTTTGACAATCCAAGGAGTCGGCTGTTCTTTTTTGTTTCTGGTAAGTAACATACATTTTGTTTTAGCATTAACAGTTTATTATTAGATACTACCGTCCTTGCGCCTCCCCAGCCAAGATGGCGACAGCTGTAACGCCGAACTCAATGCTTCCAACAGACAATCAACTGACTAGTGGGGGACATTATGGGGACTACGTCCATTACTTATATACAGTCTATGGTAGACTACCATTGCCTACCATCTGATCACTGGGGGAGCATTCCACCCTCAGCTGACACACTATGTCTACTGACATCATTACTCATTTGTCCACTAGAGGTTACTTAACTTAGGTCGTTCTAGATGTGTGAATGAACTGCTAATGCTGTTGTTTGATTAACACCTTCCTCGACATTCAATATTAATTTTTCCCCCCCATGTTGATAAAAACTTAATCTGGATAGCATTATGTTGCCTACAGATTGTATTTGCAGATGCAAATTAGTTCTATATGAACATCATTTGGTCTGGTGTGTGGGTTGGTGTGTGTGTATTGGTGTGTTGTGCGCGTGTGTGTGTGGGTGTGTGGTCATTACTGCAGCGGAATCTTAGCAACTCCTCTTCTTCCTCAATCAGCTCCATCCATTGCAGCAAGGTCTCTAAATGTCATGACCACTCACTGTGAAATTGCAATTAAGAACGTAATAAATAAGTGATCGAGAAACAGTTTCTAGCAGGCCAGGACGGACAGAAGGACATCCAGCAAATTAAGATTTTATGATCAATTAGCAGCATTCACAGTGAGGGAGAAGAGTCATTCTGCACAAAGAAACACACGATCGTAATGAAGTTCAAGAGTTATTCATTTGGTTCTTCCTTTTCCTCTCCAGATGTAGTGTACATTGTGAGAGTGCGACTTTGTGTGTATATATTCTGCCCACTGCTCCACACACACTCCCCATGGTGTGCACCTCCAGCCAGGTTGGCGTGGGAACGGGCTATAAAGTTCACTGTGCAGATTAGAAGTGGCTAAAAAGTTCCCCGTGGTGCCTTTTCTATGTCTTTCACATGAAGTGGGGAAAGCCAAGCAGGACTTACTTTCCTGTTCACAGAGAGCTAGAATAAAAGGAGAAAAAGAAACGGATGGAGGGAGTAAAGGGAGTGGTCCTCCGAGGCCCCAGACTGTAATGCATTTCAGGTTGAAACCAGATCATGGACAATTAGAGGAGAAATGGCTGACTTGGTAAACAGCGGTCCTCCATGGACTCATCTCAGATGGAGACTAATTCCGCTCTCTGAATCTGAGAGGAAGTGTTGCCTCTTGCTGTCATTAGCAGCAGCAGTTTGGATTTCCGCAAATCCTCTTTGATCGTTTGAATCATAAAAAGAACAAATTACATTCCTCCACCTTTCTGTCTATCTCGCTTATTACCTCTCCTTCCCCACATCATTTCAGCAGTCCAACAGTCTTATTGGCTTTCAATATCTAAGCCTGTTGATTCTTTCTCTGTCACATAGTCCAAATATAGCTTCTTTGCAGATAACATGTTATGTTATGTATCTGTGTACTGTCCACAATGACGGCAGGCAGGTTCAGAGGGGGCAATGACTACCAACACTGCATAAATACCTATTATTTGTCTTTTATTCGTCTGTTTATGACTGTTCCACTTGATCAAACAGTGAAAATCTAAAGTAAATGGACTGCACTTGTATAGCTACCAGTCAAAGCACTTTAAAGTACAGACAGTGCTCATTCACACAAACATTCATACTTGTGGCCGAGGCTACCCAGCATGGTTGGTACCATGTAGCACTTTGGGATTAAGTATCTTGCCCAATGATACTTCAACATGTTAGCTGCTATGGGCAGGGATTTAACCACTGCCCTTCTGATCAGTGGGCGTCCACTCTGACAAGTGAGCTGTAGGGAGAAGGAAACCAAAAAAGAAAAACAGAGAAACATCCATCTTCAGTCTGGAGAAGCAAAGTCAACTCAGGAGAGTTGCAGTGAAGTGTTGCATTGAATATGCTATGTGATTACAATGTGCTGTGATAACTTCTCTGGGGATTTTTAGCCTCAGCTCTGACGCAGGTTATGAAGAGCAATGCACCAGAACTCTGGAAAACAGGAAGTAGAAAATAGTAGCTGAAGTTCGAAAAAAGCTTGCAGCCTTATGCCAGTGATACATCCATGTCAGTGTTCTTGAGTCTGAGTCAATCTCAAGTCCCCAGTGTTTGAGTCCGACTCCACGTCTGAGTCACCAAGGAAGAGCCAGAGTCGAGTATGAGTCGAGTCATCAATACCTGAACATGAATACTGAGTCCCATGTCGAGTCTGTGTTGAGTTTCAAGTTTGCCTCAAGTTCTCCACTGTGGCACCTTCAAAGAGCCGATATACAAATGAAGGTCTATATTAAATATAATAACACTGACACGATTTCAGGGACTTTATTTAGTTCTCCCAAAAAGTCACCATGCGCCAGAATGCATGAGTTTGACTCGAGTCATCAGAGTCAGGGGTCCTGGAAATCGAGCTTCAAGTCTGTCTTCGATATTCAGATGATCCCTGCTGCATGCACGTTCATGCAACCTTTTATTTAGTCACTTTCTTTTATTTCCAATTTGTGCAGTGTAACCATTTAGCACCTCCTGCCCTGCAACTGAATTACATGTGCCACAATATTCACAAGATTGCAAACAAGCGATGCAAAATGTCCCCTTCTGTCCTCCAAATCCCCACATCAAGAGCCAGTTTTAGTCAGAAACACACCGCAGAGGTAGAAAGACTGAGACGAATGTGGAGATAAAAAGAGAGAGGAAAGCAAAACATGCGGGGAGATGCAGTTCACTGTAATGAGCGTGACAGATTGGCTAATTGTAATAAGGCATATTCCCTTTTAAAAATAGATGAGGAGTAATGAGGCAGGGACACAGAGGACAATACAAAGTGTAATGGCGTGTGTGAGGCCTGGATGTGTGTCTCTGGAAAGCACACTGCAAACATGTTGTCTTTTGGCACAGAACAATCTGTGGCCTTGGGCAGGGCATCCGAGCATCTCGGGTGGATTAAAGTCATAGCGGGGCGTCAAACACAGCCAGCTCATTTATTTACACACTGCATGAGTCCTCATACTTTATTTGTGATCTGTTATGTATATGTTCAAGCTGGGATTGATAGGGAGATAACTGTTTTTTGCTGTTTTAATCACTGACTGTGTGTCAATGCTACTGTAATGGTGACTGCTTTGGGGCGTGCGGGCTGAGGTCTAGGATCAATGCAACATGCCTCATCTAAGAGTTTTCCATTTGTAGTGTGTTCACATACAAAAACCGACTTAAGAACTATACTTAGAATAGTAAGCAGACATATCAAAAAATCATATAATTATTTCTTTCAAAAGTTACTGTTTCACTTTATGAAAGGCTATTTGCTTTGAAGTCTGTCAGAAAAAATACTTCATAAACTATGACGGGTGAAGCTGAAAACTTTATAGTGCACATTTCATGACTAATAAATAAGTAAGAGATGTTCTATCATGGTTTATTTATTTTGATAAAAAGAAGGTTTAGCATATCAAACTGTGAGCCCTGTATCATGAATCCAACTGAATTCACTGTATTGTTAAACCCTCAGCTTTAATGCCATATCAAATAAAGCCCCACTGTTTGTTTTGATGTTTCCAGTATTAGCAGCTATACATGGAATAGAGCAATAATGGAAGTGCAGCTGGACCACAATCATTTATTGTTGTTTGCTGTTAACAAAGCTCGGATTAAAACACATACAGCGGGAGCGATCAATACCCCATTACTCCATCATATATTTACATATTAAATTGTTGTTTAGTACAATATTAACATTCAGCCCCTTTAAAAAGCATAACACTCAGCTTTTAATTGACAAAAATGCAGAAATTGCTTCACTGAGAGTAGGTCAGTCATTGAAAACAATGAAGAGTCATGATAAATGTGACAAAAAATAACAAAATAAAATAATTTGATACAATAAATGTAAAGTGTATTTGATTAAAGTGAAGTTTCAATAAAAACACAGCATTCTGTTTCAAGTGACATATTATTGAATGGCACTTATCAATGTAAACTGGGCACATATCAATAGTTTTCACTCTGACGACAGAAAATGCAGCTGTTGAAGCATAGAGAGACACACAGACAGGCACCTTTAGTCTTTTCAACATCCATCAAACAGAGGCTGACCTTGAAGTAAAGCCTGTGATTATGATCTGACTATAATAAAACAACACAAGTCTTTGTACTTGCCTTCGTGCCAGTGGGATAACACACTGCCACTGTGAACTTGTAGCCAATGAATGTAAATCCAAGCCGAAACCTTTTGCCAAGGCCAATTACCCATCCCTGCATCCAACTGCCTAATTATCCCAAATTAGCTGACTCAGTGGATTATGAGATGAATTAGTTGTTATCAAAATCGTGCAGCAGTGCTGAATATTAACAATGTAATTTAAAGCTAGTGATTTTCAAGCTAATTTCAATGTACAGGGAGGATAAAGCAGAAACATGTGTACCCTGGTTTAATACAACCGAATACAAGCCTGCAAACTATATCCTCATTAATTACTAATTAATCAACATTCCAAGCAAACAGGCCAATGTGCTTTGGGATGATTTAATATAATGTGTTGGCAGAATAGTGTTTACTGTAAATGAATAGTGATAACTGAATAAAGTAATATCCTTTGTTTGAAGAATGAAGTGATTTATAGAAGAGGTGCAAAGGAACTGACATTACACTGAAAGCAAGTTAGTTAGCAGAGAAACAGAATATTGAGGCAAAATACTAGGTTTTAGATGATAGTTAATTTATGTATGTTATTTGTGAGGGGGCATGCAGAATATTATCTAGAGTTGATAATATTGAGGATATTTTCAGATTCTTCTGTATTCAAGAACATAATGAAATGTAGCTTAATAGAGCAAAGACGTTTAATTCAAAACCACTGAGAAAAAGCTGTGCATTTTCATTTAAGAAGAAACACATTTTGAAGCGAGATTTTGAAATGCTTTGAAAATAAGAGACGTTCAACTAGTTTAAACAAAGCTGTATAAAATGTACAGAAGATGGCAATGTAATGTATTGCTGTATGCTAATCCATTAATAAACAGTAGAAGAGATTGTGCGATAGAGAAGAACAACTACAAAAAGTTTTCAAGAATTTGATTCAATTGGACAACCTATAATTGTTCTTTATTTCAGCTTGTAAACAGCTGATCATTCATGTGAGTTATGCGTTTGCTAGGTCAGAAGTTATTCGGAAAAAGTGTTTCCTATTTCCTAATAACTATTTTTCAAAAAAGACAAAAAAAACACCTGAAACGTGTCCAAGAACTTTTATGGACATTTTATATTTTTTTTCCATCAAGCTTTTCTCGTGTGAATCTTCAAAATGCGAATCACAATTTGTTGATAGGAACATGACAACTTTTTAACCTACATGAATTGGTGTATTGGACCGTATTATCACTATTATCACGTAGATAAGGCTAACATGCTAGCAAAAACTTACCTATGCATCTAGCAGACACAGCGCAATGTTAGTATTCATCTGGAGTAAGTATGATTTTCTATCATACTTCTAACTGCATCTGTCTGCTGTTTGTGGCTGAGCAAGTATTGTGTCTTTAGTAGAGTGTTTTCATTATGCACTTATATTGCACTTAAACAGCAAAGTTGCAGGACCTAAAACCAATTGGCGCAAAGATGCGAAAATGCTCCATCGAGCTAAGAGAACCTGCAGAGTCACCATCAACCTGGAAACTGTGTCTGCCTTTTAGTGACCAGCAGCTTCACATCAGTCAGAGAGACCTGAGGCAACTCAGCTGCTACTCCGTGTTTTAATGGCCCACTCAAATTAAAGGCATTGTCAACTATGGCTTTATCAAGGTTGTTGATCTAAGCAGGCAATTTTCTTCTTGGAAGTAAGAGGAATGAAATGTTGAGGGTAAGTAATTTGAAAAAAGTTCATCCGTCAATTGATACACCACACACACACACACACACACACACACACACACACACACAGTGCAATGGCAGATCCAAGAAGGGAACCACACAGAGCCATTCCATTTTTAGTCACTCTGTTCATTTATTTCTTTGCGGGTCATCTTTTTATCTACAAGACTCCAGTCCTTTGCTAGCAATTGGATGTGACCAAACTCCAGTGAATGAGACATCTGACAAGCAGAGACCTACAGAGCGTCACGTGTAGAAGAAAACATCACTGTGATCATGACTATTGTGCATGAGACAGTCAGCACCAGGGAGAGAAAGAGGGAGCAAGAGGCCACACTTCCCCCTGCTAAAATCAATCTTCTGGAGGACTGTGAGACCGGCATACTGATGAGCCTTCATTCACATGTATCCTCTCTTTGTTGCTCTCAGCCTCCCTCTAAAAAGAAAATGAAATTAATATCTTACTAATAGAAATCTTTGAAATCACATTATGCATCTAAATCCAGACGATGGTAGATTATGTATTAATGCACAGAAGCTCACATAGACTTGCATACAGTAGATTGCATTTTGAGGTACTAGATTAAGATATTAGATATTTAAAAAATTATAGGCTTTGAAGGTATCTAGTTGGGGCCCCTTGCTGCACTTGATATGTCTATTATCAGGTTTCCACCTAAATGTAGTCCAAACATGATCTCTTTACATGAAATTACCACCATTTTTTAAACACTGAATAACATGCTGGTGGCACATAATGTGTGGAAAATACATGAATCATCAGAGCGTTCAAAAAATAGCACATACATAATATAATGTTCTGCTGCTATAGGGGTCACAGGAAGTCCTGCTGCTAATGTGTGTTCGGCTTGTTTTGCTGATAACTTCAAATCCATACGTCAGATCTCTAAAATCCTTCTTCTGAATAGTTATAATTAAAAGTTCAAACAGTGTATGGGGCCAC
This sequence comes from Serranus cabrilla, assembly GCA_903364295.1. Taxonomy (NCBI): domain Eukaryota; kingdom Metazoa; phylum Chordata; class Actinopteri; order Perciformes; family Serranidae; genus Serranus; species Serranus cabrilla. Next base: position 188,608 of record CAFUXE010000021.1, on the reverse strand, counting down.
ACGGCAGTATAGAGGTTAGCACTCTTGCCTCACAGCAAGGCCGACCCAGCCTGCAGCTCTTCTGTGTGGAGTTTGCATGTTGTCTCCGTGTGTGCGTGGGTTCTCTCCGGGTACTCCGGCTTCCTCCCACAGTCCAAAAACATGCAATTTAGGTGACTCTAAATTGCCTGTAGGAGTGAATGAGAGTGTGAATGGTTGTCTGTCTCTATGTGTCCGTGATAGTCTGGCGTCCTGTCCAGGGTGTACCCTGTGTCAGCTCCAGCCCCCGCGACCCGGTTTTGGATAAGTGGTTACGGATAATGAATGACTATGAACAGTGTATCATAAAAATGTGGCTTTAAACTGGATCAAAGTGGATGAACTTTTGGCAGGAAACCACAATGCAGATGTATGTACAAAGCGAGTATGATGTCAAGCGACAAAATGAAGCTATAACGTTGATTAACTAAACAATAATGGAAACAGTAGGGATAATATAAGTGTACAACTCAACAAGATTTGATCTTTTCTCACTATTGGATAGACTTTTTAGAGTACAATAGGCTTGCATTGTTAGAGACGTGTACAGTATGTGTTTTCCATGTGGTCAGAGAATTTCAATACACTAGACATAGTGTGATATTATCTCTTTTTTCCCCCTGGCCAGGATTAACATAATCCTCTTTCACCCAATTTAACATGCTTCCTGCAAAAGTAACTGTGGTGTTACTGTACATACACTGCTAGCACTGTCCCAAAATGACCTAAGAGAAAAAAAAAATCCCAGAACATGTGGTTTAATCCACTATCAAGACGTAAAACCTTATTTTGCTGAAAATGAATCAAAAACATGGCTGCCAGTGCAGTGAGATAACACAATACAAGTCGACTTGAATTTCCTGGATACATGGCATCTTCTTCACGCTGTTGTCAGTGGTAGCTGTGAGCATCGATGGGCCCTGGTTCAAAATGAATAAATGGGCCCTCATTCAACCTCAGACATGCAAACAAACATACAGATCAGAGCCAGCTGCTGGCATAGGCAGTAGCCTGTAGGGAAATGTTAGGGACTTGGGTGCATAGAGAGAGATGGAGACACAGAGGAACAGGAAAAGAATGCACTGACGCATGCAGTTTGCTGAGGCAAATGCGGCCTCCATGTTGTCAGTGGATTATGTTTACTCACTTTTCCGTCTGCTCTGACAGCTTCACAAAGAGCTATTTCTATGGCTCGTTGGCTGAGGTGTACACCGACCTGTTGTTTTACCTAGCTAGGCCACGGTGCATTTTTAGGAAGTCAGATTTAGATTGTCAGTTGTAAACTGTTTGTTTTCTTTGGACATTATAGTTAGGAAGAACTTTTATTTTAGTGCATTTAAATTCCATTCGCTGATTCATTTCGGTAGTATTTGATTTTAGATTAGAGAGCAGCCTCTACCTGTCAATTAAACAATGTGCCCATTTTAAATTAACTGCATTTTTATTGATAAGCAATAGTCTTGTATTAACAGTTATGTTGCATTTAATTCCCCCAAATTGAAATTAAATATATTTAATTGATCACTGTTAGTTTTCAGTTCATTTTTAACCCACATTTAACCCACATAGTTCCAGAAAAAGAGTGGTGGACCCAAAATTATTTCTGTTAAGTTACTGTTTCCAAGGTTAAGAATAATAGTAGAGGCAGATCAGGATAGAAATCTTAAGAATCGATTCTTAACAGTCTTTTCTTAAGCAACAATGCACATTGTAAGTGTTGAAGGTTGGCAGTGGTTGGTACTCCCAAACATTAATTATAATTCCTACCATAATTAATCAAGTTAAGAACAGTCAAAACATCAAGGGAAAAGTAAAACACACAACTGAGTTTGCCTGTTAATAGTTCATGTTATTTAGAGGGTGCATGCTGGTGCAAAACTATGAAAAACCAGTTTCATGAGGATCTACATCAGTTATTTGCCCTGATTTACTCTCACAGAGTCAGTGGCAGTCAACAGTACAAACGAGCGAGAGCTGGCATTGAAATATATCCTGTCTCTGTGTGCTTTCTATCTCACACTTTCTCTCTGGCTCACTCTCTCTTTCTCACCATTTGTCCCCCAAAGGCAGAATATTGGAGGAGTCTTTAATCATCTTTACTGCCCACTCTATAATCCCTGCTAAGAGACTAATCCATGATCTGCCACAACGGAGACCAACCCCACCGTCAAGAGAAAGCAGAAGCAAAACAAGAGAGAAAGTCAGCCTCAGTGCAAACACCTATATATCCTCAGTGATAACTTTTATGATTTGAATTCTTGTATGAGATTAGATCCATTTTCTTTTGTCAAAAAGGAAGGAAACATGTCATAATGACATTTATATGACTGAAGATTTACAGGATTCTGTGCCCCAGTAACACAAGAAATGATAACGTCTGAAGTGAAAAAGTACCAAGTACATATCGACACCTCTAACACCTGTAACATGTTGTATTGTGTGAGTTGAATATGTACAAAAACATATATTTGACAATTTGAGGTTTGCTAAAAGTTATGTTCCGGAAGTATGGAGTGCTATGGAGCGTTATCAGCCTCATAGTTAAGGGTAAGCTGCTATATTAATGTTTATTGTTAGGCGCAAGCAAAGGAGGAAGTGATGTATTGTGTGAGAGCAGGAAAGAAGGAAGGATGGGTTGGTACGGCTCTTTAAATTTGGACTTACATACTGTGTAAAACTTTTCGAGAAATTTATGAAATCGTCCTTGCATCATCGACTTCTAAATACTGAATGACGTACAATGACATAATCAATGTATTCTCATGAATAAGCTTGTATGATTACCTCTGAATAGTAAATGCACAGGAATTTGTATGATGTTCTATGAAATATGGCTAGTTGTTAACATTAGGAAACAGAACTACTTGATTAGGTTTTGGGACCAAAACTATTTGGTTAAGGTTAAAAAGCAGCCTGATCTCACAAAATGATGTCCTCTTGACACCAAATTCTGTGCTGTTGGCAAATAATGTGATAAAACTATGTGCCACCAGCACAGAATCAATGCCAATGTGAAGTCAATGGGGATCCTTTTTTGTGCTGGGCACACGTATTCCCTGGTTTAACAACGTCACTCAGTGACGAAGTAGTAACGGCTGTTGGCACCCTTGGTGTGGAGGGAGGGACTTGAGGTGGATCTGTAAAACAAATGGCGGACTTTCACCCAGGAAAATGGGGTTCATGTCCCTTGTGAAAACAAAAGTAAATGGCTTTTTACATAACTTCCATTGCTCACTCGTAAGAACTTCACTTTTAGCATTTACATACATTTATTTACTATTTAAACTGTCTTTTTTTATAACGCCTAACTAGGAAGTTATTTCCCTCAACCTAGGTCAGTGGTTTTTGTAGCCTAAATTCACAGAAACTGCAGCCTTTATTACAACCAAAAACCGTATGTCTATGTAAAATGACGCATATGTGCTATTTTTCGAACGCTCTGCTGTTCATGTCATTTTCACAGATTATGTGTCAGCAGCATGGAATTCGGTGTTAAGAGGTCGTGGTCATTTCACAGAATTTTGGTCAAGTTGAAAAACGGACAGGGTTAGGGTTGTAAAAGACTGCTTTGAGATTCCAGTTGATATTGTCTTTCAGCACAAATTCCTCAAGTAGCCCTCTTTGCCAAGTTCCTTATGCAGCCTTGGATTGACATAGAAGCTATGAGTAAATTGTTTATAGATACAGACATCAAGAAATTGTACTTATTCTCTTCCTTTCCAAGAGTGACATTAGAAAACTACTTTCATGTCTTTATTATAAGTACAGAGCTGGGAGCTGATTAGACCGGCTTAGCAACAAAAGAAAAGGCAATTAAAACAACAATTTGTGAGGAATTACGTGTACAATAGTCATATATCTACCTAACACTTCTGTGCATTGTCTCCTATTATAAGGCTGGTGGCCAGATATGGTTTGGTTCGGTATCTGTCTCTGTGCAGGCACAATCATACAAAACCTGTGATGACAAAACTACAGAAAGGCTCTGAAAACACCTGTTTCAAATGTTATCAGCCAATTAAATGACTGATATCAGCTGTTATCAGCCTCATGCATATGGGTTGGAAGGTGCCTGCTTGTCCTATTTTATGTGCAGGAGGTCCTTATCCCACTGTTAACTCAATTGTTTCGAAACTAATAATAATCACATTTTTTCCATCAGTTTGGTCAATGGGACTAGCCATTTGAATGGAGAAGACACCTGCTTGTGATGAAATCTTACCGTGCCTTATTTCGCAAATCAGTAAAATGTAAAAAAGTAAAAAAAAGTAAAATACATTTTAGTCACAGATTTGATATTACAAACTTACAGACAGAATTTCAAACTTTGATTGCATTTACAGCACCGCGGATCATTTGTAGTTTGATTCATTTTGGAAAAACATGCTAGATCCAAGGACAGAAGTTCTATTCTGAGGTATTGGTTTTAGTCCTAGGATCGCTTTCTGTGTTAATTCTGGGAGCGATTCCACATTGCTTAATAATTCAGGCCCAGGATTCTGAAAGTAAAAGTATTTTCTATTGTAAAAAAAAATTGTAACAGGTACAGGTAACTGGCATCTTTGACTTTTTTTTTATCACTGCAGCAAAGATGTTCTAACTCATTGGTTTATCTTCCAAGCCAACCATTCTTTCCTTGGATAAGAATAATCCAAACATCAAGCTTGAAATCAAACACATGCATTACTAATGGCATGCAGAAGATTACACATTTTACACATTCAGCAGTTTGAATCAGTTCACGTTCTCTTTCATCTGAATGTGTTTCCTGGTGTTTTAGTCCCATATGTACGAACAAAGAGGGGGTCTCATTTGCTACGGTGTAGCTGATTTGTGCTATCTCCACTGTAACGGTGACTGAGGCTCGTGGGTAGCAATTAGAGCCATCCACCGCCATGCCACGTCCATTTATTGTCATTCTGTGACTGATTTTGGTGTTATTTTCAACATATGTGAGGACTGAGCAGAGGCCAGTGGATATATCATCCTCTGTGGTTCTGTTGGCTCTGAATGCAAACTGGTTAGGGTCCAGGCTGGACAGGGATGTTGTCTTTGATGTGATGAGAACCAGAGTATTAAATTACCCCTTCACAATAGGGGTGAGCACCATGGTAGGTCATCGTTTGGACTAGAAACAGAAGATTGCTTTCAGGTTAGGTTGATGGTGGCTGTCTAGGAACACTCTCCTGTGTTCTTTTTTACATCCACTGTGGATACCGACAGTGTTCGGCACCTCTGGAGGCACCACTGGGTTGCCTGCCCCATGTCTCTGGTGTTGTTGGTGTTGAGGTGTAGTGTGATGCCACCATTTGCCTCCTTCATGCAGGCTTTCGGTCTAACCCTGGATGTTGTATGCATCCTTGTAACCCGATTTAAAGGCTGCTTGCTCTGCTCAGGATAAGGCCCTCACTCCTCACCACTCCATTCATCCAGGCTTTATAGTTTTGGGAGGATTTTATATTGATAAAAGCACACAGTCTAAAATCCCCAATCAAGTGCAATTGCTTGATCTGGGATGTTATGATGGAGCCAGGTCTCTGCAAAGGCATGGGCACAACATTTTATGACTTCCTGTTGCTGAGTCTTATTTCATTTTTCTTTCACTTGAACAGCCTTCAGTCCAAGCTGGGCCCGCCTTGTTCTTTTCCTGGCTGTCTTCCCTCTCTTCCTGTGGCATTCACACTGCACTTGGTGGCATTTGGTCTGGTTTTTGTGTCTGAGTGGTTGGAAGATGTTGTGGGCAGTGATGGTATCCAGGTTCCGTGCACTTAAGCCAATCTGTACTTAATGGATGAGTGTATCTGTCATTTGTGCTACAGTAACAAAAGTGTGAAGACAATAAATTAAAACAAAAAACGTTGCAAAGTCCATGGCAGCTATTTCCTGCTGCATTTATCTGTGCTGCCATCACCATTTTTAATAACAACTTTATCATTTTAGTTAATATCACGCTTCCATGTTAATCATATTAGCTCAAATAAGTGGCATGAAGGAAGAAAATATAATGAAGCTGCCATGTGTAATCTGCAAAGTTCTGGAGCTGAATGGGTTCTTAAGGCAATCAGATACATAAACAATGCATAAATGCAAAATGAGCCTTCCTTATCTCCTAAAAAAATCTTAATAAAATGGCTGCTGGTGCCCAATAAATTCTGTAAGAACATTATTGCTGTTCGGTAGAAATGCTGCATTGACCAAACAAAGCAAAGACTTTAACACCAGGGTTTGAGTTCATGCAGCATAAACTTTACTTAAAACAAATTTACTCTTCCAGCTTAGTTGTGCATTGTTGGGAAAACACCACATATCCCCTGGTTTAACACCGTCACTCAGTGATGTAGTAGTAATGATTGAAGGTGAGGCGTAGTATAAAGCACCGAAGTTGCAGTTAGGCTCAAACAAATGGCAAACTTTCACTCTGTAGACCGGGGTTTGTGTCCCTTGTGAAATCAAAAATCAAAAACCTTTTACATAACGGATGTGGCTGGTTTGTGAATTACATTTTTTTTCCCCATAACTTCTATTTTTTTTATTTTTATGAGATCAGGTTGTCCAAACCTGTTGAAAAAAACTGTGATGATGTGGCTGTCCTTTTCTATGTAAGTGAAATGTTTGAGGCTAAAGGAATGATTATGGTTTGGGTTGAAATGATCTTCATTGTTCTAACAATAATAACCTGGTGGTTAAGGTTCGGGAATTATCCTGGCCAGGGACAGAAAACAAACAGCGGCCTTCCATGTTAAAATCTGATGTTTTGTTGACTCAGCTATTCACACTGACCTACTCCCTATGGGAACTTGATGACTCCCTACTTTGCTCCCATCATAATAACTACTAGCTGCTAGAGGGCTTTGTCACTTCAGTGTACACAGATGCCATTTTATGGCACTGGCTGAAAAGACTGATGCATGTTGTTCATCTCAGGAGGACAGTCTCCCTAGTGGGTTTCTCACAAAACATTTTCCATAAAATGGAAAAATAATTATGAGTAGAGTAGCCTGGCAGCTTCCACAGAACACCATGCACTTTAGTCCACTGTTAGTACACATGTACTTCCTGTTTAGCTTGGCATCAGATCCTGTTGCGGCCTCTGATGGCTCAAGCTTGCCATCTGACTTACAGGACAGATACTGTTTACACGTCACTCTTTATTTTTTTTAATCTAAAATAGAACACTGTCCGTACAGTTAAACCACTTTTTGGCTTGCAGTCTCAGAATGCCACAGCTCAATCCATGCATATAATCTGGGATGCCCTGGAGAGCAGTGTAGTACACATCTGGTGTGTGAGAGGGTCAGCGTATGTTTCTACTATATATGTGTGTATGCGTGGGTCTGTGAGTGTGTGAAGAGCTGACTGTGACAGCTGGCTGGTAGTTGGCACAGAGGCCAACTGATGCAGAGACAAGTGCCTCAGCCATAAAAGGTCTCTCTCTCACACACACACACACACACATATACATAAAAGTAGAGCTTCTGTGATGCAAGCTGCTTTGCGGCACGACAAAGCCACAGAGCGGGAGGTGATAATGTGGCTGGGGAAGGTGTGAAAATATGCGTCCATATTCATGCTGTATGTACATGAGTTACACAGATATGAAAACTGTTTGATTGAAATGTTGCCCAGTTCTGTGACTGCAAATGTGTGCACATTGGAATATTTAATGGCACTAATGCAAAGGTGTCAAAAGGCTCTGCTCATATAGGCACATAACACTGTGAGAGTTTTATATATGTGTGCATGCACACACATGAGTCATACTCTTGACCTCCTCAGCTCTCACAAGTGCACAGGAGTTTAATAGTGAGTGAGTGAGTGTGTGTGTCTGTGCGTGTGTGTGTGTGCGTGTGCGTGTGCAAGAGAGGGAAAGAAAAAAAGAAGGTAATGATCGAAATCTGCAGGAGCAGAACTGTATTTCCCTCAGGCCTCAGTGCGTGTGACTTGCTTCCAATGTCCTCCATCTCTCACTTCCCTTTCTTTTTCTTTCTTTCTTTCTTTCCATCTGTGTTTCCATTCTTATTTTTAAAAAC
>CAFUXE010000021.1:151493-176730 GCA_903364295.1 Serranus cabrilla | reverse complement strand
TTATTCCTTTTCAGTGGCACAGCTCCTTCTCGTGCACAGATTTATTCTCCTCGCGATCAAATTTTGCGCTCGCACACAGATTTCTGCTGCTTGCTTTCAAAATGTGTGCTCGCATTCAGATATCACATGCTCCTCGTGCTCAAATTTCTTCTTCTTGGACAAAAAAATTTCGCTTGCGTTCAAATGTGTCCTGTGCGCTTAAAATAATCCAACATCTGCTTGTTGTCGGTGTTACAAACAGTTTATAAAGTAAATAAATGTGCATAAATGCTGGAAGTAAAGTAGTTAGGAGGACAATGTCACCACTGAAAGTGACATAGTAGACAAAGTGACGCAAGTAGATGTATGAATAACATCATTTACTTTAGTTTCGACCCATCCACCTCCCCTGCCAGCTTCTCTGAGTACAACTTTATTGTCCACATCAGTGTCATTCATAGTTACCACGACAGATAAAGGGCGCCAATAACGGCGTATGCATTACACTTAATTTGAAGGTCTAAACTAATTGTTATTTGTATGCAGAGTCAACAGAATGGGCTGTTCTGTTAAAATCGACTTCAGGTTTACATGGGACCTGAATGTTGATCTCCTGGGTGTAAGTCTGGTGTGTGTTTAACCCTTTCAACTCTCCAACCTCCTCCTTGAATGGACTGTGACACTCATCCACCACCAGCCTGGTGCTGAAGCTAAATGGTGCCAAAAACATTTCATATAGATATACCCAAAGTTTGCAGAAATGCACGGTAGAATGCCACATTTTTCTGGCTGCTTGGCTTACTGGTGACTTACCAGCATTACTTAGATTTTTTATCCTGAGATGGCATTGGAGGTGTGCTGGCTTCATGCCTTGAGAGAGCACTTATGCTGATTGTTTAGGCAAATCCCTTTAAAACATATTCTCCTTGATACTGATGGTATTTTGTTGGCCCCTTTTTGCTTTCTTTTCCACTTCTTTCTCTGTGTTCTTTTGTGTTTTCATCTGTAGCAAAACAAATCCAATTTTTTAGAATATGGCTGGTATTCAATTTCAAAACTGGTTCCCCAGTCACATTAAACAATCCTTATTGTAAACATGATTGTGTTTGTTGCAGCAGTTGACAGTTATTTGAAGTTAACTATTGCATTGAACAAATCTATATATCTATGGTTTATTAAACTTTTAATGTATGTATGTAATTATGCATGCATGCTGTCCTAATAGTTCACATGATTTCCTACAATAGTAATAAGGCAATCAGAGATGGCAGACTTCACCCCACAGTGCACTCTGTTGGCCAGAGGATGTATATGCAGCGGAAACTCAGACAGACAGACAGACAAACAGACAGACAGACAGACAGACAGACAAGTTGGAGGAAGTTACATCTGGAAGTGCTGTTTTTCTAAGCCTAACCCTGTTTTTTCCCTCTAAACTTAGGAGTGGTTTTGGTGCCTAACCTTAAGGAACTGGTTTTGTGGCTAAACACACCAACCCCTTCATAAAAATACATTGATGTATGGCTTTTTTTTTAAATTATTATTATTTTTACACGTTATTAAATATTAGCTAAACTTGAAATGCCTAAAATGTTTCTTCATTCTTTCTTCATGTTTGACTTTGTATGTATTCATTTCACCTACCCTGTACAGCATGTTGTTGATACAGTAACTCGGCTTCTGCAGTAATACCCTTCGGTGTTCATAGCTTTGTGTGTGTTTTTGTTGTTGCACAGTCAAGGGACAATGTGTATAAAGAAACAGAGGTGGTTCATGCGTTTGACAGAGTGCTATTTCTTAACCAGCTGCAAGACATGTGGTTTTGAGTGGTTTGCCAGGTGTTTATCTGTCTGTCTGTGGATAGATTTTGTTATAGACAAACCAAGACCCGGTTCAAAGATGAATGTCGGTCAGAGCAAGAGCGCTAGAAGTAGGGGGGTAGGATGTAAGGAAGGGGTCATTGCCCCCACCCTTCTATTTGTTCTCATGGCTGGTGTGATCACTAGTTTATCTCTGAGAATGCTGCATTTTCCTCAGTGGGATTATCTAACATGCTTCCTGACAGGAGTGTATCTCGTCTGCCAATCTGTATTTATATATATTTTTCTACCAACATGATGGTGTCCTTGGTGGGATTTTGTTTCTGCATGTGTTACTACAGCAGTCAGAGGTTTTATTTTTTGGACTATATTAGTGCTGCAATCATAAGCCTCTGACCTATTTTAAATAGGGCTGCACCAGATTACTGCATCATCAGTCTGTGTAGTTTTTTTTTAAGGTACACCTACACAGCCCTATAAATCTAGGTTGTTATTATATCTTGGTGCGACTGTGGGGGTTTTCATATAATAACTAGAAATATAAGCCAGCTGTCTATGTGGAAATCCAGGAATTCATTTGGGTGATTATTCCTATCTTCCTTTTAGTTTTTTTGTGCAGCCTAGATTCTGGCGCCATATTACTCACATTGTTCTTGGCTGCAGCACAAAAATTCAGGTAGCTAGGGATGCCAGTCAACGAGAGACTGTGTTGAAAAGGAATTACTAATCAGGGACTGGCAAGGAGGTAGACTGAGGTAGTGCTAGAATAATGCAGTGGCAGAGGAGGTCCACATTGTCAGTGTTGTTTGATCATAACAAATCTGAATCTTTCTCACTGTGTGGTTCTTTACAGAACTTTCACTGTTATAAACCCGCGCAGGATACAATAGTATACTATTTCTTATGCATGGGTGGGCAGCAGAACATAAAAACCACCAGCATACATTAAATATGATGTGATAATGAAAAGTGGCAAAAAATATCTGATGCATAAAGCAAGACACACTAAGGTTGAGAAAAAATGAATCTGCTTTAAGCATGTCTTGTAGTCTGCTTTGCTGTGAAACTACCTATTTAATTGAGGTGGCACACTGTTTAAAAACACTGATTACATCTTTGCAAAATCCTGTCTTTTCACAATACTGTCATTTGTATTCAGACTGTTTCTTGAAGTGGGACACGACATTTTCCCATATGGAATATCAGTTAACAAAAGACAAATGTTTTCCTCTGATAAGAGAGGCGCGACATGTGGACTCAGATCACATGACTTGTACTCCGACTTGTGTCGCAAATCTTGACCCAATTCCACATCTTTTGAATTGGAATGACTTGATTCTCTCAATTGCAAATTAAAAAAAAAAATTATGTGTAGTGATCTTCCACCATTAACCTGATACAAATATTCACCCAATATAATACATACATGTACAGTTTGTTTGAATTCATGATACAAAACCACTGAGCTAGGTTTTGTCCAGAAAACATCCTGTTTAGGCGTTATAATAGACAATTTAAACAGTAAAAAAATGTACGTAAATGCAGGAAGTGAAGTAGCTATGAGGGTGACATGAGCCACAGAAATTAATTTAAAAAAAAGTATGTCTGGCGGCGGACAGACTAGAATGTAAATAAGAGTCGTATTTTGCTGCCTGTAGATATATTGACCTATATTGATGTTTTTGAGGGGAGACCAGACTGTGAAATATATTGGACATAGTCCCCAATGGGTTGTGAACTCCTGTTTATGGCTTGTGGCTGTTGTTGCATTGGCTTTTTGGATCCAGGGCATTCGCAAAACACACCACGCCTTAATGATGCAATCTGAATCCGAAAGAGTGTCTTTTACTCCGACTGAATAATAACAAGACATTTTAACCGACACAAATGTTCCAGTTAAATTTCGATGAAAACACACTGTGAAAGGGTCAATGTTCAAAGATGAAAACACACAGTGCACTGTGGTATTGACCTGTCAATCATAAAGTAGCCCCACCCTAAAGCATACCTGTTTTATCATCTATTTTTCTCTGAATGAGAACTTAACTTACTAAATGAACATCATGCTATACTGAAGAAGACTTCAAACCAACGATCGAGACCATAAACTCACCGCCACGTAATGTGATGTAGTGAGCATGTCCGATCACATAAATGTGTCGTAGTAATCCTGCGAAAAGAAGTGTGCACACATTAAATTAGTATTCTAACAGGGCTGCAAGATAGCATCTACAGAATCAACTTTAAAACGGTTAAAAAAAAAAAAACCCTCCTGGCTCTTTGCCACTGTTACTTGTTTCTAGTGTTAATGAGTTGAGGACTCTGCTACTTCAGTGTCCCAACTTCAATCGACAACAGATAAAGTGAAAAAGCTTTAAAACGATAGAAGGCCTCTGCTTTCCTGCCTTCCTCGCTTTCTTCCTCCCTTTGTTTCACTGGTTCAGTTCTAAGCCTTTGATTCAGCTGTGCTTTGAGCTGTGCATCCAGCGCGTTGAGCAGCGTCCCTGAACTGCATCTTTCATCTCTCCCCCACTTAGCACACACTCATTTCATAGGCTATGTGGCTGCTTTTTTTTTTCTCCTTTTTCTCGTCGATAGTCCTAACCTGGCCAGCCTGCTTGTCTTTTGCTGTTATAGCCCCGAGATGTGAACACTAACCGTGAATCTGATACATATCACGCTGGAATTTATTGTCTGCAGTCTTTACTCCATCACAGAGCAGTCCCACAGGCCTCTACTGTCCAGGGGCTTTACATAACTCAGATCACAAGGCTTCTCTGAGCTTTGAAACACACTGCAGCCACTAGGAAACCAACTCTGTAGCCGGGCTCAGTTCACACTCCCAGAAAAAAAGGCGAATGAGTGATAACAATGTGAAAAATCGGGGGTTTAAATTTAGAGTTACTGCTGCCTTAGCCGCATAAAGACAGCCTGAGGGCCAGGCATAGGGCTTTCCCCTTATACAATGCCCAGTGGATCGCTTCTTACCACAAACAAAATAAATAAATCAGAGCCAAGTACCCAGGAGCAAAGTGTCTGTGTGGGCGACCTACCCTATTTTAAGACACATTATGAGAACAAGTTTTTTTCTTTCTCTTTGATTCACATTCCATCCCCACCCTCGCTATTTTCCTCTGTACTCATCCCTCCTTTTCCACTTTAGCTCCCTTTATCTTCTCACCAAATTGCGGCAGAGCAAAAATGATGATGTTATTTCTTCATTTTATGTAATTTGTGAACACTAGCAAAGCTCTCCTGTTGAGGTACTTTGTGTATCAAGCTAAATCCCAGAAAGCATGACAGCACTGTATGTCAGAGCCATAATCTGTTTGGGTTTAGTGTCGCTCATCTTCAAATGTGTTTGTTAAGTTGCTGAAGTGATTTTTCAAATTAAAGCCTCGCAAGTTCATTGATGACAATAGTTACTCTTAGGGTTTGTTCTGCTTAAGTGCTTTCTAAACTACTCGGAGCACAAAACACACAGCTGAGCAAAACACCAATACAGTATGAAGCTTTCCGTTTGAAAAATGGCCTCAGTGTTTTCTCGCAGTAGTCTGCTGTTGGAGCAGCTGGGGATGTGGTATGAATCCAGATCTTCACAGAGAGATAAGATACAGTGCTTCATGCAGGCTGACGCATGCATATGGCTCTGCTTTTTAAACACCCCACAATGATAAGTAGGCCGACAGTCCCGCACCGTGTCTGAATGCTAATGAGGGTGCCAGTACAATCAGAACAGCTTCCAGAGCTCCAGCACCGAGCTGCGAGTCGATGAGTATTCTGACACTAATTTAATTTAATCCTGACCTCCTTTCCTCCTCTACCCAGTGAGCAGTGGGGTATGTTTGAGGGTTCAAGACCCCCGCGTGAACGTCCCACATAACCAAGGTATCACTCAATCCTTGTGCATCTGTATTAATAGTGAGTTAAAACCAAAAACTAGATCCTGCAGTGAAATCCACAACAGTTCTTGTGAATAGCTAAACTGAGCAAGTTTCCATATGAAATCATTTGATGAATTTGTATTTAAAGTGGACGACTTTTGATACATTTCCTTGGACAGTTGGGAAGAAACATTAGCACACCTATTGTTAAAAAAAGGACATAGGACTCTATTCAGTCCTGTTTAAATCCATCTGTGGTGGAAGTAGTTTTCAGATTCATTACTACAGTAAAAGTAGCCATATTATGAAAAATAGGCCATTTCCAGCACTCCTGCTTTCAAAGTATTCCCTCTAATAAAAGCACAGAAATGTTAGCAATGCACTGGTACAAAGCACATTTACAATACTGATTTAAAAAAAACACATGAAATGTGAAGCGACTGGGCTATGCCCTATAAAAAGAGCTGGCTGATGCTTCTGGAAACAAGGTTAAGGAAAGCATTGTGGCTACAGTTAAAAACTAAAGTTCCCATAAAACAATGAGCTGATATATTCTAAAATGCACCGTAGAGCTGAGTGGAACCGCACAGGTTGACAATTTATATGGGTACATCAGTATGAGTAAATCCTTTTATATGACACTTAGTTATTAGACACATGTCAGTATATAAATCTTGAGTATTTTCTATAGAAACTGGAGTGTAGCTTTCTGTTTCCACCATGTGTGTCAGCCTCGCTGCCACTTCATCTACCCTCTGTGACGTGGCTCATGACAAAACAGATGGCATTGTGGGACGGGTTCCAGAGCGCCACTTCCTTGCAGGCCTATGCCACACTGTCATCTCGCTGGCATGGCCTCGGTCTTAATCAGGGGCCTGACGGATGCCACTTTACACCTGCACACTGTAGCTCAGCCAGAAAGCACCGATGCTGATGAAGTTGATGCAAGGAACAGAAGGCTAGGAATGCCTCATCTTCCTCATCGCCTCTTCTGGGTTTTCTTTTCCAGCGAGATTCACTCAGGGGAGGAAAAACAGCATCTAAAGACCTGTGGGGAGTGCATCAAAGTAGAGAAATGACAGCCAGATAGCTTAAGACATTGGTTCGAGTCCAAAACCCCTATTTTTGTTTGTATATTTATTATACATGAAGGTTGTTTTGTCACTGTTCCATTCATGTATGTTAATCACTTGCATCACTACCACAAGTAAGTGCATTACATTTTCATTTTATTCTGGAAAGTGATCTGCATCATTTGTCAAAACTGGTGCAGATCCCTGATGTTCACAGCTAATTGCATTTAGAAGTCTCTTTTTATTCGCCCACTCAGCAGGTTCTAGATCAAAGTATGGAATCAACATCAGCTTTTTGACCTGATAGCAGCTCTCGCAGTGATTATTGTACACACAGATGCAGAGTCAGTTTGCTAGCAAGAGACTACATTTTATTATGTTAGGGTGTACTAGTTCCATAACTCTCATTCTGAGCACAACAACCCGTCAATAGCATCAAATATTTATCGTCTTACCTGTCTTCCATCAAAGCTATTGGCTGCCTTTGCCTGTCTTTGCCCTGAGGTAAGCACTACAATGTCAGGAAAGTGGGTGTGAAGAAAAAGTCTATTATTTTTATTCACCCTCTCGATACTTGTACACTTTCTACGTATATATATGACCTTGCCGGAGCAAAGAGAACTTTTAAGCTAGAGAACAAGCTGAACCGTCTTGTACCTATATTGAATTCCAAACAGAGCCCTTGTCCAGTATTTTGATTGCAATCAACTCTTCAGAAAGCAAAACTATGACATTATGCTTGGCTTTTTTCATCCTTCCGCTTTCTGCCTTATCAGCTGTTACTTGATTTCCAGCGGTAAGACAGCTAATCTGGCTCTGTAGTGGAGGCTATAGTGCTGTGTGGAATGACAAAGAGAGTGATAAGCTCTGGAGGAGAGTTGGACTCAGTGGAGGGCTTGTGGGATAGAGAGTTAAAGCAGTGGCCACTCATCACCGAGTAACTCTTTAAGAAGAAGAGACGTCTGGTGAGTAATAACCAGTGTGGGACAAGGAGGGCAGTGAGCTGATCTGCTGAGTGCTGAATATTCATAGTATGTTTGCTTAATACATTCTACGAAAAGTAACATTTCATCAATTCAACAGAAGTCCTATGTTGAACACACAGTGGCAGCAGTTCTATTGGGGACTATTTAAACAGTTGAGAGTGGTTCTAGTGACTTTGTTTTTGGAAAGGGTGGTTGGACTGGTTGGAGATTTTAACTGTGGAACTAAACTAGCTCTGATGTTAAACCAGGCTAAACACTTCCTTATTTCAACCCCATATTTAACACTCTGCCTGAGCTCTTTACATCTTGCTTTCACAAGTAACTCGGATTGCTTATGTCCCAAATGTTGATAACTCCATGCTTAATGTGCACCAGCACATTACTGCACCCAGGGACCTGTGTCAGGGGGTAGTCATGCAATTCAAATCCAGCAACCCTCCAGTTACAAGCCCTCTCCTACCTTATCCTCTATGCCATAGCTATTTGCTATGTTTCAGCTCTTAGTAAACTTTGGATTCTCTGTACAGACTTCATTTTCTTGAAAAATGCTCTGGTATCATCTAGGGACAGAACCTGAGCTGACAGAGTTTAAAGCAAACATCAAAACTCATGCCCTGATCTTCACACCTTCAAAGCGACTGTGTCACGTCATTTGTACTGTAAGACACCATTCAAATGTGGTGTCACATTCAGATCACGTTCCCGGTCCAAACGAAGCTCCCAACTTAGTTTGGAAACATACCAAGAAACCTCCTTGTCAACAAGAGCTCAATCCAATTGATTTGGTCTGCACCCAACTGTGATTGCTGTGTTCTCAAGTCCAAACAAACTCAATAAAGGGAAAAACTGCTCCAGGGTTCAAAGTAAGTGAGCTTAAAAAGCCAGGCATAGGATTGAGGAGAAGTTGAAACACACTAGGACCAAGGAAAATAAGAGGAGAAAGAAAAAGCGATACTTCACCCTCCCTTATTATTACTCTTCCAGCATGGACTTTAACTGATGATCCCCTGAAGACCATGGTTGAAACAGTGTGTTTCAGGCTGCTACTCAGACTTGTATGCTGAATGTAAAGCCTCCTTTAACTCCAGTCACAGTGCTTTTTATTGTGCTTGTTTTGGTGACATGAAAAGTTATCTTAAAATGGCATCATCTTGATGGCCGGATCCGGGAGGCGCTCCAACAGCTCCTTTGAAAATCACTACTCTGGCACATCAGACGTCTCCAGATAATCGTGGACACAAAGACAAACATATGCTTCCAGCCTGAGAATAAAGAGAATCAGCTCGTAGCTTTAAAGGCTCAGAGAGGTACTCAGAATTAAAAATGTAACATAATCACTTTGTAAAACCACACATGTTCCCCTGACCACTTTCTTCTAATGTGATTAAAGGGGGAAGGATAGTCCCCTGTTTTCAAGGAGGCTGTTAGGCTGTCACATTAAAGGAGCCCGAAACCTCCGCGGCAGTATTCACAAACCTCTTTTCTCAACAGCCAACAATTTAGAGAATTACTGAATGGAGAAATGTATTATCTGGATTTTGTGCATTTGTGCAGTTTGATTCAGTGGGTTTAGTTTTGCCCACTGCCCATTATACTCTGGAGGAATCCTTCAATCAGATGTGATTATACCAATGTGAATACACAGAGACTGCCAGAGACACTATCATCAGCTCTTATGATCACTGATGATTTACAGACCTTTCTTGATGTGTTGCTGTGGAATTTCTGTCTGGAGGAAGCGGTGTTTTCTAAAAAAGGTGTTATGCTCTTTTCTATACAGGATATGTGGTGATGTAAAATGTGAAGTCATCGTCATATAGCTCACTCATATGTTTATTTACAAGTCATTTTCAGTCATTTATTCCTTGAATTTGCTTGTAGTGATTTTCTTCTGTAAGTTCTGCTAGTGAGACTGTTCAGAAGTCCAAAAAGGAAGCACAGTTGTTTTTGTACATGCTGTGCATCACTGTTCATTTGGTCTTTTCATCAAGTAGAAAAAGAAATCCAAGTACATTTTTATAAATGAGGTCCCTGCGGTACTGGAGCCTGATTGGATTCCTAATGTTTTACAGGGTCTAATTAATTGCAGCTCACTCCACCCATTGAGTTTAACAGCCTATTTGGACTGTTCAGACTCTCAGATGAGAGAGGGAGGCCTGATTAGATACCTACTCTGCAGCACACAAATATGAATCAGTGTTTTAGCATTCAACAGTCCAGTATTTTTCCATGATGTCAGTAAACTTACCTGTATCCTAGAACTCAATAACCCATCTTCTTACAAAAAAATGAATGTTTTGTTTGAATTTAACAATTGATATTTTAACTTTTTTAAATCCTTTATTGGTCCTTCGTTTATGGACACAGTTGCCCTTGACATCCAGCAAGTCCCATGGTCCCTCAAACAATAA
Source organism: Serranus cabrilla (assembly GCA_903364295.1). Lineage (NCBI taxonomy): Eukaryota > Metazoa > Chordata > Actinopteri > Perciformes > Serranidae > Serranus > Serranus cabrilla. Next base: position 166,577 of record CAFUXE010000021.1, on the reverse strand, counting down.
AATATCTAGTTTATTAATGTTGTGAAAGTCCAGATGTTTGTCTCATCATTGGCATGTAAAGGCTCTTCCCTTTATATCTTTCCCATGTTGGCATTGAAAAAGCTTTACAAAACTCTGACAATCATACAAGCATGCCTCCTTCACACAATTGGCAGGATTTGAAGTTTTCTCTCAAGCTCTCTCTCTCTCTTTCATCCAACTTCTGTCACTTTTCATTTGTGGAACACCAAATGCCTTCAAGCAGAGACTGTCCAAAAGTGTTCCCTGTTATCTCCATTTGTACGGCTCATGGCATCTTGCCCTTCATATATGACAGACCAGCCATTTGAAAAAGGTGTAAACTTTTGCCTTCAGATGTGGTTGGATGGGACTTTGTACAAACTTGTGTGTTCAAACATATCCTGGCTTCGACCAGACTGAGTTTGCCTTGCACAGATATTGCAGAAGGAGAGAATTTCAAAAATACGATCACTGACCACGGGTTTTCAGAATTCAGACTGTTGTTTTTCTGGTCAGGACAGCACAATCTCTTGGAATCTTTTTCCAAATACCTCAGATCTGTGTTGAACCTCTGTCATCATGTAGTATTAGTGGAACTGCTGTGCTGGTACATTATGTGTGTCCTTCGGTTCACTGTGGTGCAACCCACACAGCTCTGCCTGCATTCACTGCTTTTCTTCTCCTTTCCCCCCTTTCTCCTCCCCCCTCGATCCATTCCATTTACTCTCCATATCTGCGCACCTTAATGAAAGAGCACTAGTCATCTTGTATTTTAATCAAATGCATTACACTTTTGCCATGATTCAGTGCTTACAGCTGCAGGCCTCTGAAGATATTAAAACACATCAGATGATTGCTAAAGAACATGTGAACTTCACAGTTACTGCCTAATGCATTCATGTAGATTTTCACCATTTCTACTACATAACAGCTTTACCCTGCACGGCAGTACCTACCAAACTTTTTTTGCTTGGGTATCAGATTTTGTTTGGGCTAAAACCCTTTAAACATTACATGAGGTTGACTTTTAGATTTCAGATGTAATCGGAGCAATACTGCAGCCTAATAGCTGAACATATACAGTAGTAAGTGAAGACTTCTTCTTGTAACAAGAGGTAATTTACTCTATTGATCTGTATGCTCAGATAATGATGATGTTCTTGTGTTTTCTCATTACCAGCATGCCACTGATGTTTTCTATTACCGTACCTGCCTGCTACTACCAAGTCTGCCCCAGACAGTCAACAATCTCCTTTATGACTTGTTTACGTTCTCCAAGCTATTACCTCTAATGTGGTAGTGCGTTGTGATCATCACTATCTGTTAAGGGAGGACCAGCGCACAGTGCAATTGTCCTTTTCGGCTCCATTGCTCCTGGAAGCTTCTCGGAACAAATTAAAAGCATGCTAAGGCTGCTTGAACAAAATGAGGTGTATTAGGGGGGTTACAGGAGACACGCAGCAGTGACACATTACATGAGATACTTTGGCAAAGGGTGACTCTTTGTAATTTACATTAATGAACATAAAACCTCAATATACATTATACACACACATGCATAGGCCATTAGTGCATTCCTATATAACTGTGATGTGATCTCTCCTCACTATTGTGCATCTGTTTATTGGAACTGTTTTGCAACAGTGTATTCAAGTGAAATGTTGTGTCAGCTGTCAGACTCAGCTTTGATGCTTTTGCTTGATTTTTGTTTCTATCTAAATCAAGCCATGCTGGCAGTTCCCCCTATCATCTTTATGAGGCTTTGATACACTTGTTGTGATGAGTTGAAGTAGCTGCCAGTATACATGCAGGCGCAGGGAGCTTCTGAATAGGTATGGCATGATACCACTGTTTCAGGTCTGATACCAATATGACAACCTTAAGTATTTGCAGATACCAATACTGACCCGATACTGTCTTTTTCCACTGACTCCACTTTTATAAATCCTGGCCATCTAAAAATATCATGCTGAAATTGTGAAACAAGTACTCCCCTAAAAGCCCAATAGAGATACTGAATATCAGATCGACACATCCCTACGTCTGACTATGAGTATGTTTGTGTGACCCAAGTGAATTTGTGCAGAGTAAGGACATTTTTGTTGATCCTCACCTTAAATTGTGCTCATTCTCAGGTATGAGTTACCAGAGTTTGTGTCAGAGTTTTTTTATAGACAAACAAGGGTTTGACTCCAAAATAAACTTTTGCCTCTTACAGAAACTAAGCAAACATGCATGCGTGTCATCAGGCATTTGTGAAAGTACCTCCCTCCAATCAACCTCAGAATCATATTGACTCACTGAAAAACACATCCTCAGTCAGTAAGTTACACTGGGAGCTGTTTTTAGCCTATATTTGTTTATGTTTTGGCAAATTAGTACCATTAAAAGTTAATTATACAAATTAGCTATTAGCAGTTCCTGTTGGCACTGCACCCATGACAGTAAACACAACTATCACTGATTCTGTGATACTGAAGAACACTTACCGACGCAATGATTCTCAGGCAAGTTCTGAAGGTGTAAGGAGCTTTTCTCTATGGTTTTCAATTTGCTTTATCTGTGCAGACTGGTCTCCCCTCAAAAACGTCAAAATAGCTAATTTGTACAAGCAGTCAAATATGACTCAAATATACGTTTTAGATCCACTGCCATCTTGCTGACGTAGTAGTAGTAATTGAAGGGGATGTAGAGTTTAAATGGTGGATGCCACATTTGAGACGGGAGGGAGGGGAGGGGGATAGGTTGAACAAACAACAGACTTCCACCCAGGAGAACAGGGTTCATGTCCTGTGCGAAAACTATAAAGTAGAAAAGTAAACGACATTTAACCTAACTTACGTTTTTTTTTGTGGCTCACTTTTTTTTACGTAACTTACATTTTTTTCGGAACGTTTTTTACGTAACTTACATAACTTCCATTGCTCACGGTTTGTGATTCCCATTTTTTCACATAACTTCCATGGGTCACTTCAACCCTGGTAAATACATCACTTCCAGCATTTACATCAATTTATTTACTTTTTAACTGTCTTTTATAACGCCTTACCAGGAAGTTTTTTGCCCTACGTATGTGTACGTTTAATGACGTGGTTGGAGATCTTGTTGATAAGTGTTTTTTTGCAATGGAAATCAAATATAGGGATATCTATATTATATTCGAAAATCTATGTTTGTCATTTTAAAATACTATTGACTATTGAAAATCTCAGCGTCAAGCAGAAAACACTATAGATTAGAGAATATAGAGAATTCCTACTGAATAAACCTGGTTGAGTAAACTTTTGCTCAGGTTGAAGGTGGGTGAAGCTAGTATAATGTCATGCAAATGTATTGTATAACAATAATAAAAATGTCAGTTGTCGACACAAACAGGTGGAGCAGAACTAACAAGAGAAACAGAGATGTCCATTAAGCCCCATCTGTACACACCAACACAGTCTTTAAAGGACATCTAATTAGGCTCATTAAGTAAAAGCACCTGTGTGGGTGGACCAACAGTGTGTAAGGCTTTTAACTTCTTTCACTCCAGCCCTCCCAACCAATTACCCATTTTAGTCTTTGTATTTAGGGAGAGATAGCAGGTTCTACATGCCACATAGAAGTCGTGTGTATTATCTTAAAGCTAGGATCACGAAGATTAGTGTTTGTGACAGTAGGAAGGTGTATGTGTGATTAAATTAGAAAAAAATACAGTGTTTAGTAGTTTATGAATAAAGGAGCTTTATGACACAGCTTGAAAGACCAAAAAATCTTCCGTTGCAGGCCCTATGAATATTCAGCAATATATGCAGTATAATATCATGAATTTAAAGCAGCACTCTCAACAAAAGGATGGAGTGCAGAGAGGCATTTCCTGATGGAGCCATTAGAATAAGGGCGGAGACAGTATAATCAGCGTAATAGTATAATGGTGAGACATGAGATGAGTCGGACAGCTGCAAGTGTTCTTGATTGTCAAACAGCCATGTTTATCACAGTCTAAAACACAAACAGTGTTCTACGCTTATCTGTTTTCATGAATAGAGCACAAGTCAGTGATTTTCAGAAATACATTCAGCACTGAGAATGAAAATATGAACTCCACAACCTGCCTGTAATAATTACTTCACTATTCCCACAAGTGTTGAGACTCCAAAGAATAATGAGAAAGCAGATTGCAATATAGAGCTTTTGCTTTGTTTGCAACCTTTCCACAGCATTGACTTTGTCTGGTTATTGTTGCAGCAGAAATATGACAAATGAAGTAAGCAAGTTTTATTCAAGTGTGTATTCGTTTATTCTTCAAGTCTGTTTCCCACCAGCTGGCTAAACATAGCAAAATGTGATCTTTTTCAACCCTGTTTCAAAAGAAGCACAATTTTACTTGAAATATAAAATATTTTAATGTTTTCATTCTCTTTTCAGAAAGTGATTTTGTGCTCCAGCAGAGTTTTGTTTTTCCTTTCCAAATCACTATTTTTAAAGTTGATCATTTACATATCTAAGATTGCATCACAAACAGCTTCTTAGTCTTTTTCCCCCTCAGCATATGCAGGAGAGTTTCTGCTATGATGTCCTCTTCTGTTTTGCTGTTGTGAGTACTTCACTTCAGTGGAGATTATTGATCCCAGGAGATGAAACAACAACCAATTAGAAAGGAGCTGCTTTTTACTGTACATGATCTCTTAACGCCTGCTCCATATCTCGCTTTCATTGTACGACAAATGCGATTACCCCCTCGCCTCTGTCATTCCAACCACACCTCACTACCCGCGCCTCCCAGCAAGCCTCCAGCCATTTACCCTGACATGAGCAATCAACCTGAACAACAGATATTGGCTGGGAACAAAAAAAAATGTCATCCTGTGCAGCGAGTCTACACTGTTTGCTGTATGCAACCGCCATATGAAACAATATAAGACAGGAAAAACACAGCATTCAGCTGTTCTTTCTCCTCTATTTGTTTCCTTAAAAACTCACGGGCCACTTTATGTACACCTGTTCAACTGCTTGTTAACGCAGATATCTATCAGCCAATCACATGGCAGCAACTTAATGGTAAATGGACTGCACTTATAGAGCACTTTTCTAGTCTTTGCAACCACTCAAAGCGCTTTCACACTACAGACTGCGTTCATTCACCCTTTCACACACACATTCATACTGTCAACCGAGGCTACCCTACACGGTGCCACCTGCCACCATCAGGAATACAATCAAATACAGATGAACGCAGCATGGGGAGCAATTTGGGGTTCAGTATCTTGCCCAAAGATACTTCGACATGTAGGCCGCCATAATCAGAGATCAAACCACCAACCTTCCAATCAGTGGGCGACCACTCTTCCAACTGAGCCACTGTCACCATAATTACCATTCAATCATGTAGACATGGTGAAGAGGACCTGCTGGAATTTAAAGTGAGCATCAACATGGGGAAGAATTTTGATTTAAGTGACAGCAGACAGGTAGGGGGAGTCAGGTTGTGGAGGGCTTTGTAAGTGATAATAGGGAGTTTGAAGTGGATACGCTGAGGGATGGGTAGCCAGTGGAACTCATGAAGAACTGGGAGATGTGGTCACAGGTACAGGAGTGTGTGAGAAGACAAGCAGCAGAATTCTGTATGTATTGTTGTTGCTTGAGTGGTTTTGATGATGAGCCAAGAGAAAAATATTGCAGTAGTCCAGTCTGAAAATGATGAAAGTGTGGGTTAGGGTCCCAGCAGCTGAAAAGATGTGGGATGGACAGACGCAGGCAGTGTACATCCAGAAAAACAACTTTGACTGACGGGACAACAAAGTGATTTTGACCTGGAAGATGGCTGCTAGCAAAGCACCATCATCTCCTAACCTTGAAGCTGTTATAATACTGTAATCTGGCCTTGTACAGTTGGTATGTCGATCAGGAGCAAACTGCTGTCAGTTTACACAGAGCAACAGTCCCCCTCCACCTGATGAAAGTATCAACATTCACTCTCCTTTTTGCTCTGTTTTGGTCTCCACCAGCTCTCGCGAAAATATCTGGATTTAAGCTGTGAAATGTTCCACTATGTTTACCAGCTAGTTGCTAACTGTCTGTATAGTAGTTTATGGTGGGTGTGACCTTTTTGCTGAAGACAGTAGCCTGCCGGCCCAGACAGCCGGGTTGATAGGATCAGTGGGACTGAACCAAAATAGTAAAGTCATGGGCTGTAAAACCATAATAACAAGCAGAAAGACAGTTAAACACTCTGTAAAGTGGAATATATATGAATGGATATGAATGAATACATATTAATTTGATCCATCTGAGGTTAATGATTGTTGTTGTTTTGTCTAAGCATAACCACATCTTATTTAAGTCCCTCTTTATGGTTTTGGAATGCATTGACAACCAGAAGCACAAAACACTCATATAGGTTGTCAGTGTCCAATGAAAAGGAGATGGGGATGATTCACAATAACATACTGTATGCAATGTTCAGGTATACACATACTTTGCACTTTGTAGAACAATGTAGTGCTATGTCTTTGCATCACCGCGTAGCTTATTATCTCTATCCGTCCTTCATTACCAGCCTGACATTTCTCATTTCTGATATTTTAGGAGAGTCCACAGACCTCTCTTTACTTCTACCTCATGAATAATAGCCAGAAGAGGTCTTGAGGGAGATGAGATTTTTCTGGCCTTTTCTGGGGTCTAACCTCACCCTTGTCGTCTTGCCAGGAAACCTAAAAGACTTCCCTTCACTGGCTCCTCTCTACCTTTTCCTCTTTGGGCACTAAATCCGACACACCTCTCTCCTCTTGCTCCCTGTACTTATCTCCTCTTTGCATCGCTCCCTCTTCCTCTCTCTTTCTCCTTTCAAATCATTGATTTTTCAGAGCTTCTATAAAATATTTACAATGTGTGGGCAGACTTCTTTCTCTGGGAATTTAGAGGAGGGGGTTGGTGGTGGTGGTGGTGGTGGTGGTGGGGTGATCATTTTGAAAGCGAGTGGTAAAAGGAATGAGGGAGTGGGAGAGGAGGGAAAGCAAAGGGAGTAGAGAGAGGAGAGAAGAGAAAGAGGTAGATAAGTGCGATGGAAGTCCACCGAAAGTCGTGGCATGAATATCAATGCTTTCCTTTGAAACAACTCCCCATTATAAATAAGTAAAGAGAGGTACTGATAAAGATCGTTATTCAAGGCTTTTGTAACACTGTGTTTCCCCTAAAAACTCACAATGCATCGATTGTGAGTGGATTCTGATGAATTCAACCTCTTTCATCTCTACCTGTCCTTTGTTTTCACTTGAGGCTGCACTCTTTCCTTTGTCTGTCGAAGTGTTGTTGCAGTTTACAATACTGTCTCTCCCTCTTGCTCAGATTGCTGCCTAATTAAATAAAGCCCTCAGGACTGTTTCTGCGTAAGCTCTGTTGATGATACAGACTTCAACAAAAACTCAGATTCCTGAGCTGTCAAAATTGCGAAACAACAGCATCTCTTTATTATTGAAACCAAAGCTCATGTAGCTGAAGACTTCAAGAGAATCTGATTTTCTTCACTTGTTTTTTAAAGCTTGTACTAAACAAATGATTCACTGCTCTGTCAAGTCAACCAGAAGATAGAGAATGAATGGAGAGAATACACCAATAGCCTTCAGTAATAATTGTTCCACAATTGCAGGTTTGAAAAGATTTCACAAAATAGTAGACATCCTTTCATGTAGTCTGGTGAAAGTTTTTGTGAATTTTCTTCCATAATTTGTGAAGATCTTGTCGACTTTTTAAAGTAATTTTTGCAGTTAAGAAATGTCTGGGTATAAACACATATTATTTTACTCATTCCCTACTAAATATGTAATTTGAGCAATTAGTTTCAGTTCAAAACAATGTTAATGTATACGACTGTACAACAACAGATTCCTGAAAGAAACAAGATTCACCCAGAATGTTTTTTCCAATACAATAGTATTTTTTACAATAGTACAATAAGGAAACGGTTTTAAAGAACTCATCATAATACTTACTTACTTACCATAATTGGAAAATGTTCGTACTGAATTCATCAACAAAACCTTTCACTGGTTATGTATTCCATGTGTCCATTCATTTGTTTTCCTACAATATCCAGTCCTAGCAACTAAAGCAAAATTTATTTATTTATGGTTATATTAAAGCTGCATTTCCACAACTTCTGTGGTTTAATGTAACTCTTTGTGGTCTGGAATCAAGAATGTGCCCTTTGAAATACATCTCAGAGACCAGGTTGGATCTCAACCATATGCTAAACCCTGTTAAAAGCTTGAAATCTAAAAAAGTATGAGCTGATTTTGCTGGAGTTCAGAGGGTAGTCCGTGTTTGGTGGAGTCATCTGCTGGAAGATGTGCATTTCAAATATACTTTGTTGAGTTTAGTTTCCTTAGTTTAGTGTTTATACCCTCAGTGGTGGCAGGAGAGCAACATGCCCTCATTTCTAACCCTAACAGTCGCTGTTAACATTGTGCCACTGCTGCAGTTTTGCAAGTACTCTGTTTCTTTTTGTGTAATAAATTGGGCCTTGTGTCTTCTTCTCCAGGTGGGAGGGACAATGTACAACACGGGCCGCCACGTCTCTCTGCGATTGGACAAGGAGCATCTGGTGAACATCTCTGGAGGGCCAATGACGTACAGCCATCGTCTGGAGGAGATCCGGCTGCACTTCGGCAGCGAGGACGGCCAGGGCTCTGAACACCTGCTGAACGGACAAGCCTTCTCTGGAGAGGTGTGTTCACTCAACAGTAAAATTGACACAATGTAAAAAAACACTTGAGTCAATACACTATCGTACTAAACTGAACATCATTTTAGCCGCTGACAATTAAAGGAGCCGGTTCTTAATATGAGGATAGAGGTTATAGTATTTTCATGTACACCTGGTGGTCTGGTCATGGCATCCTGCCACTAAACAGTGGACCACATTCATATTGGTGTTCATTACGGGGCACAAACATGACAAGTACCTATCAGAATTGCAAAAGAAGATGTTTTTTCTCGAGTGCCCTGGAGATGCTTGGAAGAAGTTGTTAGAGAACTACCTGCTAGCTATACGAGGGGATTTCTTCAGATAGGAACAGGGCGTTTGCTGGCTTTGAAAACCTTCTTCTGCCCTACATCTTTGTCATTGAGAGGTGCCATTTAAGGCTGTGCGCTCAAGCTATAGGGGTGAGTCAATAGATCACTGTTGGGTAGCACCACATGGGCTTGTTAGAACAGGTACAATGGGTTGATTGTTCTTCCACACAATGGAAAATGAAATGCTACATGATTAAACAGTTAAACTGAGAAGATGCATGCTCTGCATTGATGAAAGACTATTGCTAGAACCAGAGCTAACACTTAACTCCATGACTGATGCTAAAAATTTTATGGATGATGACAAGACAAAACATGATAACGCACTGCACATACATGAAAATGTGATGCAAGGAAACTGAAAACTCACGGAGCCAAAAGAGGAAAGATGAAGCGATGCCAATCAAATGTGGTTCTGCAAGTCTCCTTGTCAATGATCAGTTTTGCCCCTGGAGAGAACTGCATATGCAAAACGTGTGAGAAATTTGGGCATTTTTCTCAAGCGTGAAAATGGTTTATTAAATCAGTAACTAAGTGGATTTCCTGAGGTGACTGTGCTATATGTTGGCAAGAAGGCAGTGAAAGGAAAAGTTATAGGAAAATTCACCGTTGCCACAACACTCCTCCCAAAGCTATTACGCTGATATGCTAGTTGACAGTTGATAGTTGATCTGGTACTTCAATAATTCCCCAAAAAACACTTTATTTTATGACTCACTTTATTATGTAAACCTATTCAACTGCTTGATAACGCAAACATCTAATCAGCCAATCACATTACAGCAACCCAATGCATTTAGGCATAGAGACATGGTGAAGAGGACCTGCTGAAGTTTAAAGTGAGCATCAGAATGGGGAAGTTATCAACACAGTTGGATGGGCTGGACTTGTGTAAAGCCCTTGCTTTGAGATCATAGGGGGGTCCTGGCCAAGTTTGTTGTGTCTCACAAAGTCCCATTCCATCCAGTACTATTCCCTGATGCTGCATTAGAAAAGGTCTCGACTGACATTGTTGGCCTTTGTAACACAGCATAAAGAGACTGCAGGTGGATTACTTCATCAAATGGCCAGAAATGGCTTTTGTCACACATGTTGATGCTGCAACAATCATCCTCAAGCAGAATTCCAAGACGAGTTAAGTTTCCACTTTTAACAAAGACAACATCAACATTTAACAAGTTAATTTTAAGCAAATGTAGTCATTTTATAGCACATTTGTATTTGTAGATGGTGTTGTCTAATAGAGGAAAGAGCTGCACACCAGAACAAGTAAAAAACCTAATAATAACAGCAACGCTTACCAAACCGACAGATATTGTTTATGTCCAGTAGCATTAACAAATCAGTGACTAAATTAACAAAACATGATCATTGAAAAGAAATTAATCCTGTGCTTCACTACTAAAGAAGAAGAAAGCATGACCTTTCGATAGGCAGCATCTATTGTGATTCAGTTCTGTGTCTCTGTATGCATGTCTGAGTGCCATGTTACATTCCAGTTATTCAGTCGGATGTTTTCCATTCATGTGGTCAAAAATTATTATTAAATACAATGATATTATAATAGAATAAACCTTATGTTATTGACACAGAGACCTATGAAAAATACAACTTGAAGTGGGATTTTTCACTTCTCTGAAAGTTCTAATATGAAGTGTATATAGAACTCACACTATATATATACACATACATACATACATACACATAGCACCCTTACATGTGTCAAGGTAACACTAAATAAGCTTTTAAAAGACTTATATACATATTTTGTTTATTATCAAAACCTTACCCCTCTTTGACCCATATAAATTGGTCCTTAATGGGTGAAAACCTTGAATCTCCATTTGAAGTACCGTGTATATCAGCCTTTCAATCATGCATTTTGTTATTTAATTCGATAGAAAAGGTTTTCACACCTAAAAGAGCCACTTTCCCCCTCAATCTGCAGAGAAGCATGCATCGCTCTAAATGAGTTTTCACATGATGGCTGCAATCTGCATCCGAGCTTTCAGCAGGAACAGACTTGTGTTGGAGATGACGGTTAAGCATTTAAACTCTCTTCCACACACACGTGCTCCATCCCTGCACACACTTATGCATGAACACAAACTGTCGCACTCTGCCATTTTAAAATTTGAAACAATTAGCTTTCCCGACTTTGATTGTTCAACAAAATCATGAGTCACTCACATCGCTGCATTGCACTGCCGCCATTATATGAAAAACCAATTTATGTGGCAACAAAATAATTGCAGTCTTGACAGGCAAATTTATTATAATTAATGATAATCATTTATCCTCCCTTAGAGTCTGAGAGCTGATATTCAAATCATAATAAAACAAGTGTTTACTGTGTCCTTTGGGGTGGAGAGAGCTGTAACCCAAGCCTGAAAGGACAAATCATGTATGCGCTTACACACACACACGCACGCACGCACGCACATTGCAGTATATCATGGCTCTCTCCAGGGCTTGTTTTGTTTTTTCACCCTTGCCCTCACTGATTTGCCTTTTGTGGGTTAAAACTGTGATGGAGGAGAGCAAAGTAGTGAAGCTCTGGGGAGATTTGCAGCTGATATCTGAAATGTGATGACACACTGTTGCCAAGTTGCACAGAGTCTGCCTTAAGGCAAGCACAGAGGGGGTAAAGGTTGTGCAAATAATTTCCATTGGGGATGGGGGAGGGACATGCCTTTAAAAAAAATGTCTTTAATTGTAAAATGGAAACTCCCTGAAGGGTGCTGAAATCCCAAAGTCCCAGGCAGCAAAAAAAGAGAACATGACATTCGTCTTCATATAGCTACGCAGTGTTTTGCCCTGGCTTTGCTGCTCAGGATACATACAGTCTGTCTAGCCCTTCTGACTGCTGGGAGTTGTTGTGGCTGGGGCCAAAAGATTATTATTATAATGAATATTCATCCACATCGGTGAGTTTTTTCTCACTAAGAATTCATTTTTTTTAGGACAAATCATTACATTAATACTTTGCAGATGATGATGTGTAATTATGTTATTCTACTAAAATCAACCAAATCTGCCAATATTAAAATGACACAAGTTTCATTTTCCATTTGACAATAAACATTTTCATAGTGGTAGGTCTTTTTTTTCATTCTCAAAATAAATCATACCCGCAAAGAAAATGCCTTTTAGATTTTATTTTCATTAGTAATGAACTAAAAACAGGGCATACCTCAAATATTAATTTCAATATATTTCACTGTAGAATCTCTTTTTTTTATCATTAAGAATGCACGGTCTTCCAATTCATTTTACATTAATTTATGGATTTAATATCCTGACAAAGCGCAGTGCATCATCTGTGAAAATGTGCCAGAATAAGCCAAGAAGCTGTTAAAAAAAAATGTTCAATTATTAAACAGGGAGAGGCACACTCTGACATGTAGACAGAGACGAATGTAGAGTCGATTTCACATTCAGTTTCAGTGTCATTGTAGCAGCATTATGCTTAAAGGGAACCTACGGTGTTTGTTCTTACTGTATGTCATGGGTATCGGTACTCAATACCTTTCAGGTATCGACCGAAACAACCCGGTAGTATGGAAGTATTGAAAACTTTGCCTGTCAAATGATACCTGCAAACGGTTCTTTTTGTACGCAGTAAATGGTTACTAGGTTAACAGTAATCATTCTTTGTGTGTTAAAACAATTATGGTCAAGTAAATCGTTTGGGGCATGCTGTAAGTGAGTGTGCTAATTTTAGCTAGCATTAATTAGCAAGTTAGCATCCAACTCAGTCACATCTGTCAATGGTTTGTTCAGTGGTTTTTACTTACACAGCCAAAATAATTCTTCGTTGTACAAGTTTGTACAGTTATTTAATAAATATTTGAGCACTTTCAAAATGTGTTTGAGTAAAAATATTTTGAATGGGGAGGAGCGGTGACTTATCTGCAACCGATAAAAAAAAGGACTCAATTGGTATCAGTATCGTGTTTCAGGTACTTGTATCAGTACTGGTATTGACATTTTTTAAATGATACCCAGCCCTAGTCATGTATGTACATTAAGAATCTTAAATGTTTGGATTTTTTTGGCCAGTTTCAAGCAGTTTTAATATATGTAAAAGTATATGCTATAAGCAAAAACCTCAGTCCACCATGAAAAGATTATTATTTTGTTTTTGTCACTTCTCAGAGGAGAATTGTCGATTCACAGCTGTTTTACAGGGACATTTTATGTCATATGTAACATCATTGTTCATGTTCAATCACATTAATTATGCATTTATTTGATTAAGTTACCTGCATTTATTGTAAATAACCAAAATACCACAGCGCATAGAGGAGAAAACACAATCTTCCCTTATTTACTGCTGTTGCGTGTCTCCGTGCATGACTTACTTTGTTACTTAAAAGCTACCACACGGTGTACGATAAGGTGCCCAGCTTTAAAAACAGTGTCTCTTTGAAGACTAATTAAATCAATAATGATTGTTGGGGCAGACACACATCGACATCATTTATGTCGGGTCTCACAGCTTCAAAGGGGTTGTTAGGATGGTATTGGAAGACTTTTAATAATGAGCAAAACTAATTATTAATTTTATTGAATGTATTGTTTTTATACATATAATTTAAATCAGATTGGGGTACCGCTCTGAGAAACAGAGAAAAGACAATTTAGCCAATTTAACGTCATGAGTCTCAATAAATTACTAAATGATCAATTTGGAACTGACCAAATCAATATTTAGGTCAAGTTTATGATTTGGAGTCTTTTGCATAGAACTCGTTGCAGCATTCATTTGTGAACCAATGAGCAGACAGCATGTATATTCCAAAAAGCATTTCAGTAAGAAAGCAAAGCAATGTCTAATCTAAGCACTGACTATACAGGTGTGAATGTGTGTGTATGTGTGAGAGAGAGGGTGTGAACAAAAGGAAGATGGCTGTCTGGGTTCCAAGTGGCCGCATGGCCTATCAAACAAAATGGCTGAATCTAAATAACTGCAGAGATGACCAAACCATGATGGCAGAGAGTGAGAGAATAGGGCCTCGGTCAAATAGTACAAAAAAAGACTGAATTTGTCCTTTCAGAGGCACTTTTTCTTGACCTCAATGGAAAACGTCCTGAGGACAGGGAAAGATGTGAAGAAAAGACAACTGGCTACGACAAAATGATGCACCAGCAGTCAGATGTTGTTGACACAAGTCTGCTACGGTAAAACTACAATGTTCATAAGATGGACTACAACTCCACATGTTGTTTCCTGCAGCGATATAAACAGCTGCTCAGAGACAGGCTGCTCCCCTGCAGTGTGTGGACGAGAGAGATCTCAGGTTCTCCTTCATCCTGCAAATCAACACCATGCATAGTGCTGACAGTTCACTCCTGTGCATTATTAACTAAACTGTGCAATATCAATATTTTCTGTTTATAATGGTGTTAATTCAACCGAACAGTCTGTCTGCTTAATATAATTTGCTTTGTTGTTTATTTTCCTATTTTTTAATTAACTGCTGCTTCTTGTTATTGCATGGTACCATCTACTGCTGCAACGTTACAAATTAAACAATAAAGATCCTGAATGTGGACGACCCAGCAAAATATATCACTTTACTCCCAAGGTTGCAATTGAAATAAAAAATTAAAAAATAGTTACCAGTTATAAATGTGAAATGAAATGGTTGTCATACTGAGAATCATTGCTCATGCTCCTCTCCACTCAGATATCAACACGAGTTGTTCTTTGCAATAACGCCATTAATTCTGAAGACTAGAGTTATTCTTATCAAGCACGACCAGTGTTGTGCCTATATCCGCGGAAGCATGCATGAATTCAGCGATGAGCCGTTGCCATGGTAACTCTCACAAGTACTATGAGCAACCCTGGCCTGGTTTCTGGAACTTTTGAGACAGAATGAACTGAGGGCCTGCATGAAGGGCCAGTATAAGATAAATATATGAATATATAATTAGGTCTCCAATGCGCTTGTCTTTTAAATTACCCCTTTATGTCTCTCATAGCGCCCTTTTTGCCTCTGTGTGTGTGTGTGTGTGTGTGCG
>CAFUXE010000021.1:75143-122765 GCA_903364295.1 Serranus cabrilla | reverse complement strand
AGGGAAAGAAAGAGATACTGAGCATATCAGAGCTTATCTTTTCTGTGATTCCAGATCAGCCTGTAATGAAAACACTGGATCATCTCACAGGGCTTGTGGAGTAAAATGGCTCAAGCTAATGACACATTTGTGGTTTGTCCTTGAAAAGTATGTGTAAAACACATGTAATGGCTTACTGAACTATATTGAGTCCACACTCATTGTCCACACACACACACCTGCACTGAGAGCAGCCTTTAGATCTCTAAAACAAGCCTGTTCTATTGTTGCGTGCCATAAATTTTCTCCAATGTGTGTAACTGTTTTAACAGCTCAGCGAGTGTCGCTGGCCTGCTAGTAACCAAAGGCATAAAGGCTGCAGTGGGGCAGTGAAACATGAAGGACTGCTGCCTATATTATGACCTTCCTCTCTCTCTCTGCCTCTCCCGCATGCTTTAACCAGGTTTTATTAGCCAACAGATGGGCTGCCCTCTCTTTGCTGTTTAAATGACTGTAGCCTGCAGCTACACAGAAAATGCACATCTCCTGTGTGCTGTTTGGTTTTAACACCTCTGCTAAGAACAGACAAGTTCATTGAGTCGGCAGGTCTCGGTTTAGAATTGAGTGTCGTTGCATAGCTGAAGGTGTGTTTTGCTTTTTACAGGCATTTCTTGGAAATCAAGCTGCTCTGAAATACTCTCACTGGGTTGGGTGTGAAGAAAAGCATTCGATTGATCAGGATGAGAATATTTGTGCGTGCTATTAATTTGCCACTGCTGCAAAACATCTTTTTGTGAGGGGTGTGATTGTAAGGCTCAGTACTCCGGCATTTGCATATGCTGGTAATTGTCGAATAGTGATTACTGCAGAGAAAACCAGACTTCCTGTGTGCTAAGCATGTTTTGATCCTTTTTCACAAAAAAGTTTTCCTTGTTTTCTAATTTGTTCCCCATTTTAATTGACACTTCACTTCTAATTCAAGCCCCTGTCTAGAATGGCCACTGATAGATAGATAGATGCCAATGAGTGGCTAAACATTTGACACACCGAGCAGGAGAGAGAGAAGCTATCGCTAGCTGCTAAGCTAAGTTGCTAACAGAACTGAATAACGTATTTAAACAGGTGCTATTTGCTATTAAGTCACTACAAGAAGGAGACAGATAGAAGAGCTTAAGTAAAACTAGAGCAGGTGTAATTAAAGAGGACAATTGTCCGCTATAATCTAAAACTAACATAGTTTACTGTATTTAGCGAGAGCAGCAAGCAGATATGACAAGTACACAGAAACAACGGAATTGGCACAATATGCTCACTGTTAGCACTACACGCACTCAGCCATATACATGGTTTTGACCTAGTTGTTTCAAATCACATGTAAACCATGGTTTGAATGATCAATATATAAACAAATACATTAAATTTAATTATGCTTTCCAAGTTTTTCTAAGTCTGTGCAGACTTTGTCTCCTCATTATGAACCCAAGACTTAATGCTGCCATGTCCCTGCAAATACAAAACTGCAATGGTAAAGCAAAGGAATTGCGTAAGATAAATTGTATTTACAAAATAAGACCTATTGGGTCAGGTATGCCTTGGGCATCTTGGGCTGGGGGATCTAGTAGGCATATATAATATCTACATTCTCAGTAAACTATAGACCTACTGTTAGCATTAAGAGACTCCATTGACAATTCTGCAAAGTGATATCAGGATTTAAAATTGTATTTCCGTTTCATGGAGTAGGCCTCAGAACATGATAGAGATCAACTGGTAATTTAAAGTTTACAGAGACATGACAGTGCAGCACTACTGCTTGAGGTCAGCCAGTGGACAGCAGGTCTTTAAAAGAATGAATAATTAAGGCCATACTGACCATACTGTAACAGCCTTGCCAGCAGCATGAAAATAATCTCTTGATTTCTTATTTTATTACCTTTTTCTCAGTTCTTTTTTTCTTGAAATCCAATTAACAGAAGGAAGGAGCTCTGTGGCTCCACACGCATCAATTATTCATAGTGGTTTTTTACAGCAGATTCCTGGGAGTTCCTGTGAATATTAAAGACCTGGGAGCAGCCGACAGGCCAGATGTGTTACATCGCTCTCATCTGACAGTCCTCTCTGGGATTCAACCAGTGCCTCTTCCTCTCCTCTTCCCCCCCACCTCTTCCAGGCAGCGGTAAACTCAGACAGTTTACCCAGGTCTCGCTGATTAGTCATAAAAGGCTGAGGGGCAACTGGATATGAAATGTTCATTGTTATTTATATTATTCAAAGTGAAGAAAAATGGTCCTTGAGTTAATTTCTTGAGATTCTTGCAGGGTTGTTCTACAAACTTAAGGCTGAACTAGTATATTGCATGTCAGTGTGAACTGTTTTCCATGGCATACATTTTGAAAAGTGCCCTGGTCGGCAGTGAATTCCAAATGGGAACAGAGTGCCACTGGTTTATTATTTAAACTGACAGTGTAGAAAAGTACATGACTTGTGCATCTGCTACATGCTAGCTTGATTCATGAGCTTGTCTGCTGACCAGTAGTCTTAAGCATAAGCCAATCAATTATGTAGCTGAGTGCTTTTCAGGAGCAGTAGTTCCTCACCATGTGGCTTGGGTTACAGTTTACAGGTGTGACCTTGTCCTGACTGAACCACAGGCCTGTTCCATCAAGTGTTTATCAAATGAGGGTGGCATTTTCCAGTTATGCCTGGCTTTGCATGGGCTCATCTTTTTTTTATCTCACACATGCAAACTACTGCCACGCTGCTTAATATTCCCCCACTTAACCCCTGTCTTGTGCTCCCATTGGCTGTAGCTCCCGGACAGATCCACATATTAGTAATGCTAGATATCTGGAAAGTGTTGCCGATGCATTGGTGAGCCCCACGGCTCGCTTCTTTTAAAGGTTCACACAGGTTCTCTCTCATGGAAGCAAGCGTTGATACAATGACAATTTGCCTCTGATCTGGGGATTAATGCATACATAGTTACTACTGCATTTTTACCTTTTAAAAATGTTATACTGTGTTATAGGTGGGGCTGTGATGTGTGCAACTGTTTTTTCATTGAGGTCAATACAGATTTACAGTATGTATCAATTAACATTCATGAACCTTTTTTTCCCCTGTCTATCTACAGTACCATTTATCCAACCAGATCTAATGTGTGAGCTGGTGGCATGGAAACAATGTCAATGATCCTGCTGCATTTATCATACTGGACTACAAAGTGTTAACCCTTTCAACATTTGTTCAACCATGTTGGAGCCCTCAGTGTGAATGGTGTGTAAATATCAAGAAGAACTGGCAATGAAGTGGACGGAGCTGATGTGGCAAACATTTAGCATTAGCCTTTCTGCTAACTGTAAACATGCTAAGCTAACCAACATATAAAAGTGCTGACAAGTCAACATTCCTGGGACTAAAGCGGCCCATATATCATTGAGGAATGATGTTTATAATTCACATTACTCTCTTTTCACGAGCAGGTAATTCCTCATTCGTCCCTCATTTGTTCCCTTGTTACTACTCAGAGTTTTGCTTTGTAAATTAATACAGCTCTCTTTCACTAATTAATTCCTAAATGGTCTACTAATCAGTTGTTTTGTGGGTGTTCTGCCAAGTTACTATGAATGGAACTTCCTTCCATTTGAGCACTCTGATAATTTAGCAGTGCATTTCTATAGCATCGTTATTCTATTTTAAGAAGAGGATTAAGCTTGATGCAGCAGAGGCGGAGACATTGTGTTTTAACCTGGAGCCTACATTACCAACAAGGTCTTATACACACTTCTTTATAACTACACGTCCAGATTTCTTTCATTTTCTAGTTTGTAGTCTTCAGACGAAACAGATGAGATAAAGAGACATCGGTTGAGGACTTTATCAGACTTCACACGGTTCTCTCTGGAGTCATTGATGCTTTTCAGAACTTTACACATATGGAGTTGTTCTTCTAAATACTTGTTAACACATTTTGATGTGTATAACTGGTGAAGCTCCCTTTAAAAGCCCTTTAGAAGACAGAGGAAGCATGTCCTTTGAGAAGGTTTATAATGTAAATCAAATCTGTGTTGAGTTACATTGACAGTAGCGAAGAATCGGTCTAATCAGTAATAGGTATTAAAGAAAGGTTGAGCCTTCATCAACCTCATATTTAAACAGCAGAAGATCAACTGACAACACTTGGATATAAATATTATCAATTATACATGAAAAATATGTTTCTATACTTCCTTTGATTTCTCCATGCTGACAAAATTACGGTAAAATAAATCTACCTGTCTCTAACACGTTTACTATTTCATACACAGCTAATAGAGAGGAAAAGATGCCTGAGAATGTAGAACATGTTCACACAGTTCAGCGGTTGAACTGCAAGTTAGTGAGAAATGGATACACATTGCAGCTCACTGCTGATGTCTTAGGCTCCTGAAGTGTTTGTGTTATTCATGAAAATATGAATAATACAGTTATGAATACCAAAATGGTCTCAAAACGTTCACCGACCTAAAGGATTTGCACTGTAACTGAGGAGGGTTAAAAAAAAAGAAAAAAAAGAATCCCGTAATACTAAAAGATCAAATACAGTAATACTGACATATTGTAAATCATATTGGTAAGGTCCTGATATAGATGTTAAGAGAAAAACCAGCTGTTGTGAAAAATGACAGATTCCTCCCCAAATCCCCAAACCCTCTTGCTGTGATTGGTAACCACTCCACCACCAGTAATTTGTTGTTAATGATACTATATTCATGAGTTAGGGGTGTACAGCATTAAACACAGTCATTACAATCACCTTGTCTTGACCTTGATGGATGTGAAGTATCACCACATAATTAAAGGAAAATATAATATTAAATTAGCTGTGGAAACTGACATTTGTTTGATTAGAGAACATTTTCCAATTTAATAAAATCATTCTGTTATGTTACAGTTTTAGGGAAGGAGGAGTCGCTGACACGGAATATGAATGCTCAACAATCTCCACTCTGCACACATTCATGGCTCCCTCTTGGATGACAGCTGTTTAAACCACAGTCACATATGTAAAACCTTAAATGATGTATCTTACGGAGCAACAACTTACAGTGTTCACCTTTACATTATACTCTGTGCTTTTTCCAAACACACAAGAAGTACTCGTACCTACTTCCTCACTTTTTTGTACAGTCAAATTCATTGCAAGTCACCAAATTGACAAATGGGTACAGGGGAGATTAAATACCAATTTGCAGGCACAAAGCCCCACTGTGATAAAAAAAACACTGTCTGTGCTTAGTGTCTGTATTAAAGTCCCTTCATGCAATCATGTCTCCTTGAAATAGACATTCTTTTATCTTGGATCAGAAAAATCAGAAATCCATTAATCAACTGTCTAAAACCTAAATAAAACAGTCTGATCATTTACTCTTCTTTTTGATATATATATATATAACTTATCAGGAAATGTTTCCCTAAACCAAGGTCAGTGGTTTTGTAGCGTAAATTCACAGAAACTGTAGTCTTTTTTACAACCTAGAACCATATACGTGTATGTATTATGATATGTGTGCTATATATTTTTGTGCTATATCTTTTGAACACTCCAAATTTACATATTCTCCACTCGCCACCATGTTGTATGGTCGGTGTTAAAAAAAATTACTTAAAAATGTTGATATTTCATGTAATTTTGTGAGATTAGGTTGGCAAAACCAGTAATATATAGCTGCTCATTCAATCAGCAGATAAGGAGCTACTGGCCCACCAGCATGTGGATTAGGACCATTAGGACTATACCCGCCCATTGTTATCAGGTTAAAATAAGAAGGGATGGCCATGGAAAAGATGTCTGGATGGCAAGTTACCAAGTGTAATGCAGTGCTGCTTAGGGGTCGAAGGTCACGGGCATCCAGCGTTGGCTCTCAGCCTTCCCCCTTATGTGAGATTTCTGTGATGTTATGAATTGGAGATGGTGAAATCCCTAAATCAAATTGCAATTGTGGGTTTAGAAACGTTGTTCTTAAGTGGTAAACCTTGCTCCATCTTTATTTGTGAACAACTGAGCCTCTGGTGGATGGTCCTTTCATTCCAATCATATATACTATCCAATAAGATGCTATCACCTGTTACCAATGATCCTGTTTTTACCTGTGGAATGTTACAAACAGGTGATATCTGAGCGTTCCGCAACTTTCCTAGTCTTTTGTGGATTGAAATGTGTTGAGAAAGTAAAAAAAAGTCAACACATTGTCTCTGTAGAGTTTTCAATTGAATATACCTCAAAGAGGATTAGATAGTAGTCATTCTGTTTTATTTACACTTCACACTTTATCCTAACTTATATGTGTGGGAAGAAAACGACAAGGCAATAAAGATGTGCACGTATTGAATTATTATGAGAAAAGTAGAGCATGTGAGAAATAATCTCATCTGTTATTATTATAGTAAATCACTCCTGAAAATACGTTTTTCTACTGCTTAACAGTTTTAGTGGAAACATAATTGCTGCCTGAATTATGTTCTGTTTTCCCCCAAACCAGTAAGTGTTATAATCACAGGGTAAATAAAGATTAAGTGAATGTGTGTATTGTTCCTTCTAATGATGAGCATTACAATAAATTGGTCACCTAATCATTATTTCCTATGCACAAAGAAGATAAATAACTTAATAAGCATGCAACAGGTGAATAAGTCAGGTTTAGGTTCAGCTAGACCAGTTAAAATTTTAAGGATATATCAATATTCATATTTATCTTTATAAAACAAATCTTTTGACCAATATAAAGAGATTTTACAGTTGAAAACAAATGAACTCTAAGCACTCTCTGATTAATAGTATTTTTTCAGTTACTGGCCATCAATCGCTGATACCACTATTGAAGCACAAGTTAAAATCGACCAATACATCCGATTTACGTATCAGTCAAGCTGCTGCATGTGTCATGAAGCCACAGTGATATGACTCTTGACTCCACTGAACTCAAACACGGTCATCTGTGCTCTCTCCACATGACAGGACATCAACCACACATGAAGTCATGACAACCAAATGAACAACAACACAAGTACAGAGATTTCTCTCCAGGCAGAGTATCGAACAGAGATGAAAGCCACCACTACTGCACCCCAGTGGAAACTGTGCTTGTGCAGGACTTGCAAAATAGGACTATTACAGCTTAGCAGCTTGGAAAATATTGATGAATTTGATCAATTTACTGTATATGGTGCCTCTGCACCGACTCTGGGCTCTGTTCTCAGACTTCAGACAATCTGGCCTGTGGCAGGAAACTTTGGCCCATCAGAGGTCATTTCAGAGGGGGATCATTCATATTGGTTGAAAACAAATATGTGAGTGCACATCCCTTTGCTAGAAAGCCTTTCAGCCTTCCAAGCAGAGCTGCAGCTAATTCAAGGCTAAACCATGAGGTAAGAGAAACTTATTGTCAGTGCAGTACAGAACATATAGGAGCCAATCTGTATTAAAGGTATATCAGTTTATTTTCCAGGGAAAATGGACATTTGTCAGAAGAGCCGCTGGTCTGCTGGAGCTAGACTTCAGCTAATTTATAATGAAAGTCTATGGTTGTGTTGGATCAAGGCACACACTTAAGGTGTTTTATGTTTGTTAGTTATCAGAAAGGTGATGATGTAGATTGCCTTCAGCTCTCTATATTTCCTGTCACACATCAATGTGAAAGCCTGTTCCTGAATTCCAGCAATAAAAAACGCATCAATGTTCAAATCAAGACATAGCACCTTGTTTATCGGACCTGGGTCAGCTGAGTCGTCCTTGTACACCCCTCCATGACACTTAAGGTTTGTTTGCAGAAGGCTAAACTATGAGCAACCTTTTCCGCCCATCTCTGAAACACTTACTGATCTTGAAATGTGTTTTATTCCATTTATTGTGTGTCAATATCGGCGTGTTTTATTGTATTCATTGTCAATCTCGAAGCAGATTCCCTTGTGAGGATGAAGAGGCCTAAAGACGTGGCATTCACTACTGCCGCCATCCGATTGAAGGGATGCCGGAGGCGGGCTGATAGAATCCAGGTGCGGTAAATAAGCCAGTATTCATACTAGTTTAGAGCAAAACAGCTCTTCTGACTGTTCCACAGCAAATGTACAGTCCCTGGACAATAAACCACAGCCACAAAGGGAATGCAGGAGAAGAGCTGTATTTTCAGATACTGTTTTTTGTCTTCTCTTGAAAAAGATATAGAACAACATATAATGTATTCAGCACAGAATTATAATGTATTGAAAAAGTATTGTGGAATTCCTAATGATGCCATATATTTCTGCCTCCAACAGCTTTAATAGTCAGCAGTGTGGTAAATTATCTTTGGTATTAAAGAGCAATTTAACACCTGCTGAAAGCTTGTTTTTGTCTTACGTCCAAAAGTTTAACCCCTTAGCATTCAAGCCCCTCCTTTTTTTGAGTATTTGGGGTTGTGGGCAGTGGATAGGTAAGGGGAGATAGCAGGTCAACAACACATGCCACAAGAAAGTGGTGGACATCATCTTAAAGCTGTGAACCTGAAGATTAATTTGGGATTCAGCTCAGCAATGTGTGTGTAGTTGTTCTGCCCAAAAATCTCTCTCAATGAATGAATGAATTAAACCTATGAAGGTGTATTATGGTTCAGAATATTAATATTCCCCATGTTGAAGTCCATTTCCATGTTCAAACTTTGTCCTTCAAGTTGTTGCTGCACTTTTTGGGTCGATACCATTTTTACACAAATAAAACATTGGAACAAATCCATGCTCTGATTTGGTTTCAACACAGGATTGCACAGCTTTTGCGGCCATTAAACATATATACATAAGGCAAAAACAATGTAATTGTAATTTATTAAAGCACCCATAAAGGGTGAATTGCACCCCTTACTATGCTGCCAAGCAAACTGCTTTTCAGTGCTCTGGTTCTATTTGCATGTATTCACGGCCGGCTCGTGCATATAGGGGAACTAGGCGATTGCCTAGAGCGGCACTTTGGCGAGGGCGGCGAAATGTGGGCCAACCGGGGCCAACTCATGAGCAAAATCAACTAACTGCAAGCTCACTAGACCACGCCTTCTGTATGATTTGCTGAGACATGTGTCAATCATGCTAGACCTGTGGCCGCCTCAGAGCCTCACTGACACAAATCCCGCCCCCAGCTCTAACGAGCCAATCGTAGCTGCCGCCAACAATTTTGATTCTACCGGTATTTCTGAAAAAACTGCAGTGTGAGGAGGGACGGTAATGATGTCGAAACGACCAAAATTATCTGGTTCGGAATACAAAAAGAAGAGGATTTGATTAAGTTCATACTGTCTATTTCTCTCTATACTTTCCATAAATTCCTTTATCTCAGACAGTGAATTAGGTTGTATTTTACCTGACATGTTTGGATGGGATGGGTGTGTCCCACCTGTCAGATTTGACAGGTGGGACACACCCTCTAGGAACACCAGCTGATAAGACGCGTCACACACCAACACTCGTGTGACACTCTGATGAAGGCGGAAGTGTCCGTCGAAACATGTCAGGTAAAATACAACCTAATTCATTGTCTGAGATAAAGGAATTTACGGAAAGTATAAAAAGAGGAGGACATTGAAGGAGCAAGCTCTCCAAAAACAGAGGGATTCGTTTTTAAAACACATTGATCCCGGGAGTTCTAGTAAGGATGACAACGAGCCTCCAAGTGCATCACCGACCGCTAACGTTAGCACAACTCTCACCGGTGCAAATGTTAGCATCATCGCCACAACAGCAGACGGCAGCCCGCAGCCTGGCTTCAAATCTACCGCCAAGCCACCGAGGAGGTCAGGATATTTCGAATGATCCAGGATGCAATTAAGAACTTTGCTGCGATGAAGGCCCGCCACCTACACTTCTGAAAGGTAAGCTTTATTTAGCTACTCTTTAGCCTTTTAAGTTGCTGATTATATGTGGTTGCTATGTGTCTGTGTTTGATGCATATGAGAACGTGGTGTGTTGGAGAGATTTGCACTGTTATTATTTAGTGAATTGCTGTAAATGTTATGGAACCTGATTATTGGAGTTATTAGGCAGACCTGTGGTTTGGTCCATTTTTTATATGCGCATATTGCGTCATACATATTTTATTGTTGACACTTTAAACACACTAGCTTTGCACTAGACTTTTTGCGTTATGTGTATAACGTATTGGCGTTTGTGTGTTGTTGTTGGTTTTTGCGTTGTTTATGATACATTGCAGTTTGTGTGTTGTTGCTGGTATGGACCAGTACGTTGCAAATGTAGGCTTAGGGGCGGCATAATTGTTTTTCGCCTCGAGCGACAGATATGCACGGGCCGCCGGCCCTGCATGTATTGAAATGAGGTAATATGCATAAAGTATGATGTTGAATTGTTTAAAAGAAGCAGCAGAATAATTTTCTTTCTCATCAGTAATCTATTACATTTCTGAGAAAATGTATGAGTTGATCGACGAGCGAGAAGAGGGAGCTTGTCCTGCTGTCCCTCATGATCGTATCTGATTAAGACTTTCCTTTCAAAAAGGCTTTTGAATTCATCAGTTGTGAGAACATAGAGAAAACCTTCTGCTCTGATGTTTTCCAATGGCCTTCATATGTGCACAATGCCAAATATCTTGTGATGTGAAAACTAAAAGTTCCAGTGAAGCCATTAAACACATTTATGTAACAGCGAGCAAAGTTAAGGGCAAAAACTTTTATTTACATTAAATCCAGCATGGTTATGTAATCTGTTTAAAAAGGGATGTATTTTTTCATTTCAGACAGAATGTTAGTCACCTACTGTCGCTGGGTGAACTGACCTAAAGGCCGTCTCGGAAAAAATAAAGAAATTTAGGCCTTTAAAGTGCATCAGGACTGAAGCCTAATGGCTTATCTGCATCACAGAAGGAACCCAACTGTCATTGAATTAATTTGACCTGAAGGACAAACAGAGCCATTATTTCACAATCTGTCATAAAAGCAAATGGAATTTTAAAGCTATGATTAATCACAGTATGAGGACAATTGTATAAGAACTGTGTAACTGGAAGTTTCTGTGATTATTTATTTTTTAAATTTCCAACCTAAGCATTTATGTATGAGCTGTTATGTTTGTACACCTGCTACCTTGGCAATGGTACAAACACAGTGCATTCCTTTCATCATTATTCATTTGCAAAGCTGCACTTTAAACTCAGATTATGAAGTAACTTGCAATGTATTATACAACAGGAGAGCTCGACAGGGATGGGAGTGAAGTTGCCTTGAGTGGATCTCTCGCTGCAGAGGTAAAGTCATGTTTGCACAACAAATCGGAGTGTTTCCTCTGTGCAGCTTCACTGGTTGTTACCCTGAGTTCCCCTGCTCCTGTTCTCCTCACAGCTACACAGCTTTTTTGAAGGTCAAATTAAAAGTTTTTACTAAAAAAATAATAATAGGTCAACTTCAATATATATTTCATGAGCATGCTGTCTGTGTGTACCACCATACAGCCTCACAGCTCAATGTTGAAGTAGTTTTAAGACCACACATTTAATCAACAATAAAACTCAAGTAGCGGGTAAACTTTTGTCACGTCTGACTTTTAATAAACAGCAGGCTTGATAGACACAATCTTTTGCACCAGGTGTAAAGAAGTGGAAGCACTTATCAGTGGCAAACAAAAAGCCCAAAGTTAGAGAAACAAATCACTTAAAGACGAGAGGGTTCAGAAGTCTTTGCAGGTAGGAACAAGTAGGTACCAGCAGATAAGGGATTCAGTGCGGCTTCTTTTAAACAGATAAGTAATAATAAAAATCTGCAGCTAGCTGTTAAGATAAATGACCCTCATTTTGCAATAAACTCACTATCCATGGTTGCATATATACTGTGTTTATATTCATGTTTGCGAAGGTCCACTAGCCGCTTTGCTTTATCTCACAACACAACATCGTTCTGATATCAGTGTTGTTGCCAAAAAATTCAGACTTTCATTTCTTTTTCCAGTTCATTCAAACTGTGTTTATGCCAGCCAACTTCTAATTGTATATCCTTTGTCCTGATGTATCTGTCCCATCCACATCAGGTGAAAGAGAGGGGTTAATGTGGGATGGACATGCCCAATGAGTTCTTCAACCTAAACAACAGAATAAACCGTTTTCAATACCTCCCAAAACAACACATATGAGTGTTTGTTAAAAGCAGGTTGCAGTACAGCAGAGCATTGGAAAAATAGCACACACGTCATTATACATACACGTACAGTTTGTCGTAAAAAAAAAATAAAAAGGCTGCCATTTCTGAGAATTTATGCTACAAAACCACTGGCCCATGTTTAGGACAAAAATCTTCCTGGTAAGGCGTCATAAAAGACAGTTTAAACAGTAAATATATGTACCTAAGTGCAGAAAGTGAAGTAGTTACAAGTAACGTAAAAAAAAAATGGAAGATACGTAAAAAAAAAAAAAGTGATTCACAAACTACAGATACTTTTGTTTCCACACAAGACATGAACCCCCGTTCTCCCTCTCATCCGGCATTTAAACTCTGCATCACCTTCAATCACTACTACTACCACTGCCACTGAACAGTAAGACAACCTTTTGATTACTATTGTATCAGTTTAGCATTCCCTTTCCCTATCCCTGTTGAATATGATACTTTGTACTATTGCTTTATTTTGAAGTTATTTCGTGTGTTGGTAAGACATATCAATATTAATGCCTTTTGTGTGAGCAAAGTTATTCTGCATTCTGTAACTGCAGCATGTAAACTATGTATAAGTCATAATAGGGATTGCATGTGTAAACAAGCCCTGCTGCTGACAATGAGTGTGTGAAAATGCACCTCGTCTGCTTTGCTACATCAAGCACGCAGGATTGCAATTCATGTTTTTGTAAGTGTGACTGTTCCCTTTGTTCAGAGTTTCATTTAACTTGCAGCAACCGCATCATTACACTCTGGGTAAACCCTGACTTGCAAAAGCCTACTAACTAGTCACTATCTGCGGGGTCTGTACTGTTTCATAACAAACTTCTGCACTTTTTAAGCATTTTTAATGCCTGTCCTCAATCTTTTTTCTGCATTACTCCAAAAGACACATCACGCCCTAAAGATAAAATAGCTGCCTGCTAGCCCAGAAGATCCGTCAAAGTAATAGAATGAGTAAATGTAAATGTGAAGCTCCATTTCCCATAACAATAGCTAGTTCAGCTATCAGAGGCCAGCTCAATCTGTCCCTGTCAGACAGAGGCGGGGGGGGGGAGCGGGCCAGAATAATATATTCAGTCAGGGAAATGGAATAACGATGGTGGTTTCCGTCGATGTAGGAGGGTGTGTGTACAGTATGTGTGTGTTTGCATTTGAGGCTGGGGAGCATGGATCACACAGGTCTTTATCTGCTGGGCTAAATAACATAGATATCACATGAGTATACAGACCAAATGGGACTGAATGCCCGTCAGGACTCTTCATAGTCCAAGTCCCCATAAGGCCAATTCTTACATTTAGGTTGGAGACTTGGTTTAAGGTTAGGGTAAGGTTAGGTTAAGGGTTAAGGAAATTAATATATGTCATTCTTATGTCCCCAGAGGTGAATGTGTGAATGTAAGTGTATGTACGAGTGTAAGAAAGAAAGAGAGAGAGGGAGAGAGAGAGAGAGAGTAATAAATCAGGGCAAAATTAAAGCAAGCCACATCAAACATATTCCAAATACCATGCCTATGAAACATCCTCTGTGGTATGATGCATGGTTATCATTCAGAGCAAACATATTTGCCCCAAGATTGTACTTCATTTGCAAGCCTTTAAAGATGCCTTTTTGAAGGGCAGGAGGCATACAGCTGACCACAGTTACTTAGAATTTATTCAGTGTGGAGTTTGAGTCCAAAGAGTTCTTCATTAGCCAGGGGTACGGATGATGAAATGCTCAGAGTACACGACTGAATAAACCTTATTAGCTTTACTGCTGTGTGTAAACAAAACACACACATAGACGTGGGTTGCTGGTCATGTTTTAAAGCGGGGAGTTGGACTGATTTGAGCTAGTTGTGGATGGAAAACATGCTGGACAAAGAGAGTGTGTGTGCTATTAGAGGTTTGGTAAACACTATTCAAGGTTAATCTGTTGTTGTGTGGGTGATGGAGGGAACGGGCAGCATATTAGTCTGAGGTATTAACAGTTATTAGGCAAAATCACAGAGGGGTTGTAGAGGTAAAATAAAAGCTGGGTAAACTATAAATATCCAGTCTTAAGAAATCGTAAACATCACATCACAACCCTTTTTTTCTGTAGACTGGAACACAGCTTCCAGGACCATTGGAGGCCAATTTGACGACAGAAGCAAAACCAGGCAAGAAAACCACACCGGGAGTTTATTCTTTGATATCCTGGTGCTGAGTCTAGGAATAGGACTGCAAGCTGCACAGCTTCCATCTAAGTTTGACTGAGCTGAAATAACATTAATATTCAGCCCAGCATCCTATGGAATGACATGGATTTTGTGAGGTCTGTCAAATGCCAGAGTTTATTGCCAGTAAAATAAGCAGGATAACCTATATGTAGCAAGGCATATTGTAAGGATGTAGGGTGCAATGCATCACACAGGAGTTTGCATCACTGACTTGGAATTAACACTCTTCTTCTTATGAACCCCAAGCCGTTTCAGGGTGTTTTTTTTGCTAATTTTACATTTTACTCACTGTATTTCACACACAGTTATAATGACATAAATCCTAAAAAAGACAAACAAAAAAAAAAGTCGTATTTCTGAAAAATTATCTTTTTTACATTGGAATAAACAGTATGAAAACTGAAAATTAGCTCTCCATATGCTGTACATATTGATTCCATTTTTACAGCCTCTACTTGCAACCCCTCCTGTCCTCTCCTCTCTGCTCTGTGTAAACAGACTTTCAGTGATTCTGCTGAGACGAACAGTGTCACTGAGTAGCACAGAAGGAAATGTTTTTAACAGAATCTGGTTATTCCAAATGCTCTATTTTTGTAACATCTCAAATGGGACGTGTAGAATATATTGATATATGATAGCAATATTAAGAGTTTAAGCTTTGATTTGGTTATTTTTTTCTAATTGTCCAAAAGTTCAAATGTCAACGATGATGCTAGCAGAGGGTGGCTCAAACTAATAATAGTGAAATTGCATTTTAATTTAAGACATCCTGCTGTAGCTCACTGTATTGAAGCTCAGCTAAACATTCAGTTTTTGCTAAAGTTTAAAGTCACAATCCAAACTTCATGTCTTCAATCTTCACCACATGATGCAGTGTGTATAGCTGCACTGACCCTGAACATGTATTGGGAAAATCATCCTACTGTGAGGAGGCAACAGACATGAGAAACTGTTCTTTCCATCTTCCACCAAATTACCCAAGGGCAGCGACTTCTTTTCAACCTTGTCATGGAGGTGGGGATTAACATAAAGATGCTCTTGAACAGCAGTATTCCCTGACAGTTCCTAACAGCATCTTGTAGTGTGGAAATGTGGGCTAGGTCTCAGCTTGATCTGGAAAAACTTCTTTGTGGCCAGTGGACTTTACATTTAAGTCCCCAAACCCTTGTCTTTCTTTTAGGAAAAACAAAACAAGTAATAATTGTAATCAGTCTTTCAACTGTATTTGAGGGTGGGGAAGCTTTTCATAAAAACATTGGTGATTGAATAAAAGGGTGGGCTGGATGTTATTTTGGTATGAAGCCTTACCTTTTTTGCATTATAATCCTGAAATGTAACCTCTTCGTGTCCTTAGATTATCCCACCTACCTGACTCTCCTCTTCATTTCCAATTTATTAACTGCAGTAATCCACTGATTTTCCTAAACAATGCAGTCATCCAACCTTAATCCTGCGGTGAGTCCATTAGTGTATTGTGTTATGTTCACTCTTACCTAAATTGTTGTTTTCCACTCATATGCACACACATAGACTATAGACACATGTACAGGTAAGGTCCATTAAGATATTGCACTAACAAATCAAGTGTACAAAGACATTGATAGTGAGCAAGAAGGGAGGTTGAATGCCACAGATAAGGTCAGTGAGGTAAGCGACTGAACTCCTAGACTTGACACTGGGCTAAAAACCCACAAACAACCAATAACATCTGGCTTTGTCTTATAGGTGGAAAAGGTTACAATCCACATTCACCCACTGACAAATTACTCTGAGGGAAACGTGACACCCAGGTGGACACGCTAATGTCTCTGTCTAAGCAATGCTTGTTCATTATTCCAAATGGGTCTGCACACATTTTGAAGGAAAGCCTGAATATGTAACAAGTATAATGATATAAAAAAGGTTTAATCACTGTAACATTTTTACTGGCGGCCATGCTGCATTGTACTGTTTACTAATTCTGTTTTCTGGTGCTTTGTGATATCCAATGTGACACACCAGGAAATAAAACAGAAAGGCATACACCTGCAGATTTTTTAAAACACGCTAATTGTATTCCAAAAAATTGTATAACAGGGTTCACTCTCTTATCCACCTATTTCCTTTAAATAGATGAGATATTGCCAATGCCATGGCAGTACAATATATTAGATATAAGAAAGAGTATAAGCTGTCATATAGAGACACAAAAGTATTTAGTTAGTGAATTCAAATATTGGAAAATGGTCATTAAACTGTCAAGGATGAATGTTACAAGTGATGGCCTTTTCCCCATTAAAATGATAAAACTGAAGTGATTAAACTTCGGTGTAGTACCTGGCCCTCAGATCACCAGTGGTTCCATTATTACTGGAACCCTGGTGGTGCATTGTTCAAACCAGGATATTTATGGACATTTTTACCCTTATTTGACGCATTAGCCATATTACCTATTGCCCTCAAGAAAAAAGTAAAAAGTGATTTCACTAGGTTGGTGTTCCCCACAGTTTCATGTCATTGTTATACCAGTTTTTATTGATAGAAACAAACAGTGGTCTTTCAGCAGGAGACCCAGTTTGTGAGTCATGTTTTTTAATGTAACTTCCATGGCTTCACTTCAACATTTCTTGTAAATGTATTTAATTACTCCTTACCAGGACATTTTTTGCCCTAAACCTAAACCTAAACATAAATTCATAGAAAGCCTTTTTGAAAACCGCAAACCTTACGTGTGTAATGATATGTATAATAACGTGTGCGCTATTTGTAGAACGCTCCGCTGATTCAGGGATTAGGTGCGTCCAGCATTAAAAAGGATCCCCATTGACTTGCATTGTTTTCGTGCTGGTTGCACGTATTTCCCACACATTATCATCTGGTGGCATGTAAATTCGGTGTCAAAACGTGGACATTTCACATTACTTTGTGAGATCAGGTTGTTGGCAAAAGTCTGATGATGCAAAACACTGTTCATCTTGTATGTAGTACCCACGCTGTTGACACAGAGCCGGATCACAATCAAGAAAGTTTCCCTAATTAATAATGACAATTATATATTCAATTTGTATCGCGCTTTTCTAAATACTCAAAGACGCTTAAATGTAATTAATAATGACACTAGTATATGAGCGAGACTTTTTGGACCCACTAGGCCAGCAGCATTTTAAACAGTTAAAACAAAAAGAAGCATGAGAGAGAGATTTTAATACATGCGGTACATTTTTAAAACAATAAAGCATCTCTTTTTGTTTCATAATCAAACAGCCCATGGCAGCTTCTCCATCCCAGGCTTGATTTGTTAAGAGCAAGTTGATGTTTCCCTGAACCCACACAGCAGATGAGTAAACAAAAGTTTTAAAAATTAAAAATGAGACAGGGACATGGAGTGGAGCTAGAGGAAGCAGACAACGTCAGGGTGGAGAGGTAATCGCAAACACTTAGACAAGCAAACACACAAGTTTGTCCGGAAATCCATCAGTGCAGAGGCTGCATGCACTCACTGTGAATTACAACATTTTTTCAGGCAATATCTTTTGCACCCGCCATTTTTATTTCACTCCTGTGCTTTTCAAGTGCCTGAAAATGACTTTATCCTCTCAGTGCATGTCAGGCTCATTTAGATTATATGTGGCAAGAGCAATCGCTGTATTGCCGTCTGGTGTGAGGAAAAGCAGCACTGAGGTCTTCATTCACCATCATTTCAATTACCTACTCAGTGGGATATGCAGTACAGAAACAAAGATGATCTCCGCATAAAGACAGGATATCATATATTTTGGCATTGTGTTACAGAGGGCGAGCTCCTCTTCACCCTGTTCCCCTGATATCTCTCTGATGTCTTTCGCTGTATATGCGAGCTGATGTTTACATGTCTCAGGGAAGCCAATTAAAAGCTAGCCCGTGGCTAGGCTGCACACGATAAAAGTGCATAACATGGCACATCCATAATGTATTCATCCGTGCTCATCTTGTAATTCACCTGTGGAAGTCATGATGGGCTGATCAAACGTTGTTGGGCCTTGCATGCATTTGCACATTACAGATTCAGTTCAATGGCATCAATAAAGCTCAAGGAATGACGGCTAAAGGTTAATCCCTGTGGGCAGAAAGTTACATACAAGGCGTTTACAGCCAATGGCTTACTCCAGGCACACACACACACACAAACGCACACGCACACACACACACAGACGCACACGCACACGCACACACTTACCTTTAAACACATGCATTCTAGTCACTGTCAGCATTATGTATGTCTGAACAGCAGAAAACAGATTATCCCACCATTATTCACCTTAATGCATAGAATGTCTATATATGGAGTACTACTAGTCCTAATCCTAGTACTAGTGGTGCTTTTGTATTGATGGTGAGAGACATAGAGTGAAAGGAGGAGACAGAGGGGAGGACATGGGGAAATGGCTCAGAGTCAGATTCAAGCCCGGGCCGCCCGCTCGTGAGGATTTAGCCTCTGTATCTTATGAACTCTACCAGGTGTGCACTATGAGTTAATTGGTAATGGTATATAAGGGGATATTCTATTTGCCAATAATGAAAGGGGGTACAGGTTCCTAGTATATATAATTTAATTCAATAGTTAGTGATTATGTTAGATCAGTCTTGAAATCCACATAAATAAAATTACATTATATATACATTGTGGGGTTTTTTATAGAAAGAAAGTGAGGTAAACTGGTATTTTTCTAATGTGTGTGTACATACATAGAGTCTCTGTGTTTACCCTGTGGTGGATTACACATGTTAGGCAGGGCTTCTTTTTTTTTCCGTATCCCTGTAAGAGGCTGTGAACTGATGCAGTCCCTGACACATGTTGTATCATTACAGAAAATCCGTAAAACTAAATGAATTACTTTATATTTTTTGTGAAATAAATAATGACAACTGAGCCATTTATTTTATCATTCTTATTTTCATAGTTGGGATTTTTCTTCTTTTTTTATAAATCAAAATGTCCTTTTTCATTTTGGCAACAAAATTCAAACAAATTCAAATATAAGATTCAATCCTGAATTCCCAAACAAAAGTGGATTAATGATATATTGAAACTAATAAATATAATATAATAATAGCTTGCAGACAAGTGTGTCAATGTAACATTTAAATGTAATTTTCTGATCCAGCCAGACACCAAAACATTTATAATTTGAGACCCTCTTAATACTCGTCTATTGTCTATTCAGGGTGAAAAAATATGCATATAGATACTGTCCACATATCTTTGGCTCATATTTAGTCTTGTTTGTATTCAGAAGCCATTTTAAACTGAAAAGTGCATCTTGCAGATGTCAAACGCTGCTCTCAAAAACTGATGATGCAAGTAGTTGAGCAGTGAGCCATCTCGCGTCCTTGTCATTGGTGTTGAGAGTTTCACATGCATAGTACAGATCATGGCGTATGTATGGATTGGATAGTGACCTCACCACTGCTAAAAGCCAGAGCTGAAGAGCCACGACAGAAGAGGTTTTTGTTTTGTTTCTGTGATCTGTCGGCGTTAGTGCTGTAAGTGATAAGAAGTTCTGAGATATGTGTACGGGGGGACTATGGAGACATTTATAGACAATTAGGAGGATTTTAAAGGTTATCCTGAAAATAGGGGTGACGTGGTCTTGTTTCTTGGAGCTAGTTTTGCCTAGATACAGCAAGTTACAGTAGTCCAGCCTGGATGATATTAATGCATTAATGCCTCATTCTAGATCGGAGGGTGATAGGAAATGCATTATTTTGGAGATTGCTCTGAGTTGGAAAAAACAAGACCTGACAATGAAATTTAACTGCCTGTTACAACTTAACTTGCCAGCTAAATATAACACCTAGGTTTCTGGCATATGGTTTTATGTATGGATAAATGTTACTGGGTAATAACAGTAGTATGGTCTGTAGGGTAACAAAGAGACATTTCTTAGCTAGTTGTAGTTGAAGTGGAGGAAATTGCAAGCCAAGTCTTTAATGTCTCAGAGACAGTTCTGTATTGCAGTTACATCAGTCTGATTTTGGCTGTTGAGGGGTAATGAGAGCTTGATGTGCTTCTTCCAATGAAGAATGTTTTTGAAGAGTGTCTTTTACCAGCTGAATATTTGTTCCAGTTTTGAAACTGAATGTGTTTGGTCGATTTGTTGTGCTGTGTGAGGAAAGTCTGCTAAATCTCTGGTGACTTTCATCACTAGCATAGCATGTGTAAGCGGTTAGCTGTTATTGCAAGCTAATTATCCACCAGTTTCTTTCTTAATGTAATAGGGAAAAAACTGTTTTTGCTGGAAAGGATCAATCTTGTGTTAATATTTTACGGTAGTTAATCAGCAAAAACTGGTCTGATGGTGACGTTGTGTCCCTGGTCACTGCACAGAGGTTATGAGGTGGACAGCCAGATAGTGACGTTGTTTCCTCGTCCAGTAGTAGTCCAGTCAATCCCTCTTACAAACCAGGAAATAATCATGAAAACATTGCTAAGAAAAGGGCAAGTGCAACAATGCAACAACTTTGATTGACAATTTATTTGGTTGGGAAATGGTTGTAATCAGACAGCCATATTGTGTCATCTACACCATGCACAAAGACTAGTATTACTAGACCAGAAAGGACGTCCAGCTTACCAATTTCATTTAGGAACTATTATTGAATCATCACAGGATGTCTTGATTCATTAAATGCCTCAGTGTTTGCTGGGTAGGAGTTTGGAGATACATAAGATAGATCCTTTTTCGCCATAACCTCACAAAACCACCGCAAGATAAATTATGTTATGATGAAGTGTGATGAGTTTCTAGTGATGTCAGTAGTACCGTAACAAGGTGCAATTACTTCTGTTCCTGGGCTGGATACTGAGTCAACCCCTTAATTGTGAGCTAAAGTAAATTGTTCGTTGTTAGGCAGATATGATTTTAAGACACTCTTGTGTTTAGCCAGGCTGTAAAATGTTATATATGCTGTGATTTTGTCAGTGAAGCTAATAGTAATGGTGAAAGTTGGTTGGTTCAAAGCCTAGAATTGTTATGGACTACGTTAAGAGAACATGACAAGTCAGTACTGTCTTCACCCAAAAGGCAAGAAGAGTTGAATTCCATTACAATTCAATATAATAATTTGGTGAAATGTGCATCAGTTATTTAGTCCTCTATTCTATCTGCATTTACACTCACCAGACACTTTTTTATGTACTGTACTGTATTCTATACCTCTAATAACATCTAATAAGTTCTACCAGTGTGGCATTACAATGGATTTGACTTTAGTTAACAGTATAGTTTGGTTGTAATGTGTTGTAAATTACACATTAAGGGTCAGTGGGTAAAAAAGATGTGATGCCCTGGCAGCTGATGTTACTGGGCTCGGATAGTAACATGGCATTACATGGTCAGATGTTTTAACTGGTAAGGCATTCGAGTGCCAATAAAACATGTATTAGGCTGGATCACTATCCACACAATCAAAGGGACTCTGGAGAACATCTGGCTTTGAGAGATGAAGTTGCCAACAGGTGTGGTTTGACTTTAGCTTGTAATACAAATAAATGTAGAGTTCTAAGCACTGTTTTGTTTACCTATTATAAAGGCTATGCCTGACAGGATATGGCATTGTATTCGTCTAATTACAGCCTAGCTTGTCTAATTAGGCTTATCATAAGCCCATGTTGTGGCATTAAATGTGGTGTCTCATTAGCTACAGAATAATTTAGTAGAATATAGAATAGGGTCTAACTCTAGTATAATTTGGATATGATATTGCATTGCAGGCCTATTTGAAATTTAATTATACACAGTTTTTGCAGTATAATTTGGAATAATAGCATGTTAAATATTGTATATGTTGGGTCTAATATGACATTTTAGGCAGCCTCCAGTTGAGCATAATTGTTTTACTAGCTGGCCACTTTATAATGTACGCCTGTTCAAGTGCTCGTTATTGCACCCAAAACGGTGCCACCTGCCACCATCACACACCAATGAACGCAGCATCGGGAGCCATTTGGTTCATTATCTTGGGGGATACTTCAACATGGTCCAGGATCAAACCACAGACCTTCCAATCAGTGGGCGACTCTACCATTCTATTAACAGAGACTGGTCCAAAAAAGAGAGAATATCCGGTGAGACAAAATGCCTTGCTGATGCCAGAGGTCAGAGATGAATGGCCAGACTGGTTTGAGAGGATCAATAAGTCAACAGTAACTCAAATAAGCACTTGTTACCACCAAGGTATGCAGAAGACCGTCTCTGAACGCACAACTCATCAAACCTTGAAGCTGATGGGCTGCTGCAGCAGAAGACCACACTACCAATGTATACCTTGCTAGCTATTTAAGTGAGTGTAGGTGTATGGTGTCTAATTATGGTGAACCTGTAAAGGGCTAGTTTTTGTCTACTTTGACACAAAGTAAGGCTTGTCAATGTATTTTAAGGAGATTTGAGTTCTTTAGTTGTAGTAGTAAAGTTTGGCAGTATTTAATCCTGTACAACAATAAATATGCAACATGTGTTATCCAGAATCATTTATTCAAAACAATGCAAAAACAAGACACAGTGTCTAATCAGTGGCTACATGATTTAGCTAGAAAGGATCTGTCTTTTGTATAACTCTTGTGAGAGTTAGCATGAGCTTCCCCTCAGTGTATTTGTTATGCAGGAGGTTTCAGATTTCTCTCTAAATGTATATGTCTGCATATAAATATAGTTTGTGTAATGGTTCCAAAGAGAGAATGTTTAGTTTGCATGCAAGACCCAGTATGTGAAATCTATAATTCCACTAACCCTCTGAATAACGTTACATCAAATCAATCATGGACACTGACAGAAGTAAACAGTCCTACTTAGCAATGTGCTCTCCTAGTAATGCTATGCTGTGTTAGCTAGGCCAAGTTACTTTGCCAGTCCATGGAGGGAAAGGGAATTCCTTTAGAGGTGGTGATTCCATTGGTGAAGAAAAAGATCCAGGCTCTTTGTCCCTGGTGCAGTCTTTGCCATGCTGTGCCCAGATTGTACAGCTGGAGGAAAACTCCTTGCTCCTGTGTCTCTTTGTAGAGATAGAAGATCAGCGTTAACTTGGTTTCAAGTTAGCTGGCAGGTCTTGTGTCGTAGCTGCCGGTGCCAACTTGTTAACGTTGGGCAGGCACTCCTGTCTGCTGTAGAAAAGAGTTCTGTATGTCTGCTTGTGAGAGGGCCGTACAAAAGGAGAACTGAGCAGTCCACTGCAGTGCTGCTTCTAGCAGCAGAGGGGTGAGAATAACAAACGAAAGCTCCCCCTTTTATTTCGTTGGTGAGTTCTCTAGAAGGTGTCATAGGTCACTGACCAATGGTGGATGGACTACATCTGTTACACGGTGTGAAAATGTATAGGATCCTGGGAAAATTAGTTCAAGGGCTGTTCAACTGTCCAGAGAACAAAAAGAGTTCCGGCTGCCATTTTTGAGAGGGCTGACGTTGCAGAAAATTAGTGTTTCCATTTTCCAATTTAAGTTGCACAAATGAATGATTTCATCTGTTGAGTCCCAATGATTTCTACAAAATGAAGGGTAATACTCTCCCTATTGCACAAGCACATACCTGAAAAAAATGCTTACCATTAACCTGTTAAAACTCACCAACCTGGGTAGGTTTAGAGGTAGGTGAAGGTTAAAAAAATAACAAAAAAATAATAATAATTGCTTTTGATGGGTTACTACCAGTATCTGCAATTATCCTTGTTTAGTATGTGTCTAAATAGAAACAAAAAGTAAGTTCATCTAACCCTTCTGGGTGGTGGGTTTTATGAATTTAAACTAAACTAACTATACTACAATACAAGTGTTTTACTGTCAGAGAGCATTCATACAAATTTCCTTATGCCCAGATGTTAAAACCAGAGAAAGGAGATCGGCCATAAAATAAAATGTGAATACAAATGAGGACACAAAAAATAGCAATGCTAATAAGGCTTGAGGAGTGAGATCTGACAACTTCTCAGGCTTTTTTATTTTCATGATTTATACAAAACACATGATCATTTCATGTAATTTTGTGAGATCAGGTTGATATGTAGGTGGCCCTGCTTCACCTCCCACACAAGTATTGGCTCCTTACCTGCCAAAGAGGTGACGTTTTAAGTCCTTAGAACCAGTCTGTGATGCCAGTCCCCACCTTACAATGCACCTGTCCCAAAGCCTACTCCTGTGGTGTGCTAAGTGACATTATGAATTAAAGCTTTACATAATATATAAGGGTAATTGTGAAACATTTCAATGAAATAGCATTCGTAATGGTCTGTATCTAATCAGTCGTGGAACATGAACAGTGAGTTACTGTGACCTCAGGTTTACACACGCACACAAACACGCAAATACTTTTAGCTTCCATGTTTCCTGATGTAGAAACTCACTTTAATAATAGAGAGCCCCCAGCAGCGCCTGGCCATCTTTTATTCATATCCTCTTCTCTCTTTGCACTGGGACACCAGTGGCATTTTTCACATCCATTGTGAAGCAATTCCAGTCTTTGCTATAATCTCAGATAACAAAAAGAAAATCTAAAGTCCATGTTTAAATCAAGGGTTGAGATTGTATCTGAGGTGAAAAGTTAAGGGGTTATATATTATGTTGTGTATGTATCCTAACACTTATTAATATTGTTGTATTCAAAATATTTAGGCGTAATTGTCATTTAGCGGAGACTTGGAAATAATAAATAATGAAACTGCCTTTCTGGTTGTGTGAATGGCAAATTAGGAAATGTGAGTGGTGAGGAGTAAGTGCTTTATGTTTCATTTCAACTTCCGATACCTAAGGTGTTTTTCCCAGCCATTGTGATTCTTTCACCTCCCTGCCACGCTATTACTCAGTGACACAAGTGAGCAGTCTTTTCATCACCACAACAACTGTGATTATGATTTATGCTAAGTAGGGATAATGGTCTTCTAAGCTAAGTAGAATACAAAAGTAGAATAATAATTAAACTGAACGAATGAAATCAGAGCTTTGAGACTCTGAATATTTATGTAGTTATGCATAGAGAATTAAGTAGACTGGGGTTGCTAACCCAATGGATCGCTGCAGCTTTAGGGACTGTGTGAAAATGATTTGGCAGGGTAGAATATTCAGGGAAAGCAATGTTTCTTAATTTATTTTTCCATTTGGTGTCAGCCTTCCCTTATCAGATGAATTAGTTAAAAAAAAAAATACATTAAAAATCTTGCTACCTCAGTGGCAGGGCTTTATTTGTTCTCATCACAATGAAGTAGCAACTACTAGGACCACCGCTTGCAGTTGGGAACAATGACAATACTTGTGGATAGTTACCACAGGGAAATAGAGCAAGTTTCTGTTGTGGAGACATTCATTTGGGGGCTAAATCAGACTTAAAGGGATAGTCAGTGTATGACCTGCAGTAGATGATGGTCCGTCCATTACTACTTGTTGTAAATGTGATACCCGTTTTTGTGTACTCTTTCATGATATTTTCCCTGATATTTGTTGCTATGCACAGCCGTTTCATTTGGCACTTCTTTTCAGAACCATTTGTGCACTGCTGCAAATCAGTTTCGGTCAGAATCAAGTAGCAGGTCCCAAGATAAAACCCAAGAAAGAGCCCAAGCTACCTGGTGGTACCGGTGTGTAAACTGTAAACCCATGCCAACAGACCCAGAGAGCTATTGCTGCCATGAGTGGTATTTCTGTGGTTATTTCTGACCACAACAGCCGATCTGTTGCATTTATGTCTAGCATAGGAAGTTGTATGGATGAGAAAAAGTTGTGCCAAATCAAATGGCTGTGGATAGCATGTTTTTTAATTGATTTCTGAACACATTTTCAAATTGGAGCTAGAGAGTTCAGCTGCATTTTTATTTTTTAAGGAAGTTGAGTACAACCAGGGCTACATGGTGGTGTGGTGGTTAGCTGTCACAGCAAGGGGTTCTAGGATCCCTCCTGGGTTTGGATCCATCTTGTGTGTGTGGAGTTTGCATGTCAGCATGGATTCTCTTCAGGCATTTTTCAAATTAAAAAAAGAAAAACTTCTTCCTTACATAACGACTAGACATATGGTAGTTACGTACAGTATTCTTTTTTTAACCCAAACCATGATCTTTTTTCTCATCAAGTATTTAGGGCCTGAGCACCAATTGAAGCTCTTACATAGACAAAAGAAATTTGGCAGTGAGGTGGTGAGTTTTCATTGTACTGTGTTTCTGCAGAGATGCAGATGCAAAAGCCTCAAGCTGTTGGTGCAGCAAATTTTGAGTATTAAGCATGAACAGGTAGATGCTCTAACATTGTCCAATCTGTCCCAAATGAATCATGCATGATGAGAGTCTGTAACCTGAATACAGCCACATGTCAAT
Source organism: Serranus cabrilla (assembly GCA_903364295.1). Taxonomy (NCBI): domain Eukaryota; kingdom Metazoa; phylum Chordata; class Actinopteri; order Perciformes; family Serranidae; genus Serranus; species Serranus cabrilla. The sequence goes on along the minus strand of CAFUXE010000021.1, from coordinate 96,118 downwards.
ATTGACCCATGACCTTAGCAAACTCTGCAGAATGGTTATGCTAGACCTACAAAAGGTGTTTGACACAGTAAATCATAGCATTCATTAGGTGGTTCGGATCTTATCTTACAGAGAGACAACAAAGGGTGGATCTCATAAGATTTTGTATAAATCTACACCTCCCTATCTATACAACAATTTTAAACTAGTCAGAACTAACCACATTTCTTTGGTCTTAGTATGATGTCATTCTTGCCTTACACCTTATTCAATCTGCCATCTTGTACTGTGATAGAGGACAACAATGGAAATAAGCCCTTGGACTTTGTTGTGGATTTTCCAACAATTTTTGTTCTTAAGGAACGTGGTTTGATCAACTTGTTGTGTATTTTTAAATTTTGTCAAATAAATATCTTTATCTCTCACCCTAGACGTCAGCAACCTTGAATTGTATGAGCAATTTTAAGGTGTTTTGGGCCATTTCCAGGCCCAAACTTAGATTAACTCGATTCACTTTATTACTATCTTCTAGCTTGAGCATACACTGTCCAATCCGCCCCAAAATTCCTTTGCTTAGACCTGAACGCATCCACATGTCAATATTGATGCTAGTCATATAAAGGTATAAAAGAAGGCATTTCTTTCCTACAATATTGCTGTAAAGTGTTTTGAGGCTCAATTTTTCTTGAGCACGTGTCCCCCTAAATGTTAAAATCAAAATCTATGCCCTTCAGTAATTTGACCTTTTATTCACAAAAGTATTCATAACAGCTTTGGTAAATGCTAAACACATGGTCCAATAATGTGCACACAGCCCCGAACCACACAACCTTGTTTCATACATGTTGGTCTACAAGCTATACTCTCATGAAGGAGGTGCAGTGATGCAATGTAAATTATTTCAGTGTCTAAGAGCTCCAGGGACCAGATTTTGGAGAGAAGTTTCTTTAACCTTTCTGAGAGTGAAGAGCCTTGTGTTGCACAAAGAGAATTATTCAAGCTACTCTAAAGGTATTCTCCCGAAATAGAGTCAGAGAGAGAAGGAGACTGAAAATGCATGTGGGGGGAGTGTGTGCGTGTGTGTATGTGTGTGTGTGGGGGGGGGATCAGACAATGCATATGGGCACAACATGCAAATGTGTGAATGTACGTGCATACGCACAGTACTTGCACATGTGGGGAAAGGATATGTGTGCCCTTTGGGTAACAGTGAGCAGAAGTAGTAGGACAGGGACAGACAAGGCCAGACAACTTGAATAAATCCACTGAAATATGCAGGTTTGGAGAGCAAGAGGCAGAAAGGAGCACCTTAACCTACTTTCATTTTCTTCCTGTTGTCTGTGGGGATGAGGGACTGAGATGAAAACTGGAAACAGAGGGGATAAGAGAAGGTGGAGGCTATGGAGTCTTGTCCCTGGGTGGATGGAGGTATGGATGGCCCAGAATAGACAAGAGATGGCTGGGGCTGCTCAGAGGCCACCCGTTGCCTTTTCTACCTCTCTCACTTTTTCCATATCTCTCAAGGGGTGAGGCAAACTTTGGAAATAATAAAAAAGTCAAATGTGAACTTGGCATGTTTCTTTCATTTCTGTTGAGGTGAAAAATGGTCCCAAATCTCTCCAGTGGTCATCTCAGTAAATGCTATCTGTATGTCATTCTGCCCTAAAAACCCTAATATAGAGCCATTTTGAAATCTGAAATCAGAAAAATAAAGACTATACTACAAAATTTTACATAGGGGGTGAAGCATAAAGGCTAGAGCTGTTTGTCATTTTTGTCTTTTACAAAAATCTCATTATTTCAACAGTCCTCCCTCATCATTTGCATGAGAACATAAAAAAAAATCTCATTCAATGAGAAACTGAAAGTACAGTCTTGAGTTTGTGGGAAAAATGTAATATTGTAATTTTGGCCATCCTACCTATCATTGATAATAAAGTAGCACTCTGCCTGCAGCAGACAATGAAACAATGCAGCACCAGCATTAAAAAAAGAAAACAAAGTTTTTCTGTGCAGTAAGGAATTATTAATCAAATCGCCCATTAAACTGTCATGGTCCAAACACTTTAATTTCCGCCGTTATCTTGAGAAAACAGCCCTTTGTTATCCCGAGATAACTAGATAATTAACTCATTATCACAAGAAAATGAACTTTGTTATCTTGAGAGAACGAGATAAATAACTTGTTTCCTCTTATTACTTATAATATTTGGGTCAGCCGACGTAAATGATCTTCGAATGGTCCAGATCAGCTGACAGTGACAGACTTGGTAAAGTAAACTACATCCAGTTTTCAAAATATGGTGTTAACAAAATACATATATAGAAATAAAATTTAATGGATTGTATTCATAAATAAGTGTAAAACATCTTACATATTCATTAAACTTATATCATCCATTCAAAGATCAAGCATGTTTACTGTATCAGTTAAAATATTTAATAAAAGTCAAACAATCCATTGCTTTGTTTCACACTTTTTATTCTTACTACATATTTTCCTATGGGTTCTTTAAAGTGTTGATGTCTTAAAAAAAATAACAATAAAAATAAAGAAAAATCGTTGAAATGGAAGGTGTATCCAAACTTTTGACTGGGACCGTATGTGGTTTGAGTCACACCATCCGCAGCAACGCGCTGTTTTACATAGCAATGGTCTTAAGGGTGTAGTTGTTTTGAGGTCTGGTGTGCTGTCTGGAGGGCGGCTATGCAATATACATACTGTTGCTATATGCACGTATTATTGCACGAAATGTGGGGATCAGGGGTTTGTATGTAATGAAAGGGGAAAACCTCAAGAAAGCTCTGTGTGCCAGAATTGAATGAACCAGGTGGAAGCCTGAGGAACCGGCCGCACGGGACGCTCTGTCAAATAATGCAAACATATATTCAATGTCAATTCTAAGCTAATTGCATTTCTGTAACTTAAGCTAAAATATTATGTTTCTAAGTGCCTTAGCTGCTAGCATATACAGTATCTCAGTATCTCAAGTACAAAAATTACAAAGAAAGTACAAAGAACACCTCTCACATTTATGTAAATATTTTATTATATCTTTTCATGGGACAACACTGAAAAATGACACTTCGTAGTCAGTGTACAGCTTGTATAAGAGTTTAAATTTACCGTCCCCTCAAAATAACTCAGCACAAAGCCGTGAATGTCTTAACCGCTGGCAACTAAAGTGAGTATACCACTGAGTGAAAATGTCCAAATTGTGCCCAATTAGCCATTTTCCCTCCCTGGTGTCATGTGTCTTGTTAGTGTAACAAGGTCTCAGGTGTGAATGTGGAGCAAGTGTGTTAGATTTGGTGTTATCTCTCTCACACTCTCTCATACTGTTTAGTGGAAGTTCAACATGGCACCTCATGGCAAAGAACTCTCTGAGGACCTGAAAAAGGGAATTGTTGCTCTACATAAAGACGTCCTATAGGCTTTAAGAAGATCGCAAACACCCTGAAACTGAGCTGCAGCGCGGTGGCCAAGACCATACAGCGGTTTACCAGGACAGGTTCCACTCGGAACAGGCCTCACCGTGGTGGACAACAGAGGCGTCATATCCAGAGGTTGTCTTTGGAAAATAGACATGTGTGTGCTGCCAGCATTGCTGCAGAGGTTGAAGGGGTGGGGGTTCAGCCTGTCCGTGCTCAGACCATACGCCGCACACTGCATCAAATTGGTCTGCATGGCTGTTTGCTGAAGACCAGCAGACTAAGGACATGGATTACTGGAACCGTGTCCTAGTGTGTCTTGCCTGTACAGTCAATGATGGTGGTGGGATTGTCATGGTCTGGGTCTGCGTGAGTGCTGCTGGCACTGGGGAGCTACATTTCTTTATATATAGTGATATAGTGAAAATGCTTCATTTTGCATCTGCATGTAGTCAGAGGCACTTTAGCCACTTTAGTCAGTCAGTATTTCAACAGTGCTGCACGTAACATGTTTTATTTAGTTATATTTCTGTCATGTCTTTCAGACAGTCCTGACATTTCAATCTCAGCATGTAACAAAAAATGTGATCCTTGGTCAGGGTATTTGTGGACAGACTTCCTGTCTCAACTGTCGGAGTATTTGGTCTATTGTGAACAACTGGGTAACTGGGTACAAATGCCTACATAAGCAGGGTAACTTGAAATTGAGACTTCCACAAGATGTCACCAACTGTTCTGTATATGGTCTGACTGCATTGTAACAGAAATAGCTGGCTGTGCTGCGAGTGTATAAAAGTCAGAATACAGCCAGTGTAGATATTCTTCTCCAGCATGAGAGAATGAATCCACGTTCACACAACGTCAATAGCAAACCTGTAAATTGAACATGCCTTTGACTCATTGCCTTCTTCAACCACAATCAGAAATGCATCACATCAATTTACAGGTTTCTATTTTGTATTTTGCAACAACTTTTTTTAGGAAACTGGACATAGTCTTAGGTGTACCACACTGCTACCTTTACTTAGTCCATCACTGTTAGCTGATTTGGGCTGTTTGAATGCATTTTCATCAACTGATTTAACCCAAACATTATAAGTAATAAGGATGTTTTCTCAAGATAACAACAAAATTAACTCATGATCTGGAGATAACCGTTGAAATAAAGTGTTGGAACCATGACCTTTTAGTGCTTCCGTACATTACCATATCCTGGGCTATATGTGATGTGAATAACTGCACACAAAACACAGAGAATGGGAGGAACCTAATGGTTAATAGGGCCCCAGCAGCTACTTCCTGCTCTGGGGCCCCAGTGCAGGTTTGTTTGTTTCTTTTCTTTATCTTACTGTAGCCATGTCACCATGTTGATGGATCTAGGAGATTACTTTGATGTTATCAATTACAAACAAATATAAATCTTCAAAAATAAGTCCCACGTTGTAATACACCAGAATTATGTGTTGGTATATAGTAACAGCAACCGCCACAGTGCAATATCATGTACTGTGGTTTAGGAGAAAACATTGTTATAATGAAAAGCACCCAGTCAGCTTCAATGAGCAGCACTTCACTGTTCCAACACACAACACTGATTTAAGACAAAATTAATTTCCAAATAGCAAGATTGTGAGATGATCAGCTTAGCATATCCCCAGTCATCCAGTCTGCCTCAGCACTGTTATATTGGATTTGTCGGCTCAGAGCTGATAAATACAACAGGGTGTGCTGATACTGTGAATTTGAGCCTTCTTGTCAAGTATTTCAAACTTTTTAAGAGACAGGCCTTTCATTTCTATATTCATAGAGCTGTCTAGTCCTTTATTGCCCTTTTCTTATCCTCCCTCTATGTACTGTCTGCAGTGCATCCATTTATCTGCAGCGCATGATTCTCCGTACGGAAAAAAAGAAAATATGTTTTTTGAACTGGATTGTATTGAGACTATGCCCTGGATTTAGGTTGTGTTGCAATAACAGCCCTCCCTCCATCTTTTTAGAAAAAGTCATGCGAGTTCAGTGAAAACTCTATTAGCTTGCAGAGTTTGATGTGCTTTTGTGTTGGTGGGAGCTGAGATTTCATATATAAGTGAGACTGACACACAGCAGCCAGGACTGAATAACTGGCTCTGGAAAATTTCATGTGCAAAGTGGTATCACACATTAAAAAGGTTCACACAGTCTTTGTTTCTCTGTCTCACTGGGGACTAGGTGATGTTGCTCTTTGGTACTGGTTATTGTTTGTGCATGTATTTTCTGAAACAGAGAAGAAAGAGACGGCTGAGGTGACATATAGAGAAAAAGGTTATCATGGGTGCAGTGTGTGTTAGGCCTGTCACTTTTTCAAAAAGGATTGTCAGAGAGTGACTTACCCTTCAGTGGAGTCTATATTTTTCCTGTCTGGTGTCATACAACTGTGTATCTTGAGAAGTTGGTGAAACTTTGTTGGTGGCACGTAATGTGTGGAAAACGTGCCAGCAGCACGGAAACAATGACAATGTGAAGTCAATGGGGATTCTTTTTAATGCTGGGCACACGTACGAACTCAGTCACTCTGTGACTTGGTAGTAATGATTGTTGTCAAGGTGGTGTATGAAGCATAGAAGTTGCAGTTAGGCAGTTAGGCACCCCGGACACCAGAGTTACAAAAGTAAACTACTTTTTACAGCTTACATGGCTCATGGTTTGTGAATCACATTTTTGTATGTAATATGCGTTTTTTAAGTAACTTCCATGGCTTTAATTCCGGGATTTCCAGTATATTTATTTACTTTTTGAACTGTCTTTCATAACATCTTACCAGGAGGTTTTTTGCACTAAACCTAGGTCAGTGGTTTTGTTGCCTAAATTTACAGAATCTGCAGCCTTTTTTACAACCACAAACTGTACATGTATGCATCATGACGAGTGTGCTGATTCAGGGAATACATGTGCCCAGCAGGAAAAAGGATCCCCACTGGCTTTAAATTGGCATTGTTTCCATGCTGTTGGCACATTCACATACATTGTGGACATTTTACGTAATTTTGTGAGATTAGGTTGCCTTCAGATAAATCTTGCTGTCAGTCATGTCAAGGTTTCTGGGGATGAGGCTGCAAGAAAGTACAGTTGCCATTGCTTCACTCATATCTTGTGTCTCCACACTGGTTGCAGCTAAAATGAAAGTGGTCAGATTTGGTGTTTGAAATTTTACATTTCATTTCATCAAGTATGAATTTGGGATTAAAGGTTCGGCTATTGTATGGTTCACTGTAGGCTTACTGCTTTTTCATTTTGTGTCTGTTTGACTGTTGGTTCAAGGTTGAAGTGGAGTAAAGGAAAAAAGATCCTGACCACTGGAGGCAGTTTGGGAATGACCTCCGCTTTGCTAAACAGAGACATCGCAGAAGTAACACGCAGGATGTTATTCCACTTGAATGGGATCAGCCTTACTCCTGCCCCTCCCTGGCTAAGAGCTGAGGTTACGGTGGGTTTAGCCACAACCACAGCCATTGTGTCGTGGCAGGATAAATAATGCTCAGTTTGGGATTGGTTTCACACTCAAGCGCTCTGATTTGATTAAACTGCAGCCTCCTGATAACAAGCGTACTGTATTCAGCATCCTTCAAATGTTACCTCTTCCCCGCCGAGGTAATTGATTTAGCGTAGGTATGCTGCAGAATATCTGACATATGGGGATTTAGAAGCATATTGATGTCCTTCACATCTATAGTTGTGATGGAAACCGCAAAGGATTTTACAGTATGTGGAAATAACTTTTTCGCGGAAAATCTCTTTTTTTTTTGTCAGCCACCAGCAATCCTGATCAGTGCTGCCTTGTTGTAACCTCTCCCTCAAACTTGATGTGAGCAAGACATCCTTGTTCCAAAAATATGGTGTGAAAATAATACAGCTTTGAATATTTCTCACTTTGAAGGCTACAACTTCACCTGCAGCAGTAGGCAGGTGGCATTAAAACATGGAGTGAAAATATACTGTATATTTTTACTAAGAGCAGACTCTTTCCTCTTTGTCAGCAAGTTCTTTTATGAAAGGCAGACAATAGGGCATCCTGCCAGCATTCAGATGTAGAAATGCAAAATGTCTCTGAGTCCTCAACTTCTACAACTCTCTTTTCCTCTCTTTCTCTTATTCACCACTCCTCAGTGGCTCCTTAACACTTCAAGTTCCTCTCACATAGCCTGCACTTCAGAGGAACTATAGGAGATATTATATTTGCAAAAGGTGAAGGTCAGCATTATGCAAAAGGCAGAATTTTCCCAGTATCATGTATAATTCCAACTCTTCAACATTTATTCGCTCTATTCTTAAAGTTATCTTTGTCCTTTTTTGAACTTACACAACCTGACTGTGGTGCTGGATTGCCTTGTTCCTCAGGATCACCACCCCATCTCTGACTGGTGAGTGAGTCCAATAGGTCCGGGGTTGTGCTCACTGACAGGACAATACTCAGGGACCACTACGGCCTGCAAGGTGACTGGTAGCCAATGGCATTGGTAGTCTAGTTTTTGATAGTGTTTTTTCAGTCAACATAAAAAGCATCAGCTGATTGTCTAGGTTAAAAAACAACCTGATCTCACAAAACTATTGGAAATGAAACCAAATTATGGGCTGGTGGTATGTAATGTGTGAAAAATATGTCAATCAGCGGGGATTATACATACATGCACAGTTTGCAGTTGTTTAAATGGCAGCAGTTTCAGTGAATTAAAGCTGCAAAGCCACTGACCGAGGATTAGGGCAAAAAACGTCCTGATAAAGCGTTTTAAAAACAGAATTTTCAAACCGTGCCACCAGCACGTAATTCTGTGTTTAAAACGATGTGGTCATTTTATGTAATTTTGTAAGATCAGGCTGCTAAAAAAGGATGTTGAGGGCTATGGCTGAAATGAAATCAAATGGCAGTTCAGTGCAATGGATCTTCAGCTGAGTTGGGAGTATTAACATGCAGTTCTGAATCTGGGGAGTTGATTATTGAATGTAGTCTAGTCTAGCATTTGTCTTACTACTGAAGCAAGCAAAGAGGGGAGGAGTCACAAGGGAAGGCAATGAATCAGGCGGGCTTCAGTAGCATACTTTATATGTAGAAGTGGGATGAGTTTGAGGCATGATCTTTGCTCCCGAATCTAGTTTTTTAAAACTACATTTAATGAGGCAGCAGCTCCGTGATCCGATTCTTATCAATCTCACCTGATGTGAGACTTAAGAGTAAGAGTAAGAGAGAAGAAACATGATAAATATCTTCAAAAAGTGGTGCTGCAATATTGTACAGTCCACTATGATTGGCAATTATTTTTGTAAGGGTAAATGCACTGTTCAATACAAGCACTGGGGAAGGGGTTTAAAGACCAATGGGCCCATCTACCTGTTTTATGGGCCGGGATAGTTAGACAAAAAAAAAGGAAGACAGTTGTGTGAAACACAACTTCTAACAACAAGACACAAATAGCTGTTCCTGGTTGAAATACTGGGGGTTGAGGTGTGGTTATGGCACAAGCTTTGGGGTTTGCAAAAGTAACAACATGATCAAGTAAGGCTGGAGCAGCAAACTTTGTGACTTTGTAACTCATCAAAAGTTCCAAAGTCTATCTTTTTGAGTGTCCTTGAATAAGGCATAAAGAACTGAATATGGAAACATCGCCAGCTTGGAACATTTTAAACTGTCTGAAGACAGTGTTTGTAAAATGCAGACCACTGCATTTTGGCAGGAAAAGTTGTGTCCAGACAGAATGACCTCCATGCTGACATCTTGCCTGTGAAGCAGTCAGGTCAACGGCTAGCTTATAGCTTTATGTGAGCTCCCACTTAGTCTTCCACTCCAGTCATCAGTCTGGACAGGAGACACAAACCAACTGTCTCATCCCACGTCCCTTTTATAACCTGAGGTGACTGGTGTGTGAGAGGCAGAAAAGGAGCATATGTTCAGGTGTGTGTGTGCGTGTATGTGTGTGTGTGTAGTGTGTGTGTGCATGCAGAAGCAATGAGCCTGTCAGTCCATACATTGAGCTAACACCCTGCGAATATATTACCATCCCCTCCCCTACATTAGGCTGTTTTTTTATTACTATTCATAATTCTGGTGATATTGACACAGTGATAAGCTGAATTGAGTTTATGAGGCTTCTCCTCTGAGAGGGATACCAGCACGCATTTCTAGTTGAGTCAGCTGAATATCATCAAAACTAATCACAATTTAATGGATCTCCAAGTCTCAAGGTCACAGAGATGTGAATAAAGCATAGCCTTGAGCACACTTGGATAACCCCATACTCTGTACCTCCAGTCCACTTCTGATGAGCTGAACATCAGGGTTGAACTTGCTCAGTATGGACACTTCTCGCCACAGGCTTTATATACAGTTCCTCAGCCAGTGTTCCATCAGTAATATCTGTACACTAAGACATTCCCCAAGCTACTGTCTCTGAATGGTTTTTGAATTCTGCACCCGGTCCATGTCCATCTGTTTCCGCTGAAAACATAGGCCTATACACCTAACAAATATTAAATCTTTTATAATAGTTTAATCATTTAAAAGGCTGTGAAATCTCCTATTACAGCTGGAAACTGTTGTTTTTAGCAAGCAAAAGTCATAGAGTTTGGACAGTAACTTTTTTAATATCTTATTCTTTCAATGCTAAGGTAATTGCTGACGTTAGGTAGTGTGCCCTCGAATATTAGCTTGTAATAATCGGTTTAGATGTAATATTTTAGGTATGCGTAAAGAGATATTTACATTTAGCTAAACTAGCACCTCACAAGGAAAAATCTGTCTGGCATGGGGGCAAATTAGCAAGTATAGTAATAGCAGCTCTGCAAGCTTGACAAAAGGCAACAGTGAAGCATAATGCTCCAGTAAAAGCCCCTAAATGTTGATTAGTGTGTAGGGGATCTACTTCTGAGTTTATTGGCAATCCAGGATTAAGGGAGGAAAGTTTTTATGGCATGATGATATGCCTCCTCTAGATTCACACAGTCTGAGCCAAAACAATATTGAGCTGACGCCTTTGTTCAGTTTACAGCGCGTCCTCTAGAGAGGGTAGGGAAATGTAGGTGGAAGTGACATTATGGGATTTCTGACAGTCCTGTTTTTCTCAGAAACATTGATAGGTTAATCTATAAAGTCTAGAGTAATGAGAGCTTCAAATTACAGGCTTTTCAAAGCACTTCATATACCTTTACCTCACCATTCTGTCATATAGCCTTATTAGTAGTGTTGTAGATTGATCACTTACAAAACTAATATATAATGGCATTCCCATCATCCTCTGCCAACTTGATCTCAGAAAGTTACATGAAATGACCACATTTGTTTTAACACCAAATTACGTGCTTGTGGCACATAATGTGTGGAAAAAACATGCTGGCAGCACAGAAACAATGTAAAGTACAAGGCTAGCATTTGCCGGCGTTCTAAATGTAGCACACACATCATTATACATATACATAGGGTTCGCAGTTGTAAAAAAGGCTGCAGTTTCAGTGAATTTATGCTACAGAACCACTGACTTAGGTTTAGGGCAGTGAAGCCACGTAAGTTACGTTAACAACGTAATTCACAAGCTACAGAAGTCATGGAAGAAATGTAAGTTACGGTAAAACTTTTCGCACAGGACACGAACCATGTTCTCCTGGGTAAAAGTCCAGTGTGTGTTATGTTTAGGGCTAATCCACAAATGCTAGCATGCTAACACTCTAAACTAAGCTGATTAATATGGTGAAGGAACAACTATTTTAGCGCTGCGCCTCAGCCCCTCTTTATGATGACTATCTTACAGCCCTGCTTTAATGTGTAGCCATTTATTGAAGTAGTTGGTTTTAGCCCTCTGAAAAATGCGATTATTTTTCACTGTAGTAAGTCCAGAACCTCAGGGCCTCAGAATCAGAGACAGTGAAAGATTGCAGCATTAGGTGTTTTATAGTTGAAAAGGATGAATATATTGATGGTCAGAGCCGTGTTTCTCTCATTCAGTGAAGCTTTGCCTCAAGAAGAATACATTAACAAGATTATCATGGTTACCTTGGCCAGGTCTGAAGTCAAAATAACTGCATGCAGGGTTATGCCATTTTTTCTATTTATCCTCCCTTATCCTTTTCTTTTTGGCTGGCTCCCGTTGTGTTGTTCCATTTTTAAGTGATTTTACAGAGCTCACACAGCAGGAGATTTTAGAGTAGCCCCCCTCCTGCTATTTTTGAATAATTTAAGTTCCTTGGCTCAGTACTATCACACAGATGACAACATTCTTTGATACTGTGTTTGCAAGAGGACCATTCTTCTTCTACCTTCTCTGTCAAAGATAAAGCACACCCAGTGGGCCCAGTGACACCTGCATCAAATGATTAATTAAGAAACACATCCTTCAGAGACAGACATTTCAATTACTGTTTGCAAACTTAAATTGATCAGTTAAGTAAGGTGCAGTAAGTCCACGTAGTTGTAGTTACCTCAGGACTTGCAGGGTATTGGAATGGATTTTGGTTCCCTGTGTACAGCTGTGATGATAATAACCATGTTCTTTCTGGCACTTTAATACTTTACATTCTCCTTTTAAGCACTTGGCACCAAGCAGGTCTTTCATGACAAAACATGCATGAAGGTCTTAAGTGTTCGAAAATGAACAGAAGAAAAGCCAAGTGGCAGTTACAGGATTATGGTAATTGCTGAAATTTAGTGTAACATTAGCATCTTTTAAATAGAAAGAATAAAAGACAGGAAACTGTCTCAGGAATGTCAGTTACATGGTAATCCCTAGCTAGAGTAAACACCTACATCAACAGGGCAATACAGGAGTACCCCAGTGTTTAAATGATTAAAAATCACTGTAAAGGTCTTGGTATACCATATGAGGACGTTTTTGATAATATTACATAATCAACAATTGTATTTAATATATAATGTGCAATCATTTTCTCCTGTAATGGCAGTCCTTCTGCATCACTCTGCATACGACTACCATGACCTGGTTTTTCACTGTGCTGACGTCTGTGCATCAATTTTAAATATTAACAGAAAAATGACATGAAGATTATCTGCCTTTATCAGCAGTTAGGGTATTACGACAGCACATACTTTGGCAGAGGTGAATTGTGCAGCGATTCTTGCGTGCCTACCCAGTGCTAGAGGAGTGAAAACACAGTGGGGCATCAGTCTTGCTCAAACTGGAAGAGAAACTTTATTAACACACTTGCACATAACACGTCAATTACAGCACCTCTCATTTGCTGTTATCACTGTCAGTGATTAACTACCTGCATCAAGTTTGTCTGAGTAACAATACAACATTAAGATTAATATCTTTACAAGTGAGAGCACATTTTCCATATATGTCAACATAAAAGGACCTTTGCATGACTTCATCTATTTTTGTTTTCACATGTGACGTGAACGCTGATCTCCTTGGTGAAAATCCTGGGCTTCACTTCTGCCCCCAACTGTTCCAACTGTCCGTGCTTCATGCTTCCCCGTTCACATTTACACTTTGTGACGTCACTTCCTTCCTCTGGCATAGTTACTACTACCAGTAGAGGGAGCTACTAAACAACACTTGTTAATATAGCTGCCCATTGAATGGGCTGATAACGACCAGCTGGCCTACCAGCAGGTAGAGCAGTCCCCATGCGTCCATATTTATGGGATGATAACTGCACATTCAATGGTCTGATGACGTTGGAAACTGGTGGTCTGTGTTCTCTTCTGGAGTCACGACATTATCTCACAATAAGATTGGTAGTTAGCACATATTTTTCACACAAATATTATGTGCACTTCAGTGTATGAGCCCTAAGTTGCATTTTGATATTGTAACATTGAAACAAATGCAGACTTGTCCACTGTGATGGGTAAATCCAAAGGAAATCTGTGGAGTTAGCTAATAAATTGATAATAGAAAATTGTATGTAAAAGCCAATGGATTACAGGAACTGCTAGAAACAACTCTGTAGTATTTAAAGACTCGAATGGGATGGTTCCTTAAGTAAAATCAGTTCAGCAGAGAGGGCTTACTGTAGCACCATAGATCAGTGGCTAATGAGGTGGAACAGTGAGGGCCAAGAACCAGTCAGAGTTGGCAACGATGCAAAAATCATAAAATTCCATCAGAACAAAAACTGAGAACTGAAAATTGATGTTGAAAACATTTTAATGGGGACCACAATCATAAAGGACGCCAAGGAAAAGTAAACATAGTATAAACAGCTAAACGGCCCTGTTAGCTAAGGTGGGACAGTTGGTGAGTGTGTTAAACAAACACAGGACTTTTACCCAGGGAGTGGCGTTCATTTAGGAGCATAACTTAACTTTTATGCATCATGTTTTATAACGTCAAACCATGTCGTTCTTTGCCCAAACCCGAGGGAAGTAGTTTTGCAGCCTAAACATAACAAAGCTACAGATATTTTATGACGTTAACGACATGTTTAAAGCACCAACCATTATATTTATTTATTAGCTTGTGTTGATTTCCACCAGTAGTAAGGGCACTAATTTTGGAAAACCATGGGTTGTATTTGACGTCAGGAACAAATATCTATGTGGTCTTATAAGCCATAAGAGGACTTGTTAATTTTATGTTCCTTTGCAGTGCCCTGTACCCAAAGTACCCATAAAACAGATAATATGCGTCCTCTGCCTCCTCCTAGTGCTCCTAATTGCTTTTGCAATTTGCAGTTTCCTCCCGGAGGAAACCCCAATCAGAGTCGAGAAATCTGGGATGAGCTTTAAATAATGTCAATGACTGCTGGTGAACTTGTGTCAAATTGTCAAATTTGGCAGCGCTGATCAAAAATGAACCAGGATTCTGCTACTGGGTTGCCTTTTTCCCCCTCAAATGTTTTCAGAAACATATTTTAATGAGTCTGTGATCCGGCCACCATTTTTGAAATCATTCGAGCAAACGTTCTCAGCAGAGAGGAGAGGTGGGGGAGCTGCAAGGGAAGGTCTCCCTCTTAATCAAATTCTGGCATTTATTTTGTCCAGTCACTAACTGTATTTCTAAGGATTGCCTGCAATCCAGTAGAAATTATCGCAGCAAGAGAATGCCTCAAAATTGCTGTTTAAATCACTGGTTGCACTCTCAGCACTTCTTACCCACATGCAGAGCAGACAGTTATAAAAGACAGCGTGAAATTAGCAACAATGAATATCTTTCCATGCATGTCTCAGGAAAATATCTTCTATCAAAAGGGATCTGTGGTGTGATTTTCTTGTCTATAGAGGATTCTGTGTACACACTCCCCCCCCATGTCCCATCAGACCTCCTCCCCACACTCCCTCCAGCAGACCCTGAAATAATTCATCAGCGTGTTCGTCTCAGAAACCTGATCCACAAACAGCAGAGCATCCAGGCGCCAATCATCTGGGAAATTGATCCTCCGAAAGACTAACATTCACAAGGCAAGTTTTGGTAGATTTGTTTTGAGGCAATGTTACATTCAGTAAGTACAAACACAGAGCTGATCAAACTTGTGTTTTTCTGTTCGTTATATCTTCATCCCAGCTCAGACAGTTTTCTCCAGTTGGCTCCTTTTGTTCTTTAATTGATTTTTTTTTGTGGTATTGACAAAGCTCTTAAATATAAAGAGCCCCTTTACCCAAGTGTTGTCAATAATGAATAAAATAGAATAACTTTCCTCATAACTTTAAACTTATTCTCAGAGTACTTTTGTAGTAAAAAATACTGTTGGGGTCCATTTACAAAGAGTTGGCCTTGAGGTGCCAGTTTTAAAGGACAAATTATAATAATATGTTTTCACACTAACGTGATGTCTCCCTGTGCTAAAATTTTATGTTCTCTGAATGTGTCTCAGCAACGTAAGTGCTCCCAACACTTGAATAAAATGTAAAAGGTAAAGAGCTATTATAGTGGAAATAAAAGTCCTTCACTTTTTTTCATTGCATTAACAATGGTTCTCGTAGCCACCTTCCACTCGTTCCAACTTCTTTTTCCAGCAGAATCTCTAAAAGCTAAAAGCTGAAGAATACATCAAGTTCAAGGAGGCCTTCATTTAAAAACAGATTTTTCCCTAATCATTCCTATTCTGTTTATTTGTGCACATGATAGATAAGTGCAGAGTCAAGGTAACATTTTCGTGGTGTGTTCAGCTACATGTTGCTTTGCATGTTGCTACATGTCGCTTACATTTCTGTACTGTGAAAGCAAACCAGACTAAATACAAAACGAACGAGAAGTATCAGTTTCACTCTGATTTGAACTTAACAAATGGACTTGGGTTGAGTTCCCTAAAGTGACTAAGTAATGGATCAAAAGGGCAAATCAAGTACTGTGGTTTTTCACTCTTTTTCTTTCTTATTCGGTCAAATGATTTTCATACAGTGGCTTCTGTATCCTCATGGCTGTATCCCACTGATGAGCATCAGGACTCTCTCAGAATGAACACAGTGATGAGATTCAGTTACTTAGTCCAACTGATCAATAAAGCTTTGGAATTATAAAGTAGTCTCTCCTGACTGGGCTGTTTGCAAACAATGTAGAGACCAAGCAGCTCCAGTCCTCAGGCTGGCAGCATTAATGTTTGTATCACTCCAGTTTTGCAGATCTGCTGCTTTGTGGCACAAAGAAAGGAAGATGTCAGTGTTCTGCTCTGAGTTAAAGATTTCTCTCAGTGGCATAAGGCAGAAAGACAGAAAGAGAGGCAAAAAAACATGTCAGTACCCTTCCTCAGGGTACTGACATGTTAAAGCTGCACCAATGAAAAATGTTTATATTAACAATTAATAAAGTATGTAATGTAAAAAGTGTTGGGTGATAGTCACAAACCCACAGAGAATGATCACCCATCTCTGGAGCTCTGTGGAATTTTAGTTCACTGTTTAAGGAGTTTGGTGTCTAGTTTCCAATGGGCAAAATATGCAGAATCAATACCTGGAGATAAGCTTGAACAAATCTCTAGTCAAACCTTTTATCTCTCTTTCCTCCTTTTTATTTGGTTAGGTGCCTCTTCAAGTTTTAAAAGTTAAGAGTGTATAAGCGTTAAGAACACTATGATAGATGAAGCCCATCCAAGCCCAAGTCGTTGAGCAATTTGGGGGACACCAGTTGTTACACAGATTTGGTGCAAAATGGATTTTTTTTTATAAAAAAATAAAGAAAAGAAAAAATGTTAAAAAAATTCGCTTGTAAACACCATATAAAACACCCAATCCACAGACATGTGTGATTTTGACATTTTGGATATTTCTGCAATTCTGGGCAAATTGAGTCGTAGGCAACTGGAAATGTAATTTGCCTGGGAAGATGTTTCGCCTCTTATCCAAGGGGTTTCATAAGTTCGAATGCAACAAGCCTCACTAGTCTCCACTAGCTAGACTAAGACAGTGGAGTGAGACCCAGGTATTTAACCTCTAAGGGAGTGGTCACCAGAGTAACAAATTACAAGTCCAGTTGCCTACAACTCAACTTGCCCAGAATTGGACTATGATCTGGATGAATGACAATATCCACAGACATATTTCTGCAAGCATTTTTATTCAGTGATTGGATGGCGAGCACTTCTGCTTCCTAAACCCCTGAGAAACCCCCTTGTTGCCCATATAACTAGAGACTGAATACTCTAGGTCTGTAGTTCATGGTTGTAAAGTTGCATTTGGCTGTGATTATCCTAGAGCCCACAGCAGCTTATTTCATACAGTGAGCTCAAGTTTCAGGAAACTATATTCCATTAGCATAAAGTGAGCATATCTGTAAATGAGACTTGTGGGCACCCATAGAAACCATTTTCATTTCTATATATTGATGTCAAGGGTCAAGGGACCCCTTTAAAAATGCAGATGGAAGGGTTGTGGTTAGGGTCCCTCGCCAAAATGTAGCATCGGTCAATATCAACATCGGTCAATATCAACATGGGCGGTTGTTAGATTGGTTGAATTGTCCTTGATTCAATTGTTCAGTTCCTTTTACGGAAACCCTGACAGCAATAACACATGTACATGTACGTACGCTATGATTGAAGTGATAAGTGATTGAAAAAAATAAATGTCTGAGCTATTAATTCAAGTTTTGCACAGCTTTTTTTGCCCCCTTCCCAACAAGATATCATGACATGGTTCAAGCCAATGGATTCTTAGATTCGTATGATGGTTGTGGTGTGAAGTCAGTACAGTCTCTGGCAGGCGTAAAAAAGTTGTTCTCACAGGGTGAAACCAGCGGCAGGCCTCAGGGTTTTTTTTCTGATAAGATTGAAAATATTTTTCATGCCTGCGTACATCTGACTTACATATATCATCATGCTGCAACTACAAACATGCTGTTTAAAATGTAGTATCAGTCATTCTGGGCCTCTGAGTCCAGCTGTTAGAGTAGCTAAGAAACTGAACATTAACACACTAAAACAAGCTTCTCCCCTCTTTTACTTTTATAATATCATTATTAATATTTTGACGCCTTTTGACTGTGTATGTTTCTGTGTGTGTAAATGAACTTCCAGATAGTAACATTTTTATTTTGCATCTCAAACTAATTTGTTCAAAGCTGCTTCCCCGTTGCTAAATCCCATAAATGTTCAGAATAATGTTTCTTGCTGGAATGAGGGCTGCACTGCAGGACTCTGCAGTTCAGGAGAAATAACGACATTTAAAGTTATTTAACGGCACAATGTGAAGAAAACGGAAATTACAACCAAAACAGATACAGGTAGAAAGAGCTTATCATGACTTGTATACAGAAGCCTGCAGCTGTGATTGTGATGTATATGGTGCGCACTGAATCCACATGGAAGCTGTCCAATCAGGCAGCATCAAACCACTGGCTGCTAATTACTAAACTAATCAATGCACATCTTGTCCAAAAATGCTTAGTGGCATTTTGCTGTTGCCATTTAGTCATTCCCCTAACAGTCCCTATGACAAGATAAATGGAGCCATTCAGAATAATGAGTGCCACAAGTGCGTAGGTCAAAAGCTCTTTATAGTATTAAATTAGAGGAAGGGTGTTGAGTCACGGGTATTAAGTCAGTTGAAGGGTGAAATTTGCAGACAGCATGAAGCCATGGAATTTAGGACAGCACAGCAGTAATTGGACTTGATGCTTTAGCTCATAACCTTTTTTTTTTCTAAACACAGGGGGAATGAGAACAATTTGCTCTGTAATGTTCTGCCTGATACGACCAGCTGCCACTGTGGTCATATATGAACAATAAGGCAGAGAAAAGGGTTCGCTTCATTCATATGACTGCAAGTCATAGAATTCAACATCACACAGGCTCAAAGACAGCATCAAGGGTGGAAATGAACAGAGCCGTCCCCGTTGCTTAGCGTTGAGAGTGAAAATGGGGAAACCATTAGCCAGGCTTTGAGTTGAAAAATACACCTGTCAGCACTTCTAAAGCTCACAGATCAACATTATTATCTGTACAGTGACATGTATTTGTTACATCCTGTCTCTCTATGACCCCATTTACGCCTGAAATCTGTCTGCATCCACATTGTGTCTTGGATGATTTGACCTAAATGCATTTTCACCTGGTATTAATTTGTCTCCAAATATCTAACTGAGACCTGAATCTGTACAGCTCAGTGTTGGGCAATGGGACAACTGAACAGTGGAAATACTAAGTAATCAGGACTGGTTCGGTGAGTTTTATATATTAACGATATGTTACAATTTTCTAACCTGCCATCGTCAGTCAAACTATTACCTTTGCATTACATTAGAAACAGTCAAAGTCCTAGCAGACTCCCAGCTAGAAGGTGTGTGGTGGTGTTTACCGCCTGAGCGTAATACACACGAACATAAAGTTAGCCGCAAAATGTTAAAAAAAAAAATTCTGTTTTTTTTTTATTTTTTGTCAAATTTTGTCATTCTGACAAACAAATGGTATGCGTTGTTAAGGGTAGTACTGACAAACGACCTATTCTGTCGTATTGTTTCTGATCTGGTTGGCCTGCTCGAACCTCTTTGTAGTTGTTAACTTACAAAAGTAGTACAAAAGTACAAAAGTAGCATGTACAGTACGTGGTGGTGTGCGGGACATCTGCATCCTGGTCTCTTCCTTGTGGCACTTCGGCCTGAAAGCTACAACACTTCCCCCACAGGAGCACAGGTAGCAGCTAAGAAGTAATCAAAAATAAACACAAGGACACTTAAATGGAACAGAGCCACAGTTTATTTCATCACTTACACCACACTGTCCTGCTGCAACACATCAAAATGTCTGTCGAGTTTGTTCCATGTTTATTGATCGTGCACTAATGCTATTGATTATTCTTTTACTGCCAAGTATATAAGTTCTTGAATACCTTCACACCGCATCATTTGGATTGGTGTTGACATATGACAGCCAGTTTGGAAAGCCTAGTATAAAACACATAGACTGAAGGTAAATGATGAGTAGGATTGAGGTCAGATGCACCTCCATGTATTAACTAAAGATCTGTCAGCTCCCTGAAGAAACCCACTAAAATACTGAAGTACACAAACTGACAGTAATCAAAAATACTGTGAAGTTGAAGTTCCAGAGACTGGAAACAGATCTGATTTTTATATCTGACTCCCCCTCATTTCATTTCTTACATCTCTAACCCAACATGTTGCCAGGTTAGCAAACTTTATCCAATTAGTAAGCTACTTGTGAGTCCACTGAAGTTTTGTTTGCAAGCATTAGTTCATTTGTCACAAAGATCTGTGAAGATAAATGCATCAGTATTGTTCAGACCGCGGATGTAGGTGTTATTACAGTGAGAAAACTGGATTGTTCTTAGCAGCGACACAACAATCAATAAGTGAGGCATGTTCACCATATATGGGAAAATCTTTGCATTGTAAGATTAATTTATCAATATTCTGATTTAAAAGACTGATCTCATAATTTTGAGTTTGTCTTTTCTTCATCTCTGCTTTGTCAAATTATATAAACACTGGCAGCAGCATAATGCACCACCACCTAACAGGCAATATTCTTTTGTTCTTGAAGTTACCGCTTTCTATACACCGTTAAACAGAACTTTTTACCCCTGTGGTGGTGATGAGGATGGTGATGATGATGTATGATCTAGTCAAAGCTGGTCTCCTGGTAGTGGCCTTTTATTAATCCCAAAAGTCAGAAGCAAAAGCCGTGGTGAGGCATCTTTTTATTACTATGGTCCACACCTCTGGAACAGCCGTCCTGAAGAGCTGAAGGCAGCAGAGAATGTAGATGTGTTAGTCTAGCTTTTAAATGAGTGTTATTCGTCTATTTATTTATTGTCTTTACCATTTTAGTCTCATTTTTTAATAGAACTTTATTTATTTGTATATATGAGATGAGATTACCAACTTTGGTTTACCATAGCCTAATAATGAGGGAGGCTGGCCAGAGTGAACACAACCATACTTAAGTAGGTTCACAATTGATAACACATCTACTCTCATGACAGTATTTATTTATACAAAATAATCATGTTAACCAATATTAAACAACATATTTTATTCAACAGACTACTGTACATGGGGGTAAGGCTCCTCCCGTTCACTTCCATTATATGCAGGTTGGGCAAATAACACATTTTCTTTCTGCCGTGAAGCACATTCACGTCTTTGCATTGCTTGAAGTTCAACCATGGTGAACTTTGACCTGCA
>CAFUXE010000021.1:25905-51894 GCA_903364295.1 Serranus cabrilla | reverse complement strand
CTGAATGCCAGACATGATGTGAACTCTTTCACTACTCCGTTGTTCAAACTTGCAAACTCTTGTAGACTGTAGATAAGGTTAATAAAGTATTTATCAGCCTAATAAACCTCTGGTTAGCTTGTTGGAGACTGTTGTGAGCATATTGGTAGTGATGCTGAAGTAATGCGGCCATGGTGTAGTCCACTATAGCATAACATTAGTTTTTTAAATTCTGCCTGCTGCAACGCTTCAAACATAATAAAAGTTATCCTGCTGAACAAAACACGTAAGCATCGGAAATGTTTGTTTGCCACAGAGCTTATTTTCTGCAATGGTCCAAAATCCAATGTAAAAATCCCATAGGCTAATTCTCAATAGGAGCAAAAATACGTCATTTCGTTTGCTCTCTATATCCTCAAACTTTAAAACTCCAACATAAAACAAACAGTTTTGAAGTTTGCATTTTATAAACAATCACCACAATTTCCCCTTGTGGATTAATAAAGTATATCTAAATGATGTCCCCCCAGCCCTGCCTGCCTGCCTGCTGCTGTGCCCCCCTTCTCCCATAACATGAGGTTTATTATGGCCACTTGTTGTAGCTCTTCAGTATTGCTAATGTGTGATGATGTTGATGGAACCATCTGTTCCATACTTAGTGGAAACAGTTACTGTCTGCTCAGCTATATGGTCATCACAGTGAACTTAACTCTTCTTATAATGACGGTTACTATACCCTGATGTAATTTTCTGTTGCGTTGCATTTAATATTCCTCCATCTGTTCAGCTCTCTTCCCTATCCTGTTGCTCTTTGTTTTCAGAAGGACTACATTTTCCCATTAGGTCATTAAAGTTTTATCTTATTTTAAAGTAGCAGGGTCAGTCTCTCTGCCTGTTCTGTAGTTACACTGTTACAAGCAGCAACAGCTGATGCCCCACCAACCTGAATGTAGCCATGGATCAGAGTGATGAAGTCATCAGCTGTCATCTGCATCACAACATGGGCCTCTGGTACACACGGTCCATCATCAGGCTGGAGGGACACGTGGAACACACAGGAGATCAGTACTTTAATAGCCATTACTTTATATTATTATTACTTAATACAATATCTATCTCAGAAAATATCAAGGTTTCACAGTAGGGTATAACACAATTATTAATATTATTATTTTATTATTATCTGCTACAATGAAAATAAATTGGGGGGGTGAAATCCTTTATGAGAATTCAAACACAAAACCATTTTTTTTATGTATTTATGTGTAAAAAATGTTTTTTTTAAATAAATACTGTATTTTTATTATTATCTTATATAAGCAAATGTACATGGTGCAATAACCATCCATTTTCATTTCATGGTATACTGCTGCAACACTATTAAATATTTCAGTGTTATTGTTTTGCGGTCCCACACATTGTAAACAACAGTGCTAAATTGGTACTCAAAAAACTGCTTCTCATTCTCAACAGTGAAGGCAATTAAAGAAAGGTGCCACAGGAAATTTGACAAGTACATATTCATGTTTCACCCGAAATAGAACACAGCAATGGAAAAATAATGTGTGTGTGTGTTATCACCTGTGCACAGGGAGCCCTCCTCATCCAGCTGACACTGCGTGGGAGGGGTTGTTTCTCTATGGCGCAGCTACAACCCAGAGCTTGCACTGATGCCAGCAGAGTCCCGCCTCCTTCCAGCTGTAAGAGAGCTACAAACACAAACACTTAATCATGTCCACGCCAAATCCATGGCATAGCTTTAATAATGCCTTCAACTCACAGGACAATAGCACATTGGCTTTATTTGCAGTATAAAATAATAAATCTACAGACACCCACGGGGCATAACTAACTTCAGAGTGGTTTTATTATCTGGCGAGCATTATTCAATGTTTTGTCAGTACCTGGATCCACAGCCACCACCATGTGCTTGATACATTCCTCCGGCCTCATGGCCTTGGCAGCCTCTGCCAGAGCTTTCTTGTCTGCTTTCTGTCTTTCTTGTTCCTGTCTGAGTTGCTCCTTGCCCCTCTGCTGTTCCTCCCTGGCCTGCCTCTTCCTCAGGGCCTCCTCCCTTGAAGCCTGGATCTCATCCGCTGTCCGCTTGGCAGGTTTCCTCTTGGCATGAGAGGTGTCTGTGGGAGGCAGCCATCGCTGAGGGAAAGTGTCCACCTCATCTGTGCAATCTGACACCCCGCGGCTCACTGTGCTCACCTGATGGAAGCTGAGCGGCCGTTCTGACTCTGAAAACCCATTCTGGCAAAAGAGTTGTGAGCTGGCCAGATTGGATGGCGAACAGTGCTCAGCATCTTTCGCATTAGTGACAGTGGAGGAGGTACTAATCACATTGTCTTGTCTCTGTTTGAGTCTCTGTGCCAGAGGGACAGAAGGTGCATCGTCTTCAGAATCGCTGCTGATCATCATTACATCAGCCACCTTTGCACATGCACCTGCATTGCCCTTCACTGTGGAGAAGGCTGCTGCGTCTTCTGCATCAGAGCCGTCCAGCTCGACCAACTCTGGGTTCTCTGTGTGGCTCTGCGCTGCTTGGCCGAGGAGTCGACAAGGCTGGAGGAAGTCAAATACAGGCAACTCCTCATCTAGGTCACTGGTGTAGTCACTGCAGCTGCCCATCTTCTTTCATGTCCAACCAAAAGTTACTGTATGTGAGATATGAGGCAAGAATAATTACAGGATAATCAAGCTATTCTTAGCAACAGAAGTGCTTTTATGTCTGTCAACAAAGACCCCACCAAGCTTCATCCAGAAACCTTACAAATGTAAAATTATTGTGTAAGAAAGCAACAAATCTTATCCAAGAGATTACAGCCCAGAATGCACCGGACGCCAAGACAGTCAACTACATTCGGCGTATAGATAACCCAGTGGGATTGTAGTTTTTAACATTGGTGCAAACTACTTGTTACAGCCCACACCGGTTTCTTTCAGTGTAAGGAAAAAAGTCGCTAAATGTAGCAGACCCCACTGATTCAAAATAATGGTACTTGTGGATATACTAATTGAGATACAGGCTAAACGTTAAATAACACTGACCGAACAGCGTGAAAACAGAACGAAGTGTAGTAAACGTTATTAGGTAAGGTGGAAGTGGCTTTAACGTTATTCGTTGTGATTGTCATACTCACGTTCTACGAAGTCTTGCATACAAGCGTAGGCTAATGAATAAGTAAGATACTAAGGTAACGCTTTGTTACGTGTACCGTCTAGCTGTAGCTTGTAATTATTTCTTAAGATCAAGACAAAGCACGTTAAAGTGTTTGAACCACAGCGAAAACTCATTTTCTTTCCCGCCGGGGTCGCAAGTAATGTTGCATTCAGGTTTATGGAACAACCCCAACTTCCATTACCCGTAGCCAGTGATTATTGTGATGGTGACATACATGAGTTGTTTTTTATTTTAAAAAAAACTGTACAGTAACAGTAATGTTAGCCACTAATAGCATTTTTATATATATAAATATATTATCTTTATTTGTGTAACATGGCAACCCTGCATTTTGTAAGAGACAACTGCAGAGTAGTCTTGAGAGACATTTGAAATATTGTCTGTTTTAAGTATTTCCTTAATTTAATTGATTTAAACGTTAATTTTAATTACATTTAGGTATAACTTGAGAACAAAAAACTGGGGAACTAATGGTCAGAAGTATTGTCAGTGTGTTATTATGATCTGGTATTTTTCTTTGGGGACGTGAATGCAGCTAAGGTATCCGGATGTGACGCAAATGACGTACATCATTCAAGATGGCAGCGCTGGCGTCCTTGATGCTCAAGTCCAGAGGAGGTATTAATATTTCAAGTAGTACTTTTAAACGTTCTTCGCAAATTAAAAAAATCATCTTGCGAATTCGAGAAGCTAGTTATTTATCCTCAGCAGTTCCATGCTTTCTGTAAACACAAATATGACATCTTAAACGCGTTTCATGCTAACGTAGCTAACGAAGGTTAGCTGAGCTTTGCCTTTTAGTGTTTAAATTAGCACTGAATGTCGAATATTGCGTGCCAGTGTGACCATAACAGAAATGTATTTCGGAATAAGAGTTAACTATTTTAGACGTCTGTAAAGAACGGCTGTCATGCGCTTAATCGGAGACACTTGACCATAGAAATATAAGAGGGAATGACTTCAAATTAATGTCTTCGTCCTGCTTGTTTCAGGTGTGTTGTTACCTGGTCAGACGCCTCTTCTCCACTCTGTGAGGTTTGCATCTAAGAAGTCTGGAGGCAGCAGTAAGAACCTTGGCGGAAAGAGTCCTGGTCAAAGATATGGTTTCAAGAAACAGGACGGTAATAAAATAGTTTTGAACTACTTCCCATAAGTGCTGTAGCGATTCATTTGCAAGTTACCACAGGCTGGTGTTACTCAGATAAATGTCATCTCTTTCAAACTACAGTAGTTGTTGATATCACTCCCCTGGTGTCAAAATAGATGCTAACAAACAGAAGCTTGGAGCCATTGCACAGCATTAGATTTAATTATACTGTTAAAGAAGAAGGCCTTTTATGTTTTTTGTTCTTGTAAAACTACATTGCATGATACTGAGAGATGTGTTTGATTTTTTTTTATCCTGTCCTCATTAAAGGGGTGGAAAAATATAAAAATCAATTAAATAATGATAATAATGACAGGAGCTCAGCTGATCTAACATCTCTTCTCATTTGGTCACAAGGTAATTTTGTCCATGCGGGTAACATCCTTGCAACACAGAGGCTGATGAGGTATCACCCAGGAGCACATGTAAGTTACTCATTCTGCATCAAAGAATGTTGATCAGATGTAATGAAAATGTACTCATTCTTAATGTGCATTTCATCCTGTACTTCCTTTGCCTGCAGGTGGGCATGGGAACCAACAAGACACTCTTCGCTCTGGAGGACGGCTATGTCAGGTTCACCAAAGAGGTCTATATCCCACCACCACGCAGCCTTGAGGCCACCAAGGTCATCACTAAGCTGCCAAAAGGAGCTGTGCTGTACAAGACCTTCATCAGCGTCCTGCCAGTCAAACAGGAGGGCAAGTTTAAACTGGTGGACATGGTCTAACACTGACTTTACTGGACTGGGACATTATTATTTCCCTGGTTTTCTCACAGTGGCCAGGATCAAGAAGGATCTGTTTTGACTGATTTCCGGAGATCTAAGTAAGGAGCAGACAATCAGCCGGAGAGCAGATTGTAGACTTGTTGCCTTTCCTTGGTTTTCTGTCTCCCAAGTTTCATAATTACGTCACACACTCTTTTGCACTCTTTAAGAAGTTCAACTGTTACTGTGGATTTTCAGTTTTCAGTTACACAAAACATAACTGAATAAAATGTATAAGGCAAATCGTTTTCCAATGAAAACCTGTGGTCTAAGAGAGTCAAAAAGTATTAGTAAATATGAGCAACTTTCTCCCAAAAATTAAATTTCTGATGTCATCAAGTATAAAGTCTTTCCATCCAAATGTATCGCAAATCTTTACCAAATTAAGTGGAAAAAGAAAATCTTAATGATTGGCTGTGTCCGTCCACTGCTGTTATTCAAAGGAATTAGGAGTTTGTTCAATGAGTTAAGCAGTAGGTGGTGCCAATTGTCCAGTCACACACCATTACAGAAGAAGAGCATCAGTCGAAGCTGAAACATTGATAAAGAAGAAAACTAAATGAAGATCTGACATGTCAGTTTGTTTCATCCTCCATCCTCACCCTGCTCTGTTTATCAAATCACAAATAAGATAAGAATGATCCTACTAACAATCTGGGGACCCTCCATGTGAATGGGAGTGAAAACACCTAATGAATTAGGTAAGATGTTATTGATGACACAGGAGCACAAACATAAAAAACAAACATTCTGTAGGACTAGGGCCTTAAAAAAATACATTCATTATCGTTAAAGGAGAGTAGATTGTGAATACCCTATCAGAAACTGCTGTTATAGCAATCATGTGTGAATTACCATAAATAAATGTACTCTTAAGGCTCATTCCACAGGGCCGGGATCGTGCTAGCAGCACTTGTTCAACACTCAGTTTTCTGGATTAAACCACTACCGTTATTGGGCTAATGATCTTTGTGAAGGAGAAAATACACTACAGTATGTTGCAACAACATGAGTTTTCATGTCATAACATGAAAAAATCTGGTTATAACAACCTATAAGTGATATTTCAATATTTATTTGATATATTTCAATATTTGATTCATATTAACTCCTTTTGAAGATTCCAGCATGAACCAAATATCATCAAACCATAGCCCCACAATAATTTTAAGTCACCTTTTTGAGTGTTTGTTGACTTATCACTAAGGATGTTTTGTTTACTTAAACTTTGATCGTTGCTCTTTAATTCAAACATTCAATGATACAGAGAATTAAGATTTGAAACCAGGTTTACAAGTGCTGTGTGGTAAAGAAACTGTTAGAAAGGTGCAATACAAAAACTGACCACAAGATGTCGTACAACCCCTCCTACTTTATGTGTGCCTCAGTTTGAATTTCCAGTGTAAAGGTCAGTGGTGGAAGGAGTATTCAAATCCCTTACTCAAGTAGAATTACTAGTGTGAAATTACTCAACTACAACTAAAAGTCCTGCATTCAAAAGTACAAAAGTATCAAAATGTACTGAAAGTATTGAAAGTAAAAGTGCTTATTATTCTGAATGGCCCCACCCAGAGGAGTAAAAGTTTGAATTTTCATGAAATGGAAATACTAAAGTAAAGTACCAGTATCTCAAATATTGTACTTAAGTACAGTACTTGAGTAAATGTACTTAGTTAAATCTCACCACTAGTAGGGGTCCACATTGACACATTGCAGGTCTTAAGTTACTGAGACAGAAGTAATCGTATAAATATACCTCCCAAGATACTCATTTACTTTGAAAGGCTGACTGGTAGTCAACAAAGATTTTTTACCAAACTGTGGTTTTCATATGAACCAACCCTTTATAAATATGGTACAAGCTTATCGGTGAGATATTTTGCCAGCATTCCTTTGAAAAAGCTTTGAACAGGAATGAGGAGATAAACAGGAGCAGTTGTATTTCAGAGGCCTGTGGTATGCAGGGGGAGTGTGGGTAAGGCTTGATACACTATATGGGAGTAAAAACACCGTCATATAGCAGAACAAATGACTTTCTATTTCTTAGATGGTGGAAAGTAAATCGCTCTGACTGGGTACTGTGCCAAAAATAAACTGAGCAATACTTACATAAACCACAATTATAAGCAATTAAGAGTCTTTATTATCTGCTACTCTCTTTTTTTCCTCTTTAAAAATAACAAATGAGTCATGAAGTTACTGAATAGCCACTGGCTATTGTGTGAGATCTGCATTGTTAGTTGTTAGTCCAGGCCAGTATCAGCTGTTTGTGTGGTTATTGTTTGATCTGGGTTAAAGAGTAACAGTGCTGTCATACTTTACCTCTCAAACTCAAAGTAACAGCCACAGGGAATGAAAGCAGAACAAGCAGTTTGGGCAACCTCTATGAGCGTAAAACACATAGTCCGTCTTTTTGTGTGAATGAACAATCACGTGGTTTTAGTGTCTGTTGATGGAAGTGTCAGTTGGTCCAAAGGACCACGACGAATACATCCGAACAACTATTAGAGATACAATTCAAGGGTCAGTTAACTGGTTCAGACATCTGTGTCCCTATTTTGTCCAGTACTCTGGTTTATGACCAAATTACGATTCCCGTGTGCCTCAGGTGTACAAAGTGTTAAGTGCCAATTAGCAAATGTTAGCATGCTAACACACAAAACAAAAAAATAGTTAGTTAATGCCTTTTTATCATGATTATGTTTGCAGTTAGCTCAGAGCGTCACTGTTTCTTGGCATAGCATCACAAACTCTTAGTTGTGCATTCCACCATTGTAGTGAATTATTATTTCTGGAAGAATGTCATTATTTTTGGGTTTCAGTGGGCAGCCTGAACATCCTTTAATGGGTAAAGTGTTGTTTCGGAAGTCTCTAAACTCTTATGTAATAGCCTGATGGAAACACTGAACATTCATGATTTAATTATTAGTAAATCTGTAACAAATCCAATATTTTGTATAAAAGGCTCAGGTACAAAAATATCCAGATCAGTCTCTAAAGAATCCTATGCGCTAAACCTTTAAATCCATCCTTCTATAATACCAACCAACCTGCCAGTAATTGAATGGGCATTGCAGAGATGTATCATTGTCACCCTTGTGGGGTGTAGAGTCAGCCAGAGATATTAATATGAGAACCACAGAGATCTAACAACATCTCTGACTCAAAGCACAAGCATTCTCTTCCTGATACCCTTTTTGTCCCTGATGACATCACTAGCTTGGCTCCAACAACTGTAGCCCACTTCCTCATGCTGTGGCTTGGCAACAAACTGCAGGACAATCAGATAGACAGAAGCCTGGAGCTCTGCTCTAGGTGGTGGGAACAAGGCGGTCCCTGGAGCTCTGTGAGTGGTCGACTGGGGTGTGTGTGTGTCTTCATTGAGGCTTAACGAGAGATCCTACGGGTGGATTGACAGGTGAACATCCAGAGAGCGCAGATTTGCAGGTGAAATGTCAAGGGACTGGCGAAGGGTTTCTTCATATGTTGGTGGAGGCTAGAATAGATTGTGACAAAAGATATATTAGGATTTCAGATGCGCTTTAAAGGTAACTCCCCGACTTTAGACATAAAGGTCAGTTTACAGCCATGTGCCTGTGAAACAGTTGTAATGTAACTTTGAGCTGCGAGAACAACCAGGATAAATTGGAGAAAACAACAAGGATCATTATTTAATCTCTGGTTTAAAAACTAACGGGAAGGCTGTCACAAACCGGGAATCAAGGAAGAAATACCTCACAAACATGTAAAAGTTACAAACATGGGAAGTTGTAACAAAAAGATGCAAATTATATAATTATTACAAAACGTAACCCAATTTTCTGTGAGATATGCCAACATCTCCAATTTGTTGAGCACCTCGATAAGGTCTGTTGTGCTAACTGGCATTGATGTTTCTGCTAGCTGTAGAAAAAAATATTCCAATCTGTGCTTTGTATGCAGTATTTGGAATGTTGACATTTTCTGCGCTGCATCAATAATGCCAAGATCAGATTGTCACAGCTGTAGTTACTTCAGCATTTCTTTAATCGTTGTAAAAACAATTGTCTGGTTTAGCAACACAGCTGTAGATTTGAGATTAGCACAAAGACTTGAAGCAGAAGGACGCAGCTAGCCCCATTCACTGACATTGTTTAATACAACTGTTCTTCAAGCATATACAGCGTTGACCTCCCTGGAAAATGACAAGTCTCGTTTATTTTCTTTTTCAATAATTGTATGTTTTACATTTGCATTTTTTTGAACTTTGCATAAAAACTAGGCTTGCTGTTTCCCCTGATTGTCCCCTTTTTATGCTAAGCTAGGCTAATTCTGGAGGCTCCAACAGGGCAAAACAGAATCTGTGGCTCTCTGTCAGCTTACCTCATCATGGCAGCCAGTGAGGCCGAAGCGCTGTGAGATCATTCTGTGTATCTGCCTCTGCTGGTCCTTCTTACGAACGCTCTCATAGGAAGGCAGCCTCGGCAGAGCACCATTCAGGTAGTAGTCATTTGGCTTCCCTATTATGAACAGCCTTCCAGGAAGCTGGATACAAAATCTGATATGAAGCTTTGGACAGTGTGCTGGAAGCATTTAAAATCTTTGCAAAGTCAATTTTACCTGTGGTCCAATAGCTGCCTGGTTGATGGCAGCACTGTATTCATTATGGGCGATGCCAGTCAAAGAGTGCCTGTTGTGGTAATGAGGGTCATTCTAAGAAGAGAGATCATTTGGGATTATTGATCATTTTGATCATCCTTAACTTATTTTGATTGATAAAAAGTTAAGGATGATGAATAAATGAATATAATAATTATAATATAATATAATAATAATAATATATTATGTCCATATAGATGTTATGTGAATGCCATTTTAGAAATCGTACAGAAATGGCATTTAGATATTGCATTTACAGTATGTAAGCTGTAACTGTATAGGCTTCCAACACCTAAAAACTTCTTAATAGAACCTGGTATGAAGTGGTCCATCCTGTACATTATTCTCTTCTTTTGAACAGTTGTGACTGAGGTATGAAGTCTTTGTGTGTGTAGTAGTTGTAGTCAGTAGTTGTTCTTACTGTGTAGTGTTCTGTCCCGTAGGGTCTGAATCTGCAGCAGAGAGGATCCTTTCTGTACAGGACCACCACCAGCATCAGGATCAATAAACAAAACGCTACACAGGACACTGAGGACGAGAGGAACAGCACACTGTGAGGCTACATGTTCCCAGGGCAACACCTCCTACAGTTACAGCAGTTTAGTATGTAGTCTGATTTTTGTCGATGTGTAAACATGTATTCAAAACACCACCATATCCAAAAAAGAACACAAATTAAGATTGAGAGTTCTCACCTGAAGCCACAACGACAGTCAGCAGCTCTGGTGCCATCGCAGGATCACCTTTGAATCTCTATACACACATTATGTGAACCAGAGCTCTCACACACGCTTCAGCTGAGTCTTTAGCTTTTCCTCCAAACAGTTTGAAACGCTTGAACATGACACATACACTCCAGGATTAACCAGTGGGTAAATATTAACACCATGAGGAGGGGAGAGTGGTGGAGTGGCCTGCACAAATAACTCACCTAGAACTCTTGCTGCTCTAGAAAATAACAAGCAAAGCTGTCTCTAGTGCAAACTCTAGTGGAAGTAAATGGAGGCACGAGTGCAAGTAAATTAAATGGGATAAAACAGGGATTATATATCATATTATTATGATAATACATAATAACACAAAAGTTGGGGGAGGGGGGTTACAAAAAGTTAATTTCAAGTTTGGACACAGCTTCTCATTCATCGTGCTTGACTAGAGATGCTGATGTCAGATTATATATATTTATATATTTCCTCTATACTGACAGCATGCCATTTAGTAGGTAGTATTTACAATCTTTGTGTGTGTGTGTCTGTGCTGCTATCTGTTGCTGAGAGATTCAGCAGTGTTACTGGGCTCCACCTTTAGTGATTTCCATGTTTTTTACTTTAATTGTCCTTTCTTTATGTGTATTTCCTCCCAAAAAAAGCCATGTAGAACTAGAAAAAAAGCGGGTCTTCACAATAGTCAGGAAGAAAGAAAAAGGGGGTTAGGGGTAGTCAAAGTGGGTTCAATTACAGTAAAGAAGCAATGGTAAAATAATAATAATATTTTGAACTAATAATTAATACTTTTATGGCACAATTTATAGCTTGTAGTTTCACTAGTTTAACAGAAAAGTAATTCAACTACTTGAATATAAATACAAAAATACAGTTATAGATAGATAGATAGATTTCTACATTCCATAATGTCTATAGTCTGCTAAATTGACTTGTGCAGCCTCATCCTCACACATCCTCTTCATCCTTCCATTGTCCTAATCATCCTCACCCTATCTTCCTCTCACCCTCACTGCCTCCCATTCTACAAACTTCACATCGTCTTCCTCCTCTCACTGGCTGCTCTGTCGCATCCTCTCTCCATCCCCCTCCCGCTCCCATCTCCCTCACCTCCCCCACCCTTTGTATTGTATACGGCGTGAAGTGGGTGCGCGATCACGACATGCCTTTTAAATGTTAAGTGATGTAGGCAGAAGCCCGCAGACTGTGATTCACTCCACAGGAGGAGCTTAAAGAGGAGCGTGGAGCGCCCAGAGAAGGTTGCGTGGGGAGGATTGGCTTCACGAGAGAGAGTGAGAGAGAGAGAGAGATTTCGTGGTGAGTTGCGTGGTTTGTCAGCTTTTATTCTCCCCACCAGACTCGAGCCTTGTAAAGGCGCGCGTGGACAACGAGAGGATGGAGCGGATGGAGTCGATGGAGCCGATCTCAGCGCACTATACTACAGCTTACCCGGAGATCCAGCCTGATAGTGGGTACGAATCCAGAGAGACCACCGATGGACAGGCAAAATCTCCTCCAGCTCCGACATATGATGAGGAATTAGTGCACAAGGTATGTCGACAGGTTATTAAACAATGGGTTTGAAATGTGCCACAAATTGAGGATTTAAACTTTGTAAGACTGGTGTACTTTGTTTAAATTGTTTTCCCAGTCTTCTTGTTTCTTTTCTTTTCTTTCTTTTCTTCTTTTTTTCCTTTTATTTCATGAAATGTTCTCGATCCCTAAGGTATAAACACAAAAATTCCCCAGCCGGAAGGCCTCCATGTTGACAGGTTTTGCGCTCTCCATGGTGCTGATCTTCACTTGGCTGTCGTTTCAGTTGGTCCGTTTCCATGCTTGTTGCGTGTCAAATCTGCTCAAACCACATAATTCCCTCAGTAATGAATAGTCAGTGGTGATCTCCACTCATACCAGCTTCCTGCTTCTTGTTGCTTCCGGTTAAATGCGGCCTGAAAGAGGCCGGTTTGTATTAAAATTCTCTTGAGCAAGACATTGAATCACTTCAGGCTGTACCTGCAAGGTTTTGTTTTATTTAAATGTAGTCTCTGTATACTAGGAGATTCTGTCTCTGTGTTACTATCCACTGCAGTTTTATCTAAGTAGAGGCCTGACAGGTACAGGGCACAGTAGGATCACTATATAAGGGCTAATGTGGCATCCTGGCTGTAAACATTTAATGCTTCAACACTGCTCTCCAAAGAGCCAACCATCTTTAATAATAATAATGATAATAATATGAACTAGTAATAATAATAATTATAACTCCATGACTTTTAGTCATGTAAAGCCTCAGTGTGATTTTAAAATGGACTATATGCAATCAGTAACAAGTTTACAGAGGCTAAAACTGCACTAAAGGGCACTCCAGGCCAATGGTTACAATTCTGACACTGCTGACTGAGTAAGACTGTCCCTGTGAGACCCCTTTATGTGGCTCTTTGGAGGCAATTCATATCCAAAACCATCTTTGAACCATATACAAGCACCAGTTATCATGTGACTTCCTTTGGTCACATGATAACACCAATGGCAATTCCATTAGCTGGATGAAGACTGTGAGATTCAGTTGCAAACGTAATAGTTTAGATTATTTAATTTCATATATTCAGTAACAGAAGTGCTTGTGGATTTCTGCAGTGGAAATTCACATCTCTGTCAAAGTCTGTGTGTGTTTTAGCATCAAAATATTATTTTCCCAAGTGGCCTGATGTAGGTTTTGCTGTTTTGTCTTGAGGGAGTCTGGTGGTTTGGAGGGGGCATTTTTGATATGTACGGCTGTGGACGAGGGACCGCAGCTAAAAGGGTTTTAGCCACTTAAGAAATGACTTTTAAAAATCAATATCAGTTTTGATGTAGGCCATATTTAGAAAATGTATAGCCTACTGCTTTAGTCAGACAGTACTTTACTGTGGGAAACTGTTAGTTAGTTCGGTTAGTTAGTTTGTGTTGTTGTGCTACTTTCTGATCTGTATCAATGAGTGGTCCAAGGCAGTACAATCTGCGAGTGCTAGCATTAACAGCATGCTGTAGTAACCTATGTCACTGCTTTTTGCCAGGGCTGAGTGGGTGTTTTAATTTCATAATAGAAAGCAGATGGAGTTGGCCTTTAAATACCTGTTGAACAGAAATCACAGTCATTCACTTTATTTATGAAAAAACTCTAAAACCACATTGAGGGAAAACTCATTTTAGGCTTTGCTGAGGTAGAAACAGTAAGGGGCTCTGATTGGCTGTCAGTCACTATTTCATGATTCTTCGTGGTGGAGATTTTCAAAGAAATTATTTGATTTAGGATGAGGTAGAAGAAACTCAACTGGCAGAATTAAAGGATGGATTTATGCAAATTCCAAACATTTTAGCGAGGCATGGTTCTATCTTTCCCTCAAACATCTTAACATCAGAACAGTTTATGAGAATACAGTGGAGAGCCACTGAGATTCTTTGAACTTTGTTGTACATTGTTTCATCACCTATCAAATTCTGGTAAATTGACATCACATTGCAGTGAATAAATTCAGCGCATGTTTCCTTTATCATTTGGCCTTTAGTTTGCAATGCCCTTCTTAGTGCTTTAACAATCTGATACGATCATTTCTTTCCAAAAGTGACCATGATATTTACATCATATTTAAGATATTTCTCATTTGTGTAATGGCGTTTGACACTTACAACAAAATATGTTCAAAGTCATTCTTTAAAGAATGATTTCTGGGGACTGCTGCTGAGTGACTCTCTGTCATTAGTGTGAATTTACTGAGGACTGAGTTTTCCCGAAGGCTAATGGTCCAATGAGAAATAAACCAAGTTGTCCTAATGTAACCATAATGCACTTTGGCCAGCTGTCTTTAATTGCCTTCAAAGCAGTGTGCGTGTGTGTGTGTGCGCGTGTGTGTGTGCGTGCAAGTGTGAAGCTTGTATTGTGAGGGGAGCAGGTGCTTTGCAAAGGGGCAGATTTGAACAATACAAGCTGTTCTTTGAAAAATCAGAACAGGAACAGTTGTTTGAGGTGAATCCCTTCTCTCTCCTTTTAGTCCTCTGTCCCACTGATGCACTTTTGTCTCCGTTCTCTGGGGGAAAGTATCTTTTCTTTCACTCTGTCTTGTGCCTGTGTATCCCCTCAGGGATCATGTGTACACAACATAAAGGGGGTTTCTTTGAGTGCTCTTTGCCATGTTGACCAATCATAGCATCACAAGGCGTGACTTGTTTGGAACTGCAGTGTGCTACCAAAACACCTGTTTTAGTCATAAGGTTATACTAAAACAGACGAGACTGACATCCAAGGTGAGCTGATTTCAGTGCACCAATAGCATATGGAGCCAATAAAGAAATGTGCAACCAGTGACCAGTAGTGAAGTACAGTGGTATATACAGTATATTAAAAAAAAATAGTTAACTCAAACTGTAAATGGTTTTGACACCGTTTGGCTAACGCCATCTGTTCACGCAAGATTTTGGTCTGTCCGATAAGGGTAAGCTGTAAACGCACTAACAGGTCTTGTACAAAGTTAATTTTCTCCTGATTCAAAAACACATCTGAAAAAGTGAGTGTTCAATAGATTTGGCTTGTGAAAATGGGTTCCATGATTAATTTAGTAACTCTGGGACAAAAGACTCAGCCACTTACTGCTTACTGTAATTTCTCCATTGGAACTTAATAAACTCAGACCTGCTGCTAGAAACCATGTGACACAGATACAAGAACTGACACATTGCCTCACTACTAAACTGTCTGGTTCACCTCCCCACCAGTCTTCACTACTGGCTCTGCATGTGATCAATGGACAGAATTCACCCACCTTAGTAATATGTCCTAAAAACTGAACTTGCAAGCTTTAACTTCAAGCCTGTATTGACCCCATAGCTAAATACAACAAAAAGGGAGCTAACACTGCTTTAGATTACTACCCTCATACCCTGTAATTACCCCATAGTTAAATGAAACAAAAGGGGAATTGACACTGTTTAGAAAGAGATTACAGCCTGTTGATTTATTTAGAAAGGGGAAACTAATACCTGTAATCATACCCAGTAGTTAAGCTTTTTGTAAAATCAGGATTTGTTACCCTCTTATTCCAAACCTTCAAATCTTGTTGATACTGTGCTGGAAAACCATAGCTCCAGACTAACTACGTGGTACGCTGCAGGCTGCAATCTAAAACATAACCATGACCTGTCAATCATAAGGTAGCCACAACTGAAATCATACCCTGGGTTATCTTCAGCTTTACTCCAAAATAACCATCTTTTTAAATCTAAGGCTTAAAATTAGTGATTGAGACCATAAACTCATTGAAAAGATGTTAATTGAGATTTTAAAAAAATGTTTTTTTTTTTTTTTATAAAATTAAGGCTCCTTTCATTAGGCTCTTTTCCCTATTGACTACACTTATTTTTTAACCAGTGAATTTGCCCCCTGGTCATTAAAGAATGCAGGTTTCTCTTAAGGTTCAGAGGTTGCCACTTGGTGTCAACCCTGAATGTGAGTCTCTCAGGCACTCTGCTGGGAATGCTGCAAGTGGGCGGTTCCTGTCAGTCAAAGTAGATTATCCTAAATGTGCCTACATTAAACCAAAAAAGTGACATGAAAACAAAATAGCCAGTGAGCCAAGATTACTGCAGTTAAAAAGTATTTGTGTCAAAAATATAAACAGGGAAATACACTTCTTTTATTCTCATTTTAATTCTAATTTTAAAAGAAACAACCCCTGAGGGACTACCTCTTAAATACTCAATCTTGGGTTTGGGTTAAAATAACATTATACATTCATTATATAGTTTTATACTGATATTAATGTATTTTAAATAATAATAATACAACATATTAATATAACATTCTCCAGGAAGATAAAATCACTTTTGCCATTGTTGATCAGCAGAACCTCATGAATACAATCTTATTACAAAATTATTCTTTTTTCCTCTCAGCACCGCAAATATGCACAATATCCATCATCCACATTACCCATGGCTAATTCCCGAACATCTGCGGTGTATCACCTAATTGCCTCCAGTCTCCATTGGGGTTTTGTTAGAAGGCCCACTTCCCTGTTAACCTCTGTTACCACGGAAACAGCATCATGCCCCTCTCCCACCACAAACACTCTCATCATCATTACGTATGCGTGTGTAAGTCTACTAGCATGGTTGTTTTTCTACACTGGTTTTGTCCTCACATACACACATTCAGGCATCATGTTACATGCTTTCAGTGATAAACAGGAAACAGATCCATTAAGTCAAAGGAGGATCAGATGATAATAATATTGCTGCTGGCTAATAATGTTCTACATGTTAGCCGCTCTGTGTTTACCTTTCTGATATAGTGTAGGCTGTAGTAAGCCTGATACTCGCCATTTAATGAGTATGATGTCTTTTTCTTTATCTGTTATTTTCTTTTGCCTTTCCAAAACAAATAAAAAAGACTAACACAAAAGTGGAATTAATGGAATAAACTCTGTGTTTAACTCCCATTAACTAACTGCATCATTTAGTTGGGTTACAGGTTACACTTTTTTTTTTAAAAGTATCATATATAATAAATAAATAGTGTTTGTTGTTAGCTAACCTTCTGAAATCTGGGGGGGTGCAGCCAAGGTGAACTAATTTTTATTGCAGGCAAATGTTTCATGTATGAAGGAGAAAAACTGAATTCAGCCTTTTCCTCTCATGACAAATAAGAACAGGCTTACTATCAGGCTACTGTGAGCTGCTTATCTGGAATGTGTGAATGGGAAGCTTGACAGCTTATTTTAGCCATTTAGTGTGCTTAATTTGCCAATTAGCACTAAACAAGATAAAATACAGGTGGAGCTGAAATGCATGTGATGTCAGTTTGTTGTTTGTGTGTAATGTCTGTATTTTTCCTCATTTAAAAGGTTCATCATCAGCAAGATATGAATTAAGTAGGTGTTAAAACTGTCAGTCCAACACATTCTCATCCCAGCTCATCATACGTAACATGCATAGTGGCTTTTCAAATAAACTCCTGTTTCCACAGGAAATAGTTAACTTTATGCAGTAACCAAAGTTAGGATAAAAGAACAGTGTAGGGCTTAAAAACAGCTATTTCCGCACTTAACTACTGGATACTGGTTACACTTATATTATATTTAGCTATTTAGCACGGCAAAAATTTGATTTTGAGGTGGACAGAGAAAAGAACTAACTGAAGTTACTGGTATGCCTGAATGAAGTTGATGTGAAAACGCACAGGATGCATGATTACTGATGCAGTATTCTTATTTTATCCACAGCTGAGACGTGACACATTTCTGAGAGTTTCTAAAATCCCTCTAAATGCTGAGATCAAACGGAGGCTATAAGACCTGTAACTGCTGAGAAAAGCTGCTCCAGCTTCTCATCTGTAATCCTCTCAGCCGTTATCATTCATAACGCCTGAAGACAAAACAGCTGAACTACAGCCTAGTTTCACTTTCACTTTCAAACTTCTGACTTTTTTTACTTTGTCCTGCTTGTGTAGCAAACACTCATCCCCACATGGACATACACATCAGTATTAGATAGTTATTACTTCCTGTGGATGTTAAAACAGGGTCACCACTTCTGAAACGCCAACAGACATTCACTACAGGGTCTAAACCAGGGGTGTCAAACTGATCCAGTAAAGGGCCGAGTGGCTGCAGGTTTTTGTTCCAACCAAGCAGGAGCACAGGTGATACTGATAATTAATCAACTGAGTGAAGACAGTTCAGCTGATTGAATGATTGGATTCAGGTGTGCTTCTGCCACTCTGCCCTTTCCTGGATCAGTTTGAAACCCCTGTTCTAGATGACAAAAAAACTAATTATAGTATATCCAAAAATTGGTCATAGTGTAGTTCACCAAAAAAATTTTTAAATGCTTTTGGACCTGGGTAATAGTATAGTATATCCAAAAATATGAAATACTATATTATAGTGTGTCCAAAACTGAAAAAAAAAATTGCATACTATATTATATCTAAAAATGTCAAATGAAATACACCTTATTATAGGATGTCCAAATATTGATTTTTGTAAAAAAAAAGAATATCATTCTAAAATGCTTACAAATGCTAAAATTGGCCCTTTTATACTCACACAACATAATACAGCATAATATGTCCAAACATGGCAGGAGCACAGGTGATACTGATAATTAATCAGCTGAGTGAAGACAGTTCAGGTGATTAGAATGATTGGATTCAGGTGTGTTTCTTCTTGGTTGGAACAAAAACCTGCAGCCACTCGGCCCTTTACTGGATCAGTTTGACACCCCTGGACTCTAAACTAAGTGGTTGGACTACTTCTGAGCAAGAATGAGTCATCACCATAACGGACATGCATTTTTAGCATCAAAACAAATAATTCTTTGGAAAGACAGTGAACAGCTTGGCTATTTCTCATTCACTATATCCGTCACAGCTTGAGGGCACTATGTGTGTGTGGAGGTGGTGGGTAACTCAGCGTGACTCCTCTAAGTGGGCCACAAATGAAAGACAGGCCTATAGAAGATGAGGTATCGACTGCCGGTCCTGGTGACTAACTTGGATGCTTCTCAATGCTGCCTTTCATTCATTTCATTGTCTTGAAGGTTATCTCCTCCAGCTTGTGAGTCATACTGTAATATTATTTGTGCTGCTTGGAAGCAGAAATGTCCACAGTGACGCAGATGCTGACTTACAACCAAAAAAAAAAGACTGTGAGGGTTCTGCCACAAAGTCATGTTCAACACAGATTCTGATACCAATGTCATTTTATTGATTGTTTTCCCACAGACAATCCTGGTTGGGGACAGCGGAGTAGGAAAGACGTCTTTATTGGTGCAGTTCGATCAGGGAAAGTTCATCCCTGGCTCCTTCTCTGCTACAGTGGGCATTGGATTCACGGTTCGTGTGTGTGTCTGTGTGCATGCATAAGTGTGTGTTGGATCTTTTCCAAACAGGGCAAAATACTTATTGCACTTATTATTATATGATATCTAGAAACACTGATCATTTTGGTTTAATTGGTCCAGTTTTTGAGATATCTTTGTGAGATTTCTGCCTCCACTCCTGTAAGCTAAATGGAATATTGTTAGAGATGCTTACAACACTGCACAGTTTCCCAGTTACCCTGGAGAATTCACAGCACACATATTTTTGATTCCTGTGGGAAACTGAATCACTTCATCTCAACAACGTAATAGTCCCTCAAACAGAATGTATGACTGTCATCTCAATAAACTGCTTTGTTGTGCAGCAGCTCAGTGACTCTTGAGAGATCCTGCCACTTTAAGTCTGCATGATGTGAGTAGAGAGTGAGAGCCTGACCCCTGTTGCAATTTTGACTTGAGAATGTCTTCGCCCCATAGTGAGTGTGTTCTTTCTCCCTGGTGTAGTGGGAACGGGTTTGACTAACCCAAAGCCTGTGGACTCTGTGACACAATGTACTTAAACAAATCAGTTGGTGACAGTAACTGTTCCAGCCGATAGACCTCTTCTGCTTTCGGTCTTGATGTAGACATTTCAGGTTTTAACTTAAATGGTGTCAAAGTTCCACTTTTCTCTACTGACAAAAACAACAAATCATGACTAATAGCAAATAAGTAACTAAGGTTGCTAGCTCATCTAAAAGACATGCCTCTATTGTGAAGTTGGTTCTTTTGTCAACAGAAGATGTTAAATAGAAATGAATGGTGACATGCAGTTTAATGAGCTTTTTGTTACCTCAAGGTTCAGCACGATCAAGACAGACACAAAAGATGTGGAGGGATTTACTTTTCCCCTGCAAGCAAATCCACTGATTAGAGCGATTTGGCCGGAATTTCATCATTTAAATTCTGCCGTAACCGTGCCTTAAATCCAACAGCCTCATCACACAGGAAAAGGAGTTCCAAAGAAAACAGTGGAGTGAGTTCTGTGATTCAGTAACAGGGACACAGATCCTTCAAAGATGTGCTGCTGTTGAGTCTTTTAGATGTATTTAGTCAGAAAGTAGACAAATAAAAGGAATTCTATCTGAAAGCTTTTAAGAAGACAGGATTTTCTTGTCATTTTAATTAATTTTTCCTTTAATAAGTCTTTAATCTATGTCACCAGTACCCATTTTAACATGCATTTAAACCTTCTTCTGCTTCTCCCAGAATAAAGTGGTGACTGTTGATGGTGTAAAGGTCAAACTACAGGTCAGTAAGTAAATCAGTTCTAGTGAAAACTTGATGTGCTTTCACAATAGAAAGCTATTTTTAGAGCACAGGCTGATTTCCTCTTGGGGACCAGTGTTGAAACAGAAAAATTAAACTTAGCCAAATGGAACCAGGCCGAGCTCATTGTTTTTTTTCTTTCCTGTTTCAGATTTGGGACACAGCAGGACAGGAAAGGTTCAGAAGTGTGACACATGCATATTACAGAGATGCACATGGTGAGGCAAATGTAATCTATATATGACTGATGTTACTGTGATGGAGATGTGCAGAAGTATAACCATATCATCTTTTCTCTCAAGCTTTGCTCCTCCTGTATGACATCACCAGCAAAACTTCCTTTGACAACATAAGGGTATGTCTACCACTGGGGAACATATGGGAATGAGTTAGTCAGGAAGAGGAAACATCCTAAAAGAAAATAAAGCAACATATCTTATAACCTCTGTGGATCAATAACCATACACATCTTTCTGTTTTGTTGGACTATCTGGGTCTGTCTGTCTGTCTTTCTTGTTCTTAGGCATGGTTAACAGAGATCCACGAGTATGCACAGACCGATGTCGTCATCATGTTGCTGGGCAACAAGGTGAGAGAGAATAATTGTTTGAGAATCTCAGCAAGTGAAGGAAAAAGTCTTGAGAAAAAACAGAAATTGATGTGACAGATTGTGAAACCTGACTGGATAACTGTAGCTTCTTGTTGAGACTATCCACACCAGCAGGCAGCTTATTACATATTTATATTTACTGTTAGGAAACAACCTCTAGCAGCCATAGGAATATGTACTGACATAGTATTAAGATCAACAAAGTCCACGGAGAGAAGAGGTTGGGTGGATGAAACTGTAGGACTTTGACACAGGAGACAGCGGTTTGTGTCCTGTTTGCACAAGTCAATATTGAGCTATTTTTACTTTTACTTTACTGTAACTAACACCATCTATGTCACATACATTTTGAATAACATAAAAAAAATAACTTCTTTTAAACCAAACCACGATCTTGTATTGAGCCGTATTAGAGAGTAGGAACAGACAGTTCCAGCACTGTGTGTACACAGTATATGTGAAGTTTTATTGTCCTATTCTAATCATACTGCATCTGCACTGCGTCTCTCCTTCAGGCTGACATGAGCAGCGACAGAGCGATTAGGAGAGATGAAGGAGAGAGGCTGGCCAGAGTGAGTGTTTCTGTATTTCTTTCACTGCTGGATAACCAGAACTGATGCTGTTTGCTGACCATGTTCCTTGCTTTTTGTTCCTCTTCTTGTCTACAGGAGTATTCAGTTCCTTTCATGGAGACAAGTGCAAAGACAGGAGTTAATGTAGAGCTGGCCTTCAATGCTGTCTCCAAGTATGAAACAATCCAAAACAATGTACACTACAACCACTGTGTCTTCAGCCTGCTGTGTGCTGAACTGGCCCTAATCTTCCACTATAAAATAAAACATAATTTTACTGATGATGAAACAATACCATCGCTAATAAATGCTGTAAAGCACTCCATTGACCCAATAATTCCATTCATTTTCCCAAAAAATATGATATTAGTTAAGTATTTAAATGGGATTGAAAGGGCAGTAAATTCAGTTTCTTTCAGTTAAACATCTGGTATTTATTGATGTGTATTGAATAGATTTTTCATATGAGAGTAGCTAAAGTAGTAAATAAAATGACACACCATAATCAATCAATCATAATTTACCATGATTACCAAATAATAGTGACATGTGGAGTAATTACTAAACTGTGTGATGTCTGGTTCTGTTCTTTAGGGAACTAAAGCACCGGGCTGCCCAACATCCCAACGAACCCAAGTTCCAGATTCATGAATACATTGAAGCACAGAAGGAGAAGTCAGGCTGCTGCAGCTACTTTTAGATGTCCTCTCCTGAGTCGTCCTCCCACCATGCTGCTACTGAGTGGGAGGAAGCCCTAACTCATTGCTGCTCCCAAAATATGATGCTGCCAATCATTCAAGACCCAAAGCCAAAGGGATAAACCAAGCTGTAGATCCACAAAGTTCACGGTTTTCTTAAGCTGAGAACAGTTTATCCAACTATGTAGACTGACATTTATCAATACGAACAACTGAATATTTATAATAGTTTTTTTTTTTTAGAGAGAAAATAGCCTGATGATATTTGTTTTGTTTTTCTGAGAGTTAGATGAACAGATCATAACCTTTCTTGCGTGTTAGGTACAGTGGTGGAGTCAGGACATGGTCAGTCTAGGCTAGTATAAGTACCAGTTGGAGGAGGAAAAAGCTAGCCGGATGCTGAATGCTCTCGAATGA
Source organism: Serranus cabrilla (assembly GCA_903364295.1). Lineage (NCBI taxonomy): Eukaryota > Metazoa > Chordata > Actinopteri > Perciformes > Serranidae > Serranus > Serranus cabrilla. The sequence continues at coordinate 28,991 of CAFUXE010000021.1, read as the reverse complement.
TCAACCCAGTACATATATTACACAGATTAAGCCATGCACCAAAATCACATTGCTTTTAAACTTTTCTGAGCAATAACACACAAAATATCTATTTTTGCCACTTATGGACTAACATTTATAAATGTAATTTTTTAAAAACATGAATATTTTTCAGGGTGGTACAGCTACTAAAACTTCTCACAGACTGACACCTACCAAACCCAGATTATTCTGACTGAATATTAAGACGGACGACTAATCTGCACTTTTTCACAATGGACAGTGGGTCGGGCCGGAGTCTGCACAGTAGTGATCAGACGATGGAGCTACACTACCTAGCTCCAGCCCATACCAACATCACAATACATCCCCGTTATATAGCATCAAACAACTTAAAAATGATGAGGAAAACACTTGAACATACAGCAGTATCATTAGAACTACCTACAATGACAGAAGCTACTTTTGTATAAAATGATTTGATGCTAACGTTGAGTTTTAAGTTTGGTTCATATCACATCAACTGGCATGCAGGGGGTAGGATTTATGACCTATTCTGCAGCCAGCAAGCAGGGGGACATAAAGATGTTTTGGCTTCAGCTTTGGGGAGTGGCCTATGATCTGCACAGTAATTACAACCAGATCACATCCACGTCCTTGTAATCATTGCAACAATGATGTGCACACTGCGCATGCAAACATTTGCTAATAAACAAACAGGCTGATGGAAACAGCATCTTCTGCAAGTACTAGTCATAAATCAAAGTACTTGGAGAGTTGATATTCAGATATTGGATGGAAAGTTGAGAGATCACCAAAGTGACTCCAGTTTTTCCTAACGAAAACATCCATCTCTAATAGTTGTCAAGACATTTCGCGAAATACCAGAAAGACCAACCTCATGGTGCCCCAGAGCAGAAATTAGCGACTCATCAAGGGTGAGTTAGTGGGATTTATCCTCTGAATGGTAAATTAATTTTGGACCCAAGTGGTGTCCGATTCACTGACTGTCATGTCCATTCCAAGAGCCACCGTGCTAGCATGGTTAAATCAACAATTTGTGGTGTTAGGGTACATAACATGCTCAGCTAGTCTAACCATATCTCAACCGAAGTTTCGTACTTGACGCACAATGGAGATTGTTGTCAATCTTCTCATCTAACTTATTACATAATTCTTGCTTCTTTAAACAGCTTGTATGGAAGAAACTAAAAACGACATTCACCCACACACCACTGGCATAAGCCAGAAGAGCACACAGTCCCGAGGCATACTTAGTTAGGATCCACTTTGAAAAATCAACATTGCGATCACCTTATATATCATGCAATCTATCGAGAGATCCAGACAAAGGCCACACACTGTGTCATGGATGCACTTCAAAGTCAAGTACATGGACAAAAGCCCTGTCTGTTTCCGGTCATAGTCAGACTGGTACATTCTTGACAAACTGTTCTTGAGGAGTGACAGTCGGCTGCTGTTGAAAGCTTGCTGACTCAAGAAAAGCTCAGGGACACAGCTGGAGGAAAAGCTAATGTCCTCTGTGCAAAAGACAAGGAACACTGCAACTCTGTTTCTGAACATGCAGAGGAATGCAAATGAAGGAGGACTGCTGCATAAGACCAAACATAACATGAGCTACTTGACAGTGATCTGCAGTCAGATTTCCAGTTTGGTCCTTCATATAGGAAACCTCTATGTACATATTATATTTGTGAGTGAGTGAGCAGATGTTTTTAATGTTTCTGGAATTGTTGGCTGCATTATTTCCCTCCCGATACAATAATGTTGCTTTTATGGCTCGATTATGGACTTCTAAGTTCAGTTGCATGTTTGCTGGATTGCATGAACCAAATCTGTGCACAGTGCCTCCAGAACATATTAAACTCATACATAAACGTACATAAAGAATAGACATATAATTCCCATTTTTCTTCAAATTTTAACTTAAGACTCAGGGTTAACGTTAGTTTTGAAATGCAAGCTAGTATATAGGTTTACATCAACACAACAAAGCTGCAGTAATGCACTATACTGTTTTTGGCCACTTTCAGGCAGCAGACCAAGGTGTAAACCCAACATACTGTCACTTTGAAAAAAGAGACATGTTACATTAATTAGGTGGCCAGAAACACAACTCTAAAAAGAAGTTAAGTCTATTGTCCTATTACATTTGTTTGGCTCATAGGGCGCCACAAGTATGAGTTCGTAAACCCGGAAGTAAGTTTGCATGTTTGCCTTCTCACCTCTAAAACTCAGCAAGATTTTTGGATGGGTTTTTGGTTAGATGCCTGAAATCAGGTCTGTGGTCAATACAAGCTTAAGAGATGTTCACGTTTTGTTGTATGACATAAAATATGTTAGCTAATACCCCCACATGTGAATTTTGGAGTTTTTACTTATCCTTAAAAAGGTGGTTGCTAACAAGTGGCTAAATAATAAGTGGTTGTCAGGATATTAAGCGTAAGTCCACCTTAGCTTTTTACTTTTGTCGGCTGCATTAACGATTCAAACTAAATAAAAGTGGTGTTAATTTGTGAAGATTATCCTGCTTAAAAAAACATGTAAGCATCAGAAACATGTGTTTGCCACAGAGCTTATTTTCTGCAATGATCCAAAATCCAATGCAAATTGTCAATAGGCCTCATGGTGATGCTACTTCCAGGTTGGCCTACAAAAATACGTCATTTTGTTTGCTCTCTATTGAGCTGGTACCTGAGAAAAATATCTGGCTTTTTTAATTGCCAATTGCTCCACTAACTTTGTCCATCAGACATTTCTTGTGTCTCAGGCCAGAAAACAACAATGTCATGTTTTTACTGTAACATAGGCAAGTGTATGATCTTCGGTTTGCAGTAAGCAATGTTTTTCTGCAAATATTTCATATAGGTCAGTTATTGTGTGGATGCTCAGGTCCGGCACAGTTTCTAATTTAAATGATTCAAATGATTGCCTTGCACAAACTGAACAGCTGTTTGTTGTCAGACCTTGCTACCAAAAGTTGTCTTTGATGTGTTGTATGCTGCATAACAAATAAATACTTTTTAACTGAGCACACTTTATATTAACAGTAGTCTCCCTGCAGTCAACCACCATACTGTTAACTA
>CAFUXE010000021.1:0-13825 GCA_903364295.1 Serranus cabrilla | reverse complement strand
CAGAAGAGTTCTAAGCTGTTGGGGTTAAGCCAATAAGAAAACCACTTCCTGTATTTGAAGCGAGTTGCAATAGTGCTAAAGCTGCTGTTTGTTTTTTGACTCAGCCAGTTAGTAACCATAATGCTACTCGTAGGGGCAGTTCTGTGTAGTGGGGTGATTGTGTAGGATAATCAATTCCACCAGCAATGACCACAAAGCTAAAATGTTGCCATGTTTATGAGGCGAGCACACAGTCAGTCAGTATCTGGCTAAACAGTTTGGACGGACTGGTCATCACACACCAAAATACAACGGACTGCTTTCCTCAGGTTTATTTATTAACCGCAACATGTTCTAGTTGGCACCCGAGGGTGAAGACTATGCACTTAATACTCTCATACAGTGAGTGTATGATACTTACTGGGAGCAGGTTGATGGAGGAAATGGGATTTAGAGGTTACAAGAATGATACATTTTTTAAATCCTAAATGTAATCACATTACCCCAACAAGTAATAGATTATTGTGCTTCATTATTCCCTGGTTTTAATCACACAGCCTATGCTGCCAAATTGTATTTATTTTCAATTCATATAGCATTTGTAAATCCAATCTGATGCTCAACCTTAAAACGAGAGACTTCATCAGCAAATGGAACTAGTTAACCGTTTAAAGTTACAACAACGCTGGTAAGTGGACCTTGAGTTGAGGTTATTTTGTCACACTGATGGAAATAATGATATTGGCAATAATTTCAATACAACATCAGCAAAACTAGTGCAAAACACCAATTGTACTGATCAGTACCAGAGTTTCTGCTCCAATAAATCAACCAATCAGTTTTACCATACCTTTCTTTGAATTCTTTATTCATCAAACATGGCTAAAGTTCCCTGCTTTCAATAGGCTACTCAGTTCACATTTCATTCAGCATCAACAAACCTACTGAGTAGAGCCTGACTGATGTATGATTTTTGATACAGATGCTTATATTGATTTTTGAGGGGGAAATCAGTCAATAACTAATATGGTGGCTGATATTGTAGACTTTATATAGAATTATACATTCTAGAAAAAAATGTATTACATTGCCACATAGCTAACACTATTTCTAAATCATAGCAAGAAAGGTTTTCTGCATTATATATTGTGTTAAAAAAGTTTCCAGAACAGCACATATTGGACAGCATATACACCGATACCGATGCCTTTGATAGGCCAATATCGGTCAATAACCAGCCCCAATTCTATGTACTGTTGTATTCAGTAAGGTAGAACTCTGTTGCACAACTCTGGACTCTTCTCAAGTTGAGTATTTTAAGAGGCTGCAGTGAGAGGGACTGTCACACAAACCTGTAACGGTGGTTCAACAGAAATGACTCAATAATTTGTGAAAACGTATTACATGTTTGACATGTAGGTTTTCTTCCCTGTGGAAGTGTGATAGCAATAAAGGTTTCACATAACACACCTCTAAGCGTTTCACCCTCGGTTCAAGGTCCTCCCCACAAGTCAGCTCTCATTATGTGACACCAGGTTGGAGCACAGGACCTGATGTTTAACTACAGCAAGCTGTAAAACCATTAACCTCTGATATTCAGCAAGCTTAGGGAATGTTTACAATGGCTGCCTGCTGCCTCTTGTACCATTTAAACTACACTAATCCTGCAATCACGCTGTGACTGTTTGCAAACTACATTTTCTACTACTACTACGTTTTCTATGTCCTTTGTGTTGAATCCACACCAGGACTTGACTGTATGCTCGCTGTTCTCTGAGTAAGGCTTGAAAAAGGCACATTTAAAGGGATTTATTCATTTAAAATGGCATGATTGGTATTGCACTGTTGTTTTTGTATGTCATTTTGTTAAGATCTCAATAATTTTCTTTATTTTTATGGCACTCACACCCAAGTCCATTGGTTCCTACTGAACATGTAAATATTTAAAAGTGTCCCCTGAATATGTATTTAAAAAAATAATTAATAATCCCTGACTCGTACATCACTAATAGAGTGGAAAACTATGGGACTAAACTCTACACTGCTACAACTTAGATTTGGCAAGTCATATGTCACATATCCTGTAAGTTTTTCTTAAGATGACTTGTGTGTAGACACATCGTTTTTTCTGATTATCTTTATGAGATTGTTGCTTTAGCAACAAACATTGTAAATTGTGTCAGTGCCAGCATGTTGGAGAGACCCAGCTGGACTTTGCCCCGTGGTGTCATTATTATCACACAACACTGCTGTCACTGTACTGTTTTGCTGTGCGTGGCTCTGCTGATGCTGTGGTTTTCCTGTGCATGCTATGAGACAGACAGGCAGGAAAAAAACCCTGAATGTCGCTTGAAATGCATGCATCTTGATTGAGTGATGCTTGTAATGTGAGACATTTATGGTGATGGTAAGCAATGGAGACATTGGTATGTCTCTGCTACATGCTCAAAGTGTTAATCAGATTGTCTGATGCTCCGCTGTTTGATGTTGAATTGGTGGAAGGGCCAGCTCACTTGTTAAGAGAGAGATCTTGAAAACATCATACCAGTAGCAATGAAAACAAACATTTAACAACTCATGCAAGGAGGGTATCTCTCTCAACTAATAGTCTTAGTAAGTGTTACTTCTTCGTTATGGGCTCTTTCTGGAAATTCTTCTATCTCTTGGCCATGAGGGCTGTTACTGGTACACTGTTATCATCATTGCCGGATTGTTTGAAATAGAAAATAATGTGCTTTGTGTTTACTTCATATTTGTGCGCAGGATTACCAAGCTGTTCAAACTATCCATCCATTTTCTGTAACTGCTTACCCAAACTCGGGTCATGAATCGATCCCAGCTGACTTTGTCTCCAGACTATCAAAGGGCTGACACATAGAAACAGACAACCATTCACGCTCTCATTCACTCCTACAGGCAATGTAGAGTTACCAATTAAACCATGCATGCATGTTTTTGAACTGTGGGAGTACCCGGAGTGAACCCCCTTATAGCCCTGTCATGATAAACGATAGTATCGATGATGCTGTTTTTGGACCATTTTAATGCCACTGATATAATGATGTTAGAGCATAATAATCTGAGTACATCCTTTCTCACAGCAATATATTAATTACAGTAATTTATTATTACATTTTATTAAACATTGGATAATAAAACATAAATAAATAAACTACAATCAAAACAAATAAAATAGACTCACTGGCTCTATTAACAAAAAAATTGCACTGAGATGAATACTATGTATTATATTATTTTATATTATAAATAATATATCAAACACCTAGAATGGCTGCTTGAGAAAACAATTCATATTGCCTGTCAAACATTTGCAACAATACTTTAAACACAACACAAAAAGCACAAAAGTCTGCCTTATAACATGTCCACCGTAAGAGTGTTTAAGAGGCACCACAGGGATCCCTTCAATTTTGACCTTCCATATCTCTTCCAGCTGATCTGTCAACACTCACACTCTTTCTTCTTCCTGATGTTGCTGTCAACTGGTATCGCTACATCTTTTACAAGCTGTTCCAGCTTGTATCTTTCACTCTGCTATCCTGTGCTGGACTGTCTAAGGGGCGTTTTGGTACAGCCTGCATCCTGGGTCTTATCTGCCATGGTAGACCCTGCCCTCTATGTCTCATGTATGTACGTGTGTGTGTGTGTGTAAATGTATATAAATATATGTAAGTGTGTAAAATTGCAGTATACAGCAGTCCAGTATTGTACTTTGCACATCATCATCCTTATCATCTTTATGAACAGCTACTGGTAATGTGGGTTTGTCATTATTCCATCCAAAGGTTCAATCTGACTATCACCTCACCTGAAATCCTCCAAAGATCACTCTGACTCACTCTTAGAGATTTAGTAATCATCAACTACCCTGACTTCCTATAAAGCCTTGGATCAATGGGTAAGAGGGTGGGTCTGTTTTGAGTAAATGCTGAGGTTGCAGCGGTTGCTCTTCGATGGTCACTAGGCAGGGAATCATTTACAGATAGCTGCTGATAGCTGAGGATGTTGTAGATAACTGTGGTTTATCAGATGATAGAAGTGCAGCAGGTGGGTGGGGAACATTTTTTTTATCAGAGCCTTCAATGTTCACGCCCCTTACTGCCTCATGCACATGTTAGCTGTAAAAGAGTTTGGAGGCTGTGTTTCCTCACGTGGACATACTTATTGTCTTGATTGTGCATGATTCAAGTACACTTGGCAACAACAGCACTGGGAAATATTTTATATTGAATACCTTTTATGGACTTGACCACTTTTGTAACAGGACTCAAATTATTCCAAGGAGTTCTGTAACAGATACTTCATGACATCAGTGCAACAGGGCTCTAATGTTAAATGATTAAATGAATGTAGAGTTCCTTTACTCAAACATGGGATTAAACACTTAACTAGGCGTAGGCCACCGCAGGATTAGCCTGTGCAAGGCGGCAGACCTGCTACTGCCTCAGACAGTAAGGAAAGGAAGCCAGCTGTAGCATGCTATAATATCTGTTTTATCACATATGTCAGCATCTGTCACATCATGCCCATCATAGCGTGTTTTTCTGCTTCTGCATGTTTATGACCTCATGTAATTGTCTGTCGTTGTTTTTTTAGGTCTGACTCTGTTATTTGTTATCTTTACATGATCTGTTTTGGAGGTGTTCAGGCCCCAGCACAATGATTTCAGTTTCATCTGAGTTTAACATCAGAAAATTGTGACTCATTCAGATTTTTATGTCTTTAAGACATGCATGAAGTTTATTTAGCTGATCAGTTTCGTCTGGCTTGATTGAAAGATATAAGTGGGTGTCGTCAACATAACAGTGAGAGTTAATTCAATGTTTTCTAATGATATTTCCTAAAGGAAACGTGTACAGAGTGAATAAAATTGATCCAAGAACAGAACCTTGTGGAACACCGTGATTAACATGCCATGCACAGAGGAGTCATTGTTTACATGAACAAACTGGGTTCAGTCTGATAAATAGGATTTAAACCAGCTTACTGCAGTTACTTTAATGACAATGAAATGCTTTAGCACTACAGCCACACACATTCATACACTGGTGGCCAAGGCTAGCATACATCGTACCACCTGCTTTTCAATCACACTTACTCAAGCACAGATGGAACAGCCATTAGGAAGGGGTCAGTATCTTGCCCATGGATACATATGCAGACTGCCTTGGCAGAGGTCAAACCACTGACCCTTCAATCAGTGGGCGACCACTCTACCATCTAAGCCACAGCCACATTGAATAAATATTGGTTATCATCCCATAAGCATTTGTAAGCTGGCCAACATATATTGTTTAGCAGAAGCAAGGGCAAAAGTATAAAAGACGAAAACTCACTCTTAGGGCGAGTGGGAGAGAAGGTGAATGAGTCCAACAAACTCAGGACTTTTACCAGTTTTTGACTTTTACCAGTGTTTGTGTCCCATGTGAAAAACGTGAAGTACTTACTTAATAAACTGATGATTGTCTCCTATATGTGTCCAGGAGGAGCTAGGCGGGCTGCGGCCTCGTCTCTGCCAACTGAAGAAGGGAAGCAGTGGCTACGGCTTCAACCTGCACAGTGAGAAGTCCAAGCCAGGCCAGTACATCAGAGCCGTGGATGATGACTCTCCAGCACAGAGAGCAGGCCTCAAACCCCAGGACAAGATCGTCCAGGTACACAACACCTACAAACTAATCCTCTAAGTCACACACGTACTTCAATTTCTCACACTGTTGTGAGTGGTAAGAGTTTTTGCCTGTGTTATCCTGTTTGTATGTGTATCAGATGTAATCCTATTACATCCGGGGGCAAATGGGGCACTGAAATCCCAAGTCTTATTAGGTTATTATGAGATGGAGTGTGTATGTAGCTGTAAGGTGCACATGAATTTGCATGATTTTGCATGTGTGCAGCTGTGTTCGTTTGTAGCGTCCTTTGTGTGTAAGGAGTGCATAAATCAGTATTTTCTCCCTCGCTATGTGTGTGACGACTGGGCCTTCAGGCCACGCTGAACATGGCAGGGCCACAGTTAATCCACTTACTGCGTCTGTGTGCTGAAATACAGTCTGCAGGGCCTCTCACATGTGCACGGTATTCATGAGATAGAAGCTTTTAACAGGACACTGTGGAGGTTTCAGAGGTTGATATCAGGAAATTTTATGAAGGAGGAATGTAGTGGAGCGTTTTGTACCACCTGTCCAGTGTTCACGGCCACTGTGGGAGTCCGTTGGACTGAGAGATTCCTGACAGTTTTCCCATCTCAGTTCTTCCTCCCACAGGAATTCCTCAGTGACTTATCTCCCTGGCTGCTTGATTAGTTCCAACTCCGGGAGTATGCTTGGATACCACGCCCTGTAATAACACTGTTACCAAATATTTTCCATCACTGGTACCATTACTCTTCTGTCTGCTATCATTCCATTCCATTAGTTTTCACTACAGCCACAAAACTGGCATCTTTTCTGCCCTTATATTAAGATTACATTCACTTCCTTTGTGTGAATATTCAGTGATATCACATCATTTCTATCTTATTTTTCTTTGGCACACTAAAATGATTAGTGACTGGAGACAGTTTGGATGTAAACAGCTGTAGCGTGAGTAGTACTGTAGTGTACTGTGATCAGTAGATTAGTTGAAATAGAATTATTAGTTTTTGTATGGTCTTTACAGTGATGGCTAACACACATTGTAATGGTACATTTGATGAAATCTCAAATTGAAAACAATATAATGGACAACCGATGTAAAAAAAAAAAAAGTATAATGTCCTGCCCTATCCTATGGAGATCCATTGGTGGGTGGTGTAGTGGTTAGCAATTTTGCCTCACAGCAAGAGGGCCGCGGGTTTGACTGCGGCCTGCAGCTCTTCTGTGTGGAGCTTATTTGTTCTCCCTGTGTGTGCGTGGGTTCTCTCCAGCTCCTCCGGCTTCCTCCCACAGTCCTAAAACATGCAGCTTAGGTTTAATTGGCGACTCTAAATTGCCCCTTGAAATGAATGATTGTGTGAATGTTTGTCTGTCTCTGTGTGTTCAGACGAGTTAAGATGAATGAATGAATGAATGAAGATATAAATGTTGTATAAATGATATAAACATTTTTTTGTGAAATAGTTGAATTCATTATTCAGTCTTAACAAGTTATTGTTAAATGTTTCTTCATCCATATTTGCATGGAATAGAGAATGTAGTTGTAATTTATATTTCATTATAGGTACTTGTGTAGTTTGGGTCTAAAATGTGAAACACTCCTTTCCTCTCCTCTCCTCTCCTCTCCTCTCCTCTCCTCTCCTCTGCTCCTAAGGTTAATGGCATGTCAGTGATTGGCATGCAGCACTCAGAGGTGGTTGCAGCCATCAAAGCAGGAGGAGACGAGGCCGTTCTGCTGGTGGTGGATGCTGAGACTGAGGAATTCTTTAAGAGATGTAATGTCCTACCCACTGTGGAACACGTCACTGGTATGACACTCAGATGCTCTTGCACACTGATTGCACATTAAAATAGCCACAGTCTAGAATTTGCCACAATCAGTGTAATTGCATGTTTAATATTAAAGTGTTCAAGATCGAGAACAAAGTGATCCAGACATTCAGTTTTAACTGACTGTACAGGTGATATAAATGACATGAGGCCTTTGTGTTGTCTTTTCCCCTGTAGGACGTCTTCCTGAGCCAGCGTCAGAGAGAGCATCAGAGGAGGAGGAGGAGGAGGAGGAGGTGAGGACCACTGACGCACACACACATGCACACACACACACTCCCTGATAGTGGCCAGGAAAAGCCCCACTGATCCTCTCTGCACATTCCTGGTAGCAGATTAGGACTGGTGCACAGTGTTGTGTGCAGCATTCTGGCTGTCTTCATGTGTTTTACCATCCAGACTTTAAAACTCTCAGTCATCTTAAACACATGGTGGTGCCAAACAGGAATAGTACATGTGATACTGATTTAAAAACACCTACAGAAACAGGGTGCGATCAATGAATGATTAAAGACAAACTCATACGTTTGAAAGAGAACAAACAATGAACAATGATTAAACATGGCAAAAAACTTTTATTAGACCCTGTCTGTCTAGTAAATACCAATTTGATACTCGAGATAACCCTGATGTCATCACTATGACATCATCAGGGTCCTTTTTTCAGACCTAAGAGCTTCCCCAAAGCCCGAGAAGAAAATAAACAACTGTTAGTAAAGTACCCGTCATTATCTTAAAGGGATAGCTCAGATATTTGAAGGAACTTACCCACAGTCAGTGTATTACCTGCAGTAGATGATGGTCAGCACATTCCCAGTTCAGATAACCAGACCCACGCTGCAGACAGGATCATAAGTGTTTTAACCACCTAAATAAACGCTCACCCTAAAAATGGTATACCCGTTTATGTGCATGCTATATTAACAGTATGTTCACTGATTTTTGTTGCTATCCACGCACGTTTCATTTGGCACTACTTTTTGTCAACCATAGAACTTCAATGTTTACGTCGAAGCGCAGCAGATCGGCTGTTTTGGTCCAAATCAAATAGAACCAGAGAAGTCCCAGTCATGGCAGCAATAGCTCTCGGCCTGTAGGCATGGGTGTACAGTTTACACAGTAGCTTGGGCTCCATTTTGGGGTCTATTTTCCACCAAAACAGCAGATCTGCTGCAGTGTGTGAAGCATATTAGTGCGTTTATGTGTAGGAACATGGAAGTTCTATGGTTAAGAAAAAGTAGTGCCAAATGAAACAGCTGTGGATAGCAACAAAAATCAGTAGAGCTATTCTACATTTAGCATACACATAAACTGGTCTGACATTTTTAGGGTTGGCCTTTGTTTAGGTAGTTAAAATAAGTTACATAAGCCAACATGTGTCTGTGTGGTATTCCACATATAAGCACCGATTTATGTTTCTGCCAGTGGGTGCGACAGGGATTGGAGATTAAACATTTAACTAATGATACACACCATGAAATGCAGGAAAAGAAATAATCAGTGTCACCAACATGATTTTGTAAAAAGCATCCAATGAACACACATCAACTGGACACTGCAGTGGCTGTGAGACGCTGCTATGAGTAAACCTATAAACAATGTCGCATACAGTAGGCTACAAGCCCCCCACACATACACACATGCTGTGGCTGACCCTTCACCATGGCAACAAGAGCTCACCAGTGTGTGTTTCCTTCTCTCTCTTCTGTGTCCTGGAGGATCATGGGATTGAAGTGGCTTTAACTGTCAGGGCAAGTTGGGGATTATGCTAATGAGATGACTAACGAGCGCAATTCTCATCCTCACACATGCACACTCTGCTGCTGCAACAACAATCACTCATTCACCAGCAATTACATAACACACACCGAGTATGAATGCTCCACCACCTCTGACCTAACTCTGTGTGTGCATGTGTGTGTGTGCACTCATTATAAACGGGTGACCATATAAACTGACTGACAGATTTAACCACATTTACAGAAGCTGTTTGAGCTGGTTTGAGCTACACAACTGCAGTTTTGACAACTTATAGTGCCGGTGCTGATATTGTACAGAGAGTAGCAGCTCTGGTCCAATCCTATATAGAAAACTGCCCCGGACAAATAGAGTCACTATGTTAGTGGAAATAGAATGGTTTTGTTTAATTGTAGTTTAATATGTGTTAAAAGCCTCTCCAAGCAGCTAGAAAGCCTCATCGCTGCTCTTGTGTTTTGCAGCATATTGTAGCATTTGTCCAAGCCACTTACAGAGCCTGAGTTTATTTTTAGAAGAGCAGCTGCTTACGAATCGGATGCCAATTTCATACATCCATGAAGTGAGTCACACAGGGTAACTACCGTACTGTAGATCAGGTCAGTGCAGCTGAAGATGTGTTTCAACTAGTGAGCCTCAGCTTCAATAAGTGAATGACAAGAACATGATTGAGACACACTGCATGCCAGGATAACTGAGTGTACTTACCTCCGACCATGCACACTTTGAGTTTAGAGATACATTTTTTTTTAGATAGATTTGTGGCCTCACATAAACACATTAAAACGCCAGTATAATTACACAGTATTCTAAACATACACCACCAACAATATGGAACAGGGCAAGTTCACCTGTTGCATTAAATAAAACACAAAATTGACAGAACAAGAGTAACTCAAGGTCTACTGTCTTATTCTGGAGCTTTTGACCAGGACCTTGAGACAGTAAGTGGACCCGGACTGGAGATTGTTTTATCAACTGCTGTCTTAACCTCACAAAGAGAAGTCACAAAGAATGGACTGCGGCCGCTGATAGCAGCGTGCATTGTCACTTGCAACAGTTATCTGCTCCATCTTAACGACCTATTCACTAAAGATAAAGCTCTAATGATATTATGACCCAAACCATCCATAAAGTTTTTAAACTGAGCACAATGACTGTAATTATCCAAGTATCCAGAGTCAGACCAGCTGATCAGTCAGGACCTAATATTAATTAAAGTTCTCTATTTGTCTACACTTTCAAAAAGATAACATACACAGTCCACGTTCACATAGTGAGCGCATGTGAGCACATCAGCTGTGGACAACACAAGCGTCAGACTGAGCCAGAAATCTTTACATTATTATTTATTAACCTCATTCATTTCTCAACCTTATATCTGTCCTTATAAATGCGCTTCATTTACCACTAGCTCACTGAAGACGGTCATTATTTCCCTGTGTGTGGCTATTGGCACTAGTCTTTGTGAATTGGATATGGCTCATTTGCATAGAAAGGGACAGATTTTGCACCAAATGTGTGCACCTCGTTTAAGTACCTCATTTACCTCATTTAAATGTGTGCAAATAGAACCAGAGCACCGAGATTCAGTTTAATTAGCAGCTCAGTAAGGGGTGTAATTCACTCTTTGCAGGTGCTTACTTGCATGTGTTTAGCAGCCACCAAAGTCGCACAATCCTTTTGTGAATTCACCTCTGGTTATTTTCTGAGTCCGTTACTGATAAAGGCCTTCTCATTATCAACAGGTCACTCAATGTTAAAAGTGCTTCCGGTGTAATAATGTGTGATATATTATGTGAAGAAGTCTGTCTGAAAACTGTCCACAGCGTGGACCAATATCCTGATCTGTGATTTGAAATGCTGACCCCTCATCTCAATCAGTGTGAATGTTTTTCTGTGTGGCAGGCCGCAGCAGAGGTGAAGGCTAAAGTGACTGTGAGCTCGACATACTCCAACACCTCCCTGCCAGCAGCGACCAAAAGCTCCCCGCCTGCAGAGGTACACAGCACCACCACATGTTCACTTCATGGAAGCACACATCACGTCTTTATGATACAGCTCAGACTTTCACTAAATATACAACAGTATTACCATCGAACATATGTTTTCAGCATCTCCTACAGGGCTTCACAGTGTGTGCAGCATACCACTCCCTCTGATCTTTGACCTTCACTAGGAAAAAGTCCCCCGAAATAATCTTAACATATAAAGTAGGGAGGATAAAAAACAAACCTAATTAAAATCCATCAAGGTAGAATAAAATGAAATTCCTTTAATAGATCGATTGGAATAAAACACAAATACACTAAATGAAAATACAGCAGAAATTCAAAAAATATTTAAAAAAAAAAAAAGCTTTCCAAATAAATGGATCCAAAACATGGTTCAGGTCTGCTGGAGACTGGGACACCTGCCACATGTTCAGTCTAAAAATTAGCATTTGTATTTGACAGCTGTGTTTTTGAATAATGGATTTGGTGAAGGACTTGAGTCTGGGATAGTGGGAATTTCCCTGAGACTTGAAATATTGAGTGGAAATATTTGAAGACAAACGTCACAATATTGTGAGAAGTAGCTGTAATATTTGACATTATTTTACAAGAAAAGTCAGTAACACTTTCTATTAAGACCGTGTCAATAAGGATATTTTTTCACTTAAGAATTGATCAGAAAAATGGGCAAAGGTGTGGACACGCCTTCTCATTTAATGTTTTTTCTTTCTTTTTTTATTTTCAACATTGTACATTAATACTGACGACATTACTATTTAAGAACACATCTGAAATTATGGAGTTAAAAAAACAAAGCAGAGAATGTTTTATATTTTAGAGTCTTTGAATTATCCACCTTTTGCACCTTTGATGACAGTTTTGTCTGTTATTCTCTCAGTCAGATTCATGAGCTGCTCACCTGGAATGGTTTTTATTAACAGGTGCTCTTTGTTAAGAGTTCATTTGTGGAATTTCTTGCCTCCAATCAAAGCAAAATGTGGAAACTTTGAAGAATCTAAAATATAAAACATATTCTGGTTTGTTTCACTTGTTTTTACTACATAATTCCATCATAGTTTTGATGACTTATGATAGTATGAATCTACAATGAAGAAAATAGTAGTAGTATTACATGGTTTCTGTACCAATCTACATTGGATTATCATAGAGTGGGAAACTCAAACATACAGCCCATTTTATTCAGATATCTTGAAGTCAGAGGTCCAAAGGTCCCCTTTGAAAATGGCATTGTCAGCATTGTCTTCACTAAATTGAGCCCAACTTTGGAGGTTTGTTTTCGGACTTTCCCACAGGATATTAAATCTGCAAATGTCCCAACTATGTGCAAAGTGGTGAACCTGAATATAACACAAGGTTTGAATGAGGGAGGTTGAGTTTTTTTTTTTTTAATAGATGATTGAAATGTGTTTGTGTGTCTCCAGGTGGAGCCGGCCCCAGCAGCAGACAGCCTGGGTCTAAGCATGTCACTGGCCCAGGCCAGAGAGAGAGCCCATCAGAAACGATCGGCCAAGAAAGCCCCGCCCATGGACTGGAGCAAGAGGAACGAACTCTTCAGCAACTTATAAACATCGTCCTCATCATCATCATCCTGATCCTGCCTCGCCTGTTCTGCCCTCTGGATTTGGTTTTTACTTTGACAGACACAATGTTAAACTCTCATGTTATACAGTATTATTTGATGATTTTATTTGTTTTAATTTAGTTTTGCCACTTTTATTGCATGTTTTTAATAACGGTTGACATCACACAAAGAAAACCAATGTTAATATATTAAGAAGAATGTTTGAAGAGAATCATAGTTATGTAAAGAAACATTTTGGCAGATTTTGAGTCCAATTTTTTAAATTTACAAATGAGACCAATGTCAGATATCTGCAATCAGCAAGTAGCTTGAAAGAATATCTCGTTAGTATCTGTAAATGATCAATGCTAAATCACTCTCACTGCCAACATTCCATGAGCACCTGTTCTCCTGTTCGTCTGAGTGTTTTTCAGTCTTACGGTGGCTGAGGGACTGTGGAGTTTGGAGAATGTTAAAAGATCTGCTGGCCTTACTGGAAACATCCCTTCAAGGTTTCTGTCATCGTTTATGATTCAGGAAAATAACAGATTTATGTTTTTGACAGATGATTGTACATACATGAATAAAAAAATGAAGAGGACTTTTTTGCCTTGAAAAATTTCTGTTAATCGTGTTTATTCTGCTGAAACTGCAGGAAGTTCAGGTTGAGTGTCGATTACACGGAAGACTTTAATGTGAAAATGTAAGTTGTGAAAGTGCTGATGCTGGCACATGTAATGTTTGGTTCAAATGAAATTAAGCCTGGTTTGTAGGTAGTAAACACTGGAAACGGTAACGGCTTTATTAGAGTCTGTTGATGCGTGTCAGGGTGAAACTTTTTGAAAAAGGACAGAAAAACACCATATTATGACGTGTTTTTGTCAAAGTGGTCAAATTTTAAAATCCCTTAAAATAACTAAAAATGCTTAAAATGTCCAAATTTCAGTGTGTTGGTACATATTAGAGCATAATCTATCCAGAAATGACAGAAAAACACCATGTTGCGAAATGGCCCAATTTTCAAAAAGTCATAC
>CAFUXE010000020.1:606032-620195 GCA_903364295.1 Serranus cabrilla | reverse complement strand
GTTCGACAAACGGTTCATTAGTTACAGAAAGGGGGCGTGGTTAATAAAAGGGGCGGGTTAAACAATCATTAATTAAACAGGGACTCTCTGCTGATTTCGATGACACTTCATTCAAGTCTCTACGTCAAACGGTTCAAGAGTTAAAAAGGGGGCGTGTTTAACGCATAAGGGGCAAGTGTTTATGAAATTTTGTTTCGTTAATGTGTTCAGGGCTGGACCCTGATCAAACATGACAAGTTTGAGGCAGATAGGACAATATATGGTCAAGTTATAAGGTTACGTTTGTAGTACAAATCACGCCATATTTCGCCGCCATGTCACGCCGCCATGTCACGCCGCCATGTCACGCCCACATAGTGTGATGGTCCGTAAAGTTTTTGATAAATGTTGATCCCAAAGGCCTTTTGATGGGACTGTAGCAGCAGTGCATTAAAGTATGCATCGTGGTCATTTTATGAAAGGGGGAGTGGTTTAAGCATAAGGGGCGGGGATTTATGAAATATTGCTACCCAACCTGTTCAGGAGTGGAGTCTTATGAAGCATGACAAGTGAGCAGAAAAGTAGATTATGCCCTCTTCAGTTAAAAAAGGGTATTGCGATTAATTTCTCATCTCAACCGAATTAAATCGTCACACAAGTGTATTAATTATTACCTGTCTCATGATGCATCGTTACATCCCCATTAAATAATAGTAATGTTCAAATGGAGCTTCATGAACCATTTATTTGTACTTGCTGACCCACTAGATGGTGCTCTTGGTTTAAAGAAAAAGGCTCCAAGGAGGTTAAAATGGAGAAGTCATGACATCATGCTGGGCTTATCATAGCTGTACAGCACGTGCAGTAAAATCTACTCTGCACTTGCTGAAAGGCTCAGTAGGTGGTGCACAATCATAGAACACCTTGGTTCTGTCAGTTAGAGCACCTGAGCAGAAACATCGCTTTCTAGCGCCGTGTTGTAACCCTCCAACAGTGCAGCTCCAATTCAGCTGTGCATGTGTTGTAACCCAATGATATAACTCCCTTCTACCCTGTGACTATTCCTCTTCTTACCCTCAAGAGCACTGGACTGACCACCATTCCTTTGTTTCTAGCACAATCCACTGTAACTCTCCAATTCAGTGGGCTTTTAACACTTTGTTGAACAGAAGGACCATCTAGTGGACTCAGTAAAATAATAAAATGGTTTATGAAACTTCATCAAGCTTTATTTAGCGATTCCAAGTAACTAGGCTACTGTGTGCCCGCACATTAGCCATAACAACTTTGTAAGATATAAAATATGTACAAAGTCTGGCCGTGCACGTACTTTTGGCCATGCAGTGTATGTGCTGTAGCTAACGCCTTTTCGTAGTTGATGAAGTATAGTGTTTATCAGGTCTATTAAGTAATCCATTTGTGCCTAATGTATATATGCATTTAATGTATGAAGCTACCATCTGAAATATCACTTCAGCTCTCTGTTTGTTTGTCATCACTGGACTGATTTTTCAATTTGTTGCAGTGCCCTCAAGTGGCCAACAGGTCGATTCAATTTGGCTAATTAAAAAAGGTCAGAGGATTACCAGGTGATCAACTGATGTCTGTCCCCAGAGCCACGCTGGATAAAAGTGTAGTGGCTGATATATTGTTATCATAAATATGGATATTGGCACTGTTGGCATTGGTCTCAAAAATCCAGTATCAATCATGTTCTACATGACAGAAAAAGGCAACTGCAGTAAAATACTTCATTTGTTTTGCTTTGACCTGTTTGTCAGTGTCTTTGACCTTCAGTTAAAATGGAAGGTGTTAAACACAATGAAGCTATGAACAGCTGTCCGTTCTGGCTGTGGGAAGTTAATTATCCACCTGTGACGTTGGTTCGGTTCATGTTGTGCTTTAATGTGATTGTCTAAGATTCTTTGCAAGGCTATAACTTCAATCCTCTTGGTAGAACATTTAGTACCATATGGTACAGCAATTACTGTTCAGAAATAACTAGTTCTTTTAGAACAATTAAAAACTTTCAGCCTAGAAAAAATATGTATTAGAATACAGGTGCAGCCCTTTCTGCCATGAAAAATCCCCCTAAAAAACAAAAAAAAACACAATCAAACATGTTCCTGTAGTTGAAGAGAAAATTGAAGAGAAATTAACACCTGCAAACAAGATTAAATGTTCCCTTGGTGTTAGCATGTAGCTTACCTGTAGCAGTAGGACAGGAAAGTGACCGTAGCAGGACTTTAAATCACTATAATGAAGCTTCTAAAACAAAAAAATACTCTGTCAAACATGTTCCAGCAGGATTGTGATCCAAAATTTAGAAGTCACTTACCAAATGAAAAGATTTCCTGATGTTAACATGTGGCTACTTGTAGCAGTTGGAAATGTGAGGAAATGGCCGGTACGTTCAGCTGGTCTTTGCTCACAGGGACTACTTTAACATATTTTTACTACTTTAATTGAGACTTTAACATGAACATCTGGCATTGTAAAATGTCAAATGTTCAGGACAGAAAATAAGGAAAAGCATGACCGGTCCCATTTAAATCATTCCACTCATCTTTGATTTATAAGTTTCGCAGCAGTGTTGTCTTTTACATTCATTGAATCACATTACTTTTGTTTTGTATGCATGCTGTGCATGCAGGTTACAACATCTAATACTCTGCTTTGTTTATGTGAACAGTTTTGAAGTGTATGCTGCCTTTTTAGTAATGGAAAATGTTAATCTGCTGTGTTTACATGCCTATTTGCAGCAGACGGTCAGAACCCAGACACCAAAGGTCACCTTTGTGCCCCAGGCCTACTTCTTTTTCACACCCAGCGAAAATTGGGGGTCATTTTTCTCCCTCTCTCTGCCGCTGATGAGCAAAAGCAATACGCTCCTGTCTGAAAATGTGGTTCCCAATCCAAAGGGCAGTCACACCACACTATAGAGTCGACAGTTCTTTAATAAGAAAATTTCCGCATGAATGCTCATGTGCATCCCAGCCTTTATCTCCCAGTGTTATCGTTATTGCTGCTCTGCATGAAAAGGAGTGCTTAGAAATTCAAGTGAACCCACCTTATCGCTGTTTGAAATGCAATATATACATTCACAATTGCACTGCCATCTCCGTGCAATGTGCTTAAGTGATAAGAATAAAAATCAGCGAGGCTGTTTGATTCACTCTAAGTACACTTGCCCAGTGATTGGCTGTATGAGCTTGTAATGCAGATGTAAAGGATGCAGAATGGCTAACGTGTGTCCTCAATTGGGTTCTATTCTGTCAAAGATTAGTCTTTCTTTATCTGGAGGGCATTGTGCAATCCATCTGCATTTGCTGCTTCAGCCGAGCTCTCCAGCTGAGTAAGAGGCTGGCTGGCAGAACTTCGATGTATTGCTCAAGGATGAAAATCCTCAGTCAAACCACCATACACAACACCTCATTCATATAATGGCTATTTTTCAGCTGGACACTATGACACAAGCCTGGCTTCCTATCAAGCCCATCTCCTGTTAGGCTACTATCATCATCACTCCCCTCGGATTACGTCTTGAGAAATGATAAAACGCGTGCTCTTACCTTGCTGTGGACTGTTCCTCTCCCACTGTCTTTAAAGGGTGGATGATTGCCATGCACCAGCAGGCCACCTTTCATTTCAATTCCCCTTTTTAAAGGAGGGGGAGAAAGATGTACTGTGATGAGGAATATGAAATTGGCCACCCTTCAATTTTTTCTGAGGCACTTTCCAGGGGTTGGTAGCAAACTTTTTGCTTAGAGTTTCCAGCTTAGACTGCTAAATTAATTTGTAATACTCAAATGAGATTGTGCAATGTGAAAGGTGTTGTTGTGACCATAGCATGTATAAAGATGGAAAGCCTGAGAGCCCCCCAAAATTGAAGCAAAAACATCTGGATCGCCCCCTGGTGGCTGGCAGATCTCAGTCCACATCAAAGATGGTCTTTTCCAAAAGATGGTTTCTGTCATTTTAAGCAGTTCTAATCAGGCTGACGTTTGTTCAAGTGTTCATTTTTGCTTGTAAGTTTGGTTTTAATGCTATAAAACAACATTGACAGCTTTCATTGACTTCATTGGAGAGGCATCATGAGTCTTTATACATTGATCCTCGACATCAGGATCAGGATGGAATCAGAGCTGTCTATGGACTCTGAGCAGATTATAGCAATCTATGTTTATACAATACTGTTTTACCAACACTCAGCCCACACTTACAGACGATTAGAATGTGTGTAAATCATCTCACATGACACTACTCAGGCAATCAAATCTGTGCATTTTAATAAGTATTGCATCTGTAGTCGGTTAGGAGATACACACAGAGACATTAGCCAATCACAGAAAAGTAATTTGACATGGCCTGCTCTAAGAGAAAAGTAGACAGCGAAACCCAAGCAACGGGCAGTTACAAAAACAGTATGCTTCGACCAGTAGGTCACAGATTATTGAAATAGACAAAGCACACATCTTTTTTGAGCAACCATACATACTGTACATAATGTTGAAACAACAACTAGTTCATCATATATGGCGCTGAATCAAAATGCAAATTAAACATTATGTCTTTCAGGACCTTCGCATAAGGTAATTTTCTACTTGGACCACTGTACATCTTAATTGAATTCCTCTGGTCTATGGTTTTGACGAGCCCACAGAGAATTACAAATGAACTGTGCAGTTCCCCTCGGCACCGCAGAGAGTTTTACATCTTTTTACAGCTCTCCTCACCTCGTTTCCAGGGAAGAGCTTTAGTAAACGGTACACTGCCAGCTCAGCACCAAACGGCAGACTGACACTTTTCACTGCTAACTGACTGTGTTTGTCTGCATTGTATTTGTGCATTTAGCTGCACTCTCGAGGTGGAGACCAAATCCGAGTTTAAAGAATATTTGGCATACATTTTCAGGAGGCCAGACAGATTCATTCAAATTAATGCTAATGTTGCTAATGTTATGCTGACGTCATGTTATTTGTTTGTTTGTTTTTTCACTAGTTGGCTAGTTGCCAACTTTCTCTGTCTGCTGTTTGGTGTCAGGCAAGTAGTGCACAGTTGCTCTATCACAGTGGTTTTAGTAAAATTTCAGTCATGGGAGAAACACCTTTTACAAAGACGACAGAGCCACTTGATGTAAAGCATTTAGCATCACTTTTATTAAAAAGTAAAGAGGTCAGAGCATTCTCATGAACAGCTTTGTATGATTCATTCCAAAATCCAATTTAACAAATACAAAGGATATGGGGATTTGTTCTAAATAATTAAAATGTTTACAAACACATTTATTCTATTACACATTCTGCACACATTTCTGACAAAAAGAACATCACGATTCTGAAAAACATTATTTTATTCATAATGGTAGTTACTAAGGCAGGATTTGTGCTTTTCTGATTTGATTCATTTGGATGACTCGCACAATAGATATCATCATCCACCGTGTTTCATCTAGGACATTGTGATATGTCAAAGTGGTGACCTAGCAAAACCTAATAGCAACAGGAAGGAAGGAATAACTAGGAACCATTGTTCAGCCTGATGGGGTAGATTAAGGAAAGAAATCACATACTCGCTGTTAGCAGCAACATCATAACAAGCATTATCCCAGAATTGTATTGTGGCAACAACAACAGGCAAAATAAAATGTAGTTATATAAGCTGAAAAGTAACAAAACAGTACTTGAGCATCCACAGCAAACTGATATCTTCATGGTACTTTACAGATCCAAACTGCTGGCTCCCTGAAAGCGCCTTAGTGTAAGCGTTTAATGTCATACAGATGAATATGTCACAGTAGCTGTCAGTCGCTTTGTCTCTACCAGTTTGTCTTGAAGTGAAAGTGAAAATGTAAAGTCACAATATCCACAGAGGCAGCGCACTAAGTGGAGCAATGATGGCAAGACAAGCAATAAGCAAGATTATGTCTCGCTGATTGCTCAGAAACAATAGTGTCTGATGTGTGAGCAGCATGTTTTGCAGGCAACACTGATGAAAGTTGATAAATAATATCTTGTTGTATTGTTCTTCATTGTCTTCTCTTCAGATCGGTAACTACTGATATGAGACTGAAGCTTGATTTTACCATCTGAAACGGCTGCATCTCATCAACGAGGTTGTTGAGCCATCTGTGCTGTTCAGTGTCTGAGATCAAGAGGGACAATTTGAATCATTTGAATTGTTTGCACGACTTGCAAGGACTGTCGACAAATATCAAATATTTAGAGGAAGTTTGGAGCTGAGGAGGGGCGTTCCAACCGTCTAGCAGGGAGAGGTGATGAGGTTTCACAATGACCCTGTCAGCGATGTGAAAGTGAAAGTCAAGCGGGCTCATAGCCTCAGGCAGCATCAGACATTATCGCTCCTCTGAATGCCACAGAGTCCAACTTTGACACGTTAAAGATGATAACAGTAGACTGATGCACAGACGCTAGGCGGGTTCAGATTATGTAATAGCGAGCGGGGACTTTGTCTGAGCCGGTGCAATGCTGACTGTGCGGGTCACGCTGCTTTTTATGTTGAACAGTGGCAGAGGGGATGGAGACAAGCGGCCACTCTTTCCACGGCTTATCTAAATTAGCTTTTGCAATTCACAAAAGTTAATTTACTGTATCAGGAAAAAGCAAATGAGAATGTGGTTAGTCACAGTAGTTTACATTCATTTGGTTAGAGGGACACGAGTGTGATTGTTTGGTTTGGATGGCTGTGTTTCAGGAGTGTTTGCTCTGGATGATGATGGGTTTTCAAGCATCAGATTTCTTTACTTAAGTGTGTGATTAATTCAGAGAGGAAAAGCTTTGTTTTACTGACTTTTTGTAAAAGCTTGAAGTCTGTTGCTCCCATAACCACACAGTGTGCTGGCCACATCATGTGTACATTTCCACATCGCAGCTAGGTGAGAGCTTCAAACACGGCATGATTTTCAGCTGATGTACACGTAAAGTTAATCCTATGGACTCTATGGACCTCAATTTTCAAAGCTATACATAAAGCAAGTCCTGCACCTCTATGGAAACAGCACAATTATAGCTTGAAGAAGGGATAAGTCAAAAATGACCTTTGTGCACTGTAACATAATTAAAGGGCAGTAAATCCAGTAAAAAATGGAACACAAGTGGAATCTTTATTACTTCAGCCCACAGAGTGGGAGTGAAGTGTTGTTTTGGGTGGCGGGTTCTGTCTGTCTGTCTGTGTGTCCGCTGCATATACAACGTCTAGCCAACAGAGGGCGCTGTGGGCTGTATTTCAAAATAACCGAAAATACTGACAATGACAATTTGACCAGTCAAACATAACATTAGAGCAGCAGAGTTTAAGCAGTCTAATATGTAGCCTCAGCAGCATTTAAAATGTTAGCATTTTGCAGCAAAAACAGCTAACTTCAATGGAATTGCTACGGTCAGGTAGGCTTAAATGCATGCAAGTCTTTTTGCATTGGGTTCAGCTTTGGTAACCCTTCAAACCGGTGACCAAATTCAAACCATCTTAAAGTGCTGACTTTTGAAAGAACAAAGAGTTGGAAAATCTAAAACTCAATACGCTATCAAAACTGTGTTGATATGACTTTTTGAATGCACTTTGTGAATGTGCTTTTCCTTTGGAGTGAGGGACCCTCAGATTAGTTGAGGAATTTTAATTGTGGTCACATCTAGAGTATTCAGAGCATTCCTTTATATATTCACAATAAGGGGGTTTCCCAGCAGTTTTTAGAACACAAGTGCTCACCATCCAAACACAAAAAATGAGTAATAAAGTCTGTTGAGGGGTTTATTTGGTAACACTAAAATTGCACGTTGTTCTAGCCTTGTCCCCCATTTGAAATGATCTAGAAACTCCACTGGACTCATTACTTTTTTGGTTTCCTTTTTCCCTTATTCCATTATTCATTGGCCAGAACTTTTTTGAAAAATAGCTTTCAACCTAAAGAGAAGAGAAAGAGAACATTCTGGTAACATAAAAGTAAAGCAGGGAATTACAAGTTAATGCATTCACAAGTGCTCAGAACTTTTATTTTATGATAAAATCCAGGCCTTTATCACCAAAAAAATACCTGCTATCAATATTACTGTCCCAACTGAGCATTTATCTGGGAGACATCTTTATGTTGGCTCATATAACAACTGCCATCTCATTTCACTGCTTAGTCAAGTCTGATTTAGATGGATAATAAAGCTCACAGAGCAGACTGATGCTTGTCTAACATACTGTAGGGAATACACAGCTCTATCCAAGAAACAACGGATGTTTTCTTCAGGGATTTATGGTAATAACTAACTATACATAACTATATGTTACTGTGCTTGTCATGACTCTACTCTGAGCCTTTTCTCAAAACTACACAAGTACAACCAGCGTTGGAGGTTGTTGGATTCATTTGGTTAAAAACGCATTTAAAAGCTTCTCTCTCTTGGACATATTGGACTGCTCACACTTCCCTGTGCAGCCGACCGTGCTGATTCTCATTAGACTAAAGTTCTCTCATCGCTCCAAAGTTGATAAGAAATCGCACCCTATTCCCCATAAATTAACTCGACAGCATCATTTGGATTGAAGTGCTGAATCTTACCATGCACAAATTAAATGTAATCCCCCCTAAGTGCTCCAAATGTTAGAAGTGAGTGTTGTGTTGCTGAGATTCACTCGGTGATATTTACTTAACAAAAGCAGCACAGCACTGCTTCTATTCTCCATGCTCATAATTAGTACATATGGAATATAATCACCATGTACCAGAGCAATGTTTGTGTGTATTTGTCCTGAATATCAATGAGTAGCGCTCTCTTAGTGAAGCATAATGTCAACGCAATTAATCAAATATTAGGCAATTAATATTATAATTACTAATTAGGAAGTTTTACAGTTAATTATAATAGATAGTAATAGACTTTCCCCTCAACCTTTCCATTAATTAAGATGTCAGAAAAACCTAATAACCAGAAATAGATGCCGTGTTGTTGTGAGCAGTAGAGTCGTGTGATAACAGCAGCTCCTCACAGTTCTAGCATTGTATTTAAAGTGCAGCACTGTCTAAACACATTTATCTGCTGGGACAGCTGCAGCGTGCATGTGGATACGCTGTGAAAGTCATATTTCATTTTGGTGCAACATTGTTATCTTCAGTGTTCACGCTTTGAAAGGAGTTCTTGAGTACAAAGTAATCCCTGGAAATGATATTGTTTAACATACAGCCAGGGAAGCACCCCATGATAATATCACATTTTTTATGTTTAAAAATTAATTTAAAAAAATCAGTTTAGAATGCAATTATAACCTAAACTGTTAAGTAGTTCAAATCTAACAATGTTTCTGGTTATATTATATTTTAGATGAAAAAACGAATAATTCATTATTCAGCGTGAAAAATGTGCTGATTGAAATACAATCAACAACCTGGCCCTTGAGGGCCACTATCCTGCATGTTTTAGATGTTTCCCTCTTCCAACACACCTGATTCTAATGATCAGCTCATCACCAAGCTGTGCAGAAGCCTGATAACGATCCTGATAATTTGAATCAGGTGTGTTGGAAGAGGGAAACATCTAAAACATGCAGGATAGGAGCCCTCCAGGACCAGGATTGGGCACCCCTGATTTTGAAGAGTAGCACTGAAGTGAGAAATAGAGTTCCAATTTCAGTTGAAGAGTAAGCATTGTATCAGTTAGTATTAGTTAAAAACAGTTGAAGTGTTGAAGGACAGTGTCTGACGTGTCTGCACTGTAAAAAGTTAAAGAGCTGCAGAGAGTTTCACCTACTTATTCACCCAATTTTAACAGCCTGCACATTATACACCAATGTAAAGAAGGTCTGAGAAATGCAAAAACTTCAATATGATCATATAGTAAGTGATTGTTTGAGGTGAGAAAAGCCCTCAAATCTGTATTCTCTGTCAGTGACTCTTCACACTTTTACTGCACCTCATTTTCCACTGACTGCTCGTGTTATCGGTTCTCGCTATTTTCCAATTACTGCTCGAGATAAAAACCAACAGATTATGCAGCCATTTATGACCACACGGTTTCCTTACTTTGAACTATTTCATATATTTGTCCCGCAAGTTTCTTTTTGGGTTCACAGTATC
Source organism: Serranus cabrilla (assembly GCA_903364295.1). Classification (NCBI taxonomy): domain Eukaryota; kingdom Metazoa; phylum Chordata; class Actinopteri; order Perciformes; family Serranidae; genus Serranus; species Serranus cabrilla. Next base: position 610,138 of record CAFUXE010000020.1, on the reverse strand, counting down.
AGCGGCCATTTTAAGGTTCAAGCTGAAAATACTGGAGATCTTCAGAAGTGTTTGCCATCCTTTACGAGTGTGACAGCTAAAATTAGAGACATAAACACAGTGTGAGTCAGGTTTGATTCTCCAGGCTTTGTGAGAAGACAGGACATTTTCATCCAGAGCTTTACAACATTTCACGCTGTGTTTCCACTCGGATTACTCAACACCTTCTGGGACCTCCACTGATATTTGCAGTATATAAGACATGGGAGGATGCACAATTTAAATGAACATTCAGTACTTAGGGTGTTACTATGCCTGTATCTTTTGCAGTTGGATGGACAAAGAAGACACATTACAAGGGTTATTGGAAGTTCATGTAGTCCTATCTAAATTTCTTTGAAACAAAATGTCTGGCAAATGTTACTGTCTCCCTCCACTAATCTCACAAACAACTTGTTTAAACAAGATTTTAAATCAGTGCTTTGTAGTGTGTTTTAAATGGCCGCAGCTGAGGGCTTCTTTAATTCCCCAGCTCCCTAACTAAACATCATTGTGATGTGGATTATAGCTGGTGGAGATAAGTCAACTTTTCTGAGATGGATTGGCTTTCAGAGGAGCTTTGAAAATAGAATGCAGTCACTGAAAATGCCTCTGTATACTTTCAGGGTGATTTTTCTTTCATCACACTACACAGAACACTCACATTCATTTTTGCACAGATTTTCAGTAAATAGGACGGAGCTCCGTTGGTGTCAGGGGAGGGAGGAACTTTCACTCTTAATATATTCATTCACGAAAACTACGCCTTGAGGTTTGGGAGTTTCATGGCACAGACGGGTGCACATTAAGTGATTTTACTAAACACAAATGAATACGTCGGGGTTGAATCAGGAACAGACAGATCATTAATGAATAGTTGGGAGTTATTGATTAACTCTGAATCCAGGATAATATGAAAGACAATGATACGTTTCTTAAGAAAAGACTGCAAATGTAAATGAGTCTAGCAGCTAATTATTTGTAAACGAACTACACTGACCAAGTTTTTTTCAGAGGGCTTTGTTTGCATGCAGGTAAACAGTCCGATTGCAACGTATTGGCTGAACTAACTAGAGTCTCAAAACGGCGTTCAACAATGATGTGAATGCAACGAAAGTCAACACTAAGCCAATGAGAGACAACCTGGATATCATGTTGACATTAATATCTAATTCCATTACCATTTTTATTATTTAAGCCTGTAAGTACAACACATTGTGAGCAAAACAAAACTAGCAGAGGGAAACTCTGACAGGCGGCTCAAAGGGAAAGAAACCATCAACGCTGCTGCCTGTGCAGCTGACTGCTGGGTATTTCAGGTTAGCAGTTCTACTGTTAAATGATTCACTGCTGGTTACTTTCATATTGCTGACTCACTTTTTCCACGTAGTTCTTCAGTTTCTTACTTTCTTACCTTCTCTGGCGTATGTGAATAACCATCTGTTAGTTTCTGCTAAGCCTGTTTAGTTCTCCTGTAGTCTGTCTTGTGACATTCAAGTACTAACTCCCGTTTAGAAATCTGAGATTCACTGTTTAAGATAAATATAAAAAACTAAATACTACATTATGCTAACTCATGGGACAACTGTCCACCATCTTAACCGGGCATTGTTTCCAGTTGACTAATAAAATAAGTTAGTGTTATTGTATTTTGTAAAAATTGTCCATGTGGCCTTTGTGTGGCATATTCCCCCCAATATAAGGCCATTATATCCCACTTTTACCATGTATTTTATCTTTTTTAAAGGAGAAATTGAAAATGCAAATGACCATTGTAAGGGTCTTAAATTAATGATCTGTTGATTACAAATCAAGACTCAGTAGTCTAACAATAGCATCAGTTTAAATTAAAAATGTAATCTAATCTTGAACATAAAGGGAAAAGTCCTATCAAATTGTGGATCTGAATATCATGACACCCAGTTAACAGCACTGACAGACATTTATCACGTCCTCATGAAAATTCATAAGCATATACATGTGCTTGTGCATGAACATACATATACTTAAGAGTTTAAAAACGTTTTCACCCTGAATTGAAAGTGATTCATATTTAGCTAACATGCGAGCGCTCTGCAGCTGATTTCATGCCTATCAAGTGTGAAGTGGACACACGTTAAGTACAACAGGTTTGTCTTCACTCCTGAATACCATTTAATAACAAATAAAGACCAATCCGCCATGCCAGCTCCATTACAATTAACAAAAAAAGTGAAGCCCGGACAAATCTACACAACAGTAATGCTTGCATTGGGCAAAGGGTTACCTATAAAGAACGCACCCACTGAGAGCTCCAGTTAAACAGCAAGAAGTGCAGAGTGTAGTCTAATTATACTCGGCACTGTGACAATTTTATGCAAATCTTCCGAGACACAGCGGAGAGCAAAGTGTTATGACTGCAAAAGGAGCATTAGCCCAATTATACAAAGATGTTTCCCTTTAAGTTGGGTTCCCCGAGATGAAAGAATCCTCCATATCCTTAATCACATGCCTCCATCTCTCTGTTTCTGACTTTGTTCTCTTTTTCTCACACACATACACACACATTCTTGTACTTCTATCTTTGTGAGGAGACACGTTGACACAATGCTTTCACTAGTACCTTCACAAACCTGAACCTTCACTACTACATGCTTAACCCCAACCTAAACATACCTGTAACCTGCTTAAAACCAATCTTAACCCAGAATCAGGCCTCAGTATGTAGTTAGAATATCTTCCAGTCCTCACTATGTACAAGAAAATGAACACACACACACACACACACACACTAATCCTCTCGTGACCAGCCTAATGCAATCATTTCTGTCCTTATTCCAGGGATTCACTACCGCAAGTCCTGCGCCTCATCAGGAGCCTGTCTTATCGCTTCTTCTGGTTACCAGCAGTTCTGCACCGGCAAGCTCAACTCAGTGTGCATCACCTGCTGCAACACACCACTGTGTAATGGACCACGGCAGAAGAAACGACCTCAACAATCAGCCGCCATCACCCTGACCACGCCACAGCTCCCAGTGTTTTCTCTCTGCATCCTCCTCCTGCTGTCCTCCACTCTGTGCTGACAGACCTTCACACACTGAGTTAACGTGGATTGACAGTGGAGAAAACTGGAACTGGAACTGTACTAACTAAGACAGTGAAAAATACTTTTAAATGTATATTCTTTGAGATGTGTGGAAGCTTTGTACAGTATTTGTTCTCTTGACTTTTTCTGTATCAGCTTGAAAAAATGGTAAGTTTTATCATCACACTTGTCGTGTCACAAACTAGATCAAGTGCAAGGGCATCTGGGTAAAGTGAGGTGGAGGACGGTGCTGTGGATGGAACAGCTTCTGGCTATTTTGTTTGGCAGCAGGTGGCTCACTCGCATCTGCCTTTGTTTACTTCCACTACAAGGTTAAATAAGACATATTGCAGGAAACGTGAAGTTTAGATTCTTATTTATTTTCTGAGCCTTAGGGAAAGCTCTCCAGAATAAATAACCGTGTGATTTATTCCAAATCAATGCATTTACCCGGGACAATCACTGATTATACTGTATTGACAAAGTGAAAAAGTCAATGTATGTTATGTATGACAAAGATAATGTTTAATGATCCTTAAAAATGCTGTCAGGAAAAAAGTATTGGATGAAGATGAACATATATGCCAGTCATTATATCAAAGTCACCTACAGCCCCTTAAAGATACAACACCATGTTATCAGGGGAAACCATTCTGATTTTGTCATGAAACTTTCCTTTTCTAGTTTTGTAACATTTGCTGTCTGCTCACAAATACTGTACATAGAACTACAAGAGCATGTTGAAATACACAAAGCTTTTTTCAAACTACTTAATACTTACTACTTACCACATATCTATTGCATCTGTAAAGGCTGCAATTAGAACAGAAAAGAACCGAGGTGGTACAGCAGTAGTGCAATGACTGTGTGGTACAATGAGGGGCATCTAGAGTGGCGTACATCTTGGTGGCTGCTGATGGAATAGCCGACTGTTTAGAAAAATATTTAAAAGTTATTCTTTGCAGGCAGAATGAAAAGGATTCTCATAAAAAAAAAAACAATGTGAAGACTTACAAAGATATTT
>CAFUXE010000020.1:578743-605704 GCA_903364295.1 Serranus cabrilla | reverse complement strand
TACCATGCAAAAAAGTTGGTGTTGTCCATAAAAATGTAATAATCAGTTACTCTTGCGGTGGTTGAGTTTGTTGAGTGGTTGGTTTAGAGCTGACCTAAACCTTAAAGGTACCCTGTGGAGTTTTATCTGTATGTGTGCCCTTGAGATCTTACAATCAAGCAATGTTGAATACATTTGTAAAGCCAAAAGTTTTAGACCTGCATTGCATACATCTCAGTGTCCATCGGCTAAATGCCCTCCTCTCCCCCATCTTTGCTGATGCATGGCTGTATCAGCTGTCAGTGAGTGGAAAAGTAAGAAGCTGCACAGCAGCACAGCATATAGCTTGTGTTTCATGAATGTTTTAAAAGAACAGAATACTGTTGAGTTGAGCTTCATGAACCAATGACCAAGAGCACTAAATGGGGCTCTTGGTTTAAAGAAGAAGACTAATGGATGGGCAATGCAGGATCATTTCAATAACTTTGTTTAACAGACAGCAGATGTCTAGGGGGCTCTGGAATTCAGAAGATGGTTTAAGAAACATGAAGCTTCATTTGGCCATCACTACTGGATACCAAATTGTTCTGAGATGGCCCCAGGTATTGTGCTTATTGTTCTGGATACACTGTGCTCCTAAGAAATAGGACAGCGTTACTTGTTTCAGCAAGTGTCCCAAAACAACCAATCTGGTCTCCTAAAAAGTATGCACCCATACAAGAAAACTGCACCATTAATTAGTATGTTCTACCAGATTAAGCTTGACTCATCACAAATACATTCTATCAAAGCCCACAAGTCTGCTTCATTAGGTGGTTGGGGTGGATGAATGGGTCAAACAAGCATGGGAGAGCTGTTTGTGTCCCGCATAAGACAAATGTTGACTCTTTTCTTTTTATATAATGCAGAATGCGGTTTCTTTGTATGTGAACTAGTGATGTCCAAAGGAAGCTTCATGAACCATTAATTGTAGTTTTTGACCCCACTTAATTCTGCCCTCTGCTGCCAACAGGAAAGTATCATGCGTCATCCTGGTTTTTGTTTGTTTATGTGTGATGTTAGCCCATGACATGCAAACATCCTAAGGACCTGCACACCAGGAACATCAAGAACTGCACTGAGTACCTTTAACTTTACTCAAGCTGGTGGGTGTTTATGGTTAAAAGAATATTTAAGCTTTGGTTTAATCATTTTGATAACAATTTCACACTTGAGGAGTCCCATGAAGCTTGCTATTGTGCCAAATTGTCAGCTAAGCTTGATCTGTTCCTGACTTAACACTTGGTTCTGTGTTTACTGTGCTTGAGAAATATCTCATTAGTTTCTGGTGGCACAGAAACAGCATCCTTGATTTGTTTTTACGGTTCATTGTGTTTCATTAAATTGTACAACACATTATACTTCAGTCTCTGATGGTACATCTGTCTTTGTTTTGAGAATTGAATCAGATTCTTCAGTCAGGTTGAGAGATGTTTGGGTATTTGAAGCGACTCCTGAGTCACTTTGACTCTGAAAGGTTGTAAATGTGGGAGGAGTTTTCTCCTGTGCCACGGTGGAGCGGTTCGCCCGGTTGCGACGTAACGACTTTATCAGCAGTGGCTGAAGAGAGCGTGCAGAAGCAGCGCGGGAGCTCGGCACCGTTCGCTTGTTGACGTGTTCGATGGTGAGGCGGCACCGCAGCACCTGGACAAACACCTCCCTGAACTGTCTGGACGAGAGGTTGTACAGGAAAGGGTTGAGGACGGAGCTCAGGTAAAAGAAGGAGTCGGCCACAGGGTGGAGAGTGATGTAGCTCCGGAAGTAGGCAGTAGTCCATCGGGATTTTGGCACAGCAGCCATCATAAGACGACGAATCTGGTTGGGAAGCCAACACACCATCAAGGACGCCACAATGAGACCTGAAGAAAAGTCAGAAACAATAAATGAGATCATTCACATTCCAGATTCCATTAAAATGCTCCCAACTTCTTTATGAATATGGGTTGTAGTTATTGTCTAAATTATAATTAAACAGAATATGATAGTTTGCTAATCCTTTGTACAGTTTATAATTGAATAAATGTCACCAAGGCCGTATATTTTATAGTCAAAATGGTAAATGTTTGAATCAAATTCAGAAGTGTTAATTTACAAAAAACATTCTGTTTTTATTTACATTTTACACAGCGTCGCAACTTCGGAATCAGGGGTTTTATAAAAGAGTGTTTGATTTTGCCTTATCAGAGTAATGCACAGGAAAAAAAACTGCACCAGTTAATTTAGACCAAGTTTTTGTAAGTTAATGGCTCAATCACTTTCTGCTGCCTCAGATAGCAATGCCCCAACAATGTGCCTGGCCACATCTCATTTTAACAGCAACACAAGGATGAACAAGAACATCTGATATTTTTACTGTATGGACATAGAGCATAAAATAACAACTGCGTCTGTTGCACAGCACGCCACTTTGCACTTTATGTAAGATAGGATCCATTATTTTGAACAGAGCCAGGCTACTTACTTTTGTACTATTGTATTTATAGTAAGCTTTAAGCAGTCTTTGTGCTAAGCTAACATCTTCTGGCTGTAGGGTTATTTTTAGCATAGAGTGGTATAAATCTCTAAGTCCGGACCAGTAACCGAAAATATAAAGTGTAAAGTGTAAAATGTTAAACTATTTCTGGAAGAAACCAATACAAAAAAAAAAAGCAGATAGACTTAGCAAGCAGGAAAAGTGTATGACCTGTTCTCACCTGCAGCCTGTTAGGTGTTAATTAAGGTTGATGATAGTAACAATCATTGTAAAACCAACACCAAACTCATATCCTCTCACATCAAGAAGTAGTGTTTGGCTGCCAAGGTCTGTTGGTCTCTTTCCATACCATCACTGAGCATCATTACTCATCACTGCTTACATCAGCCCTCAGCAATGCATTATCTCCAGTTAATCTTTAACAGGGTGCTGTATGAACTACCCAATTCTGAACCTTCTTCACACTGACAGCTGTTTGTTCTTGAAGTCTTGACATCAAACTGTTCTAGTCTATCACCAAACTGTCTGAGCCCTGTGATGCAGGCAGCATCACTCTTTCTCTTTATAGGAAAGAAGACAGGCTTATGTAAACGGATTTATTGTTTTATTACTCCAAATCCGGTCCTATTTCTAACAGGCAGGGCAAGTTTATTTATAGAGCACAATTCATACACAAGGCAATTCAAAGTGTTTTACAGTGACAGAAAAGATGCAGAAAGGCAGATTAATATCACTACATAAGAACAGAAAAATATAATTAATAATCACTGAATAATTAAATGTAAAGTAAAGACTACAGATAGATACTCTCAGTTGTGTTATGCACAGCTAAAAAGAACGGTTTACAGCCTGGATTTGAACATTGTCAGAGTTGAGGCCTGTCTCACATCTTCTGGAGGACTGTTCCAGATTTTAGATTTTGGCAGCATTAAACTGAAACGCAGCCTCACCGTGCTTCGTCCTGACTCTGGGCACCAGCAGGAGACTGCTCCCTGAGCTTCTCAGAGCCCGAGATGGTTCATATGGCTCTATCATATCGCAGATGTACTTTGGCACCAGATCATGAAGAGACTTGTACACAAGCAGAGCTGTTTTAAAGTCTATTCTCTGAGCGACAGGAAGCCAGTGCAGTGACCTGAGCACAGGACTAATGTGGTCGTATTTCCTGGTTCTAGTCAGGACGCGAGCAGCAGCGTTCTGGATGTACTGCAGCTGTCTTACAGCTCGTTTAGATGCCCATTGAGGACGCCGTTACAGTAATCTAACCTGCTGGAGACAAATGCATGGATTAGCCTCTCTAAGTCTGGTTGAGACATTAATTAGGAATTCAGTAAAATCATCAATCAACAATTTTGTGGAGGCTTGTAAATTATGACATAGAGTATGGAAGATTGTTTTATCTCCATTTTTAAAGACACATACTCAAAAGATGAAAATACCCCAAATAACATTTTGTGGGTGAATATATTGTCCCTCAAAATGGCACAAACACCTCCACCCCTTTGGTTTTGTCGTATTTCAGACACAAAATTGAAGTGAGGTGGACTGGCCGCATTAGCTGTGTTTTTTTTGAGCCATGTCTCAGTTAAAAGCATATAATCAAGATTGTAAGAGGAAATAAAATATTGATTTAGTCGAACCATTCTAATTCCTGACTACTGCAGGTGTTCCAAAAAATGACCAAAATGTACCTAAGTTGCCTGCACAATATCTGATTTACGGATGAAACCCAGAGCATTGACCTCCAGGACACAGGCGACATCTCTGACTGCCAAACCAACAACATTTATCTCCTCTGTCATGTCTGAGTCATGTGCTTACTCTTTGAAAGGACTACCACATCCTCATTCTCTCATCTGGTGTTCATCCATTTCCCCTGCAGTGTTTTTAATGGGTATTACGCTGTGACCAAACAGCCTTTCAACATTTACAGAATGAACTGGTATGAGATATCGCTTCCTGTTGCGGGACACAGATATCAACACATTATTTATAACACAGTGTCCAAGAGGGAATTATTTCTCCCAGTGTCATTTGAGGAAAAACACAAAAGTGAAGAGCTCTCTTCATAAAAAAGCAAATGTGGGTGGTAAAAATCCCTCTTCACGCTTGTTTACATACAGACAAATCATACCTGCTAGTGTTTATATTTAGTGAAAGGCACCGACTCAAATGTCTTGTTTCAGCTGCTTCTATTCAGTGTCAGGTTATGCTACTCTCAAGTGCTAGGGAGCTGTGAACAATGCAACCATGAGTTTTTGTTTTCTTTTAAGATGTAAGATACAGTTTTCAGAGTCATACTCACTACTGATGTCACCAAGGACATGCATTCAGTCTTTTATTTTGAAAATTGCGGATTTTAGTGTTATTTTCACACTCTTTAGACTCTTTTGGCTTCAAAGGTGCAACAACTACTGGGGAGAAAACACTGTCTGATTTGCCACCATAAAGCTGTCCTACATTGGAGCCTTTGGGAAAGAAGTGTTCTTGTTTGTCATTAAAAGAGCAAAAACAAGTTGCAGGTAATCATGCCAGATTCTGTCAGGGTTACTACATATTTAGCCATATGCCAGTATTCAAACATATCTGATACGAACACTATTGAAACATAATTTCCCCTATTTGGCACACATGAAGGTAAGGACAGAACACGTGGGGGTATTGAAGAAATGCATATGATAATAAACTAAAATTTGTTGGGTGGTTTTCTACAGAAGATTACTGTAACAATGAATGTCTTTAAACATTCCATTTCATTCAACAATTCCACTTCTCCAGGTCTGGAAAATAACATTTTGAAGTTTCCTGACTGAAACCCTGCTCTATGGACAGCGATGTCAGTCAGCCCACCTCTTTGGTCCAGACTTGAGTATTTCAACAAATATTTCATAAAGGTTTGTGTAGATATTCATGAAACCAAGAGGTTGAACCAAAATGACTTTGAAAACCTTTGCTCTAACGTTAACGTCAGGGGATCGCCAAACAGTGAAACTTGACAGCCTGAAGCAGGAGAGTTTTGAGGTGGAAGAGACGTACACGCTGGTGTTCTAAAAACAAATGGATTGGCTGATTATCACTGCGATACACCGCTCATGTAGACAACTGAGCCGTGTCTACGTACGTCTTACAGAGCAGTCTTGTTTCTCTGCACAGGTTTTTTGGATGCAGCTGGCACTTTTGACTTGCTTCAACATTCATTTTTCACAAAGCAGTGTAGCCACATGACAGCTCTCAACATGTGCAAACACAGCTTCAGTGTGGAGCCAGAGGCCAGTCCATCTAGTGATGCATGCTGTTGCTCAGCAGGGTCACCCGCCTCATCGTCATGGCTTTTTAATAATGAAAACATGAGGTAAAGAAAGAACAGCTCTCTCTAAATAATGTCTGTGTTTACACAACATCATCTGCTGTGAGGTTTCAGTTCTTTTTGCCACAGTTCATTGGCATTTATTGCTTTTCTTTAGCTTTCTTAGTAGTTGAGTGCTGCATCAAAATATATAAACAAAGGAGAATACAATCAACAATTTGCCAAATGAGTGATCAAACAATAAACATTAAACAATGAATAAGGATGGCAGTACAATTCTAAACATCCTAACTGAACAGTTGAATGTTTAAAGTAACAAACAAACAATCTCACATGGCTCACAGCACATGTCTGGGAACAAAGGATTAGCAGCAGAGCACATGGTAGCTAAGCTACTTGATGATCACTCACGTTAGCATGAAGACGCACACAAAGTTTCTCCTTGGATGTGGATGGACAGATGTGTCAGCAAGGAGTGCAAATGAGGAAGTGAGGGGTGAACAAACAATTTATAGACTCCACCCCAACAAACAATTTGCAGACTCCGCCCCTTACCCAGGAGGTCAGGTGACCAGGATATCAGTATATATTTACAAAAACACCCCTAAAGTTTCCCAGTTTAAGCATAACACATTTTATTTATGCATTGTTTTGAATTTAATTAAAATCACAAATTATTTGTGGTTTATTTTATTTGTGAAACTATGTTTCTCACAGCACCCCATTTTTTTTGTAATCTGGGTTGTAGTCAAGGTCAGACATTTTATGGGACATTATGAAAAACATATTTTGAGTGGAGGACCTTAACACCACTCTGACTCAAAATCAATTAAACTAACAGCCACTGATTATACCAGCAGTAAGAGTGGAATGACACTGATTACTGTTAAAGACTGAATCAAATCAAAGTTTGTGGGCTAATAAAAAGGGGAGAAAGAGATATTGCAGAACAGAAACAGAGAAAGTGTTTGTATTTGAAATGAAAACGAGTCATGGGGGGACAAAGAACAAAATGGAAAAAGAGCGATCCAAGAATACAAATGCACTACATAAGACTGTAAGAGCCCAAAGTGAAATGAAAGACATAGGAGGAGGCAAACACTGGCTGTGTGGAAGGTTGTGATGTCAAAATGTGTGATGTTTCTCATTAAAAAATGCTCAAGTCTTTCATGGTGGTTAAGAGTTACAACTAGAGTGGAAGTTGGTTCAATGAATAATCAACATTAAGTTGTTATTGAGCAATTCATAAAAATTAATGTGCAAGGAGAGATATCAAATCCTGTTACATCCAGTAAAATGTGAATTCTGAAGACAACTAAACTGTTGCCAAATTTAACTTTTCATCAGCATCACATCCTCAAAAGAACAGGGAGAACCTTGAACGAAGCTGGAAACTAGAATATGACACATCATCACGTGTCCCAGCTGTTCAAAATGTCACTGATTGGACACATAATTGAAGGAATAATTGTCTTTGGAACATGACGTCCCATGTTCTTCTGACCCAATGTGGGCGGATGATGAGTTGTGACATTTTAATAACTTAAAACGTCTGACATGAGAGCAGGCACCATCATTAAAGGTCAATTTTAAATCTGATTTTTTTAAACCCTTTGGTATTTCAGATATCACATTGATTCAAATGACTAATGGTGTGAAACTGCTAATGCTTGAACCCACTTCAAATCAGCACTTAACTCTGCAGCTCTACACAGCCGTTAGCTTCTTTATAGCCTCTTTAATCTAACTGTTTGGGTTCTACATCCATGAGTCCAATAAAAAAAATAGCTTACATTGTATGTGTTACGCTGTTCTTTAAATGCAATGTTTTGGAGAACAGCCGTTAACAAAAACTAGATAGTTAGATAGCACCTTTTCAGGCATAAATCTTTACAGCTAGATGCTTATTTAATGCCAGCTAAACTAGCCTAGTGGACTGAATTTGCTAGCACAGTTAGCTAGCTAACGGTTTAGTTTAGAGGTGGGTCAACAGTCATGTCTGGTGTATGACTTTAAACTGTTGTTTTTATTCAAACTAAATGAACTATCATGTCTTTTTGTCTTTTTAATAAGAAATCTACATCAGCAATTATATTCACCACAATTTGTAATACATTATTAGAAATAATAAGCAGTATTGGACAGAGGTGCTGCCGTGGCATTAGTAGTTTAACTGCATTTCTCATTAATAAGGAGAATCAGAAAAATTATTCCGTTTCTGATTTAAGGAATACAGCTTTTTTACTGATCAAGAAGTGCAGAAGCTTGTGCACATTTTGCCAGGCATTTCTGAGGCAGCAACTAGTGTCTGTCTCGTTGGATTACCAAATGAAAAATGCAGGTAACTGCCAGGACTTTAAACCAAAGTCCCTTGGGTTCACAATGGAGCAATTAAGTTTCAATTTGAATATCCCATACCCCAAGATGGCAACAGTGCGAAACCCGTAGATACTTGATTAACAATGATACATATGGAGTACATCATCAAATGAAAAAGCTGGAACCAGCAAATGTTTGTTTGTGATTTTGATGATAATAACTAACTAATGCTCAAAACTGTTGGTGATTTATTTTCTCCTGCTCGACTATTTGCCAGATCATTTAAGTGTTTCCACTCTAATTTGAAAATTGCAAATATGCTTGGGAATATGCACCGCAATAGGCCCAGGGCTTATGTTTATCCCCACAGCGGATCACTCCAGTCCCAGGAAATTGCAGCTTACAGCTAAAAAGTCCACTTTTCTACACTGTATGGGCATGTGATGACCCCTGTGGTGTCATTTTGTGTTGCTGTCTGATTCACCTGTCTGTGCTCTCTGCAGGTGATCATTAAAGCAACTGGGAACACCTGAGGCTGTTCCCGAGTTATTCAAGCCTGGATGCAGCTGGCAGCTCTCTCTCTCTCTCTCTCTCTCTCTCTCTCTCTCTCTCTCTCTCTCTCTCTGTCCACACCTCTCCCATTTGGTTTTAGTTATGTTGTCTAAGATTATCTTTATTCTTTCCTCTTGCATCTTACATCAACACACATATTCCACACACGCACCACACACTCTACTGAACCTGTATGTATTTAGTTTAATTTGGTTTATTTCAGTTTAATTTGATTAAATATCTTTTTACATGATGTGTCTGCCTTTGACTGTGGCCATTTAAGTGATGTTATAAGGGCAGTTGACAAAACTTGCCATCCTTTATCCTTTAGTCCTTATAAATGACACAAGGGAAGCTACCATACTACCATGGTATTTATTATGCTGGAAAAAAAATGTCCATCCCAAACAGCTGTTTTCCAAATTGCATATTTTTTACTTTTAGCATGTATTGCAGATGCCCTTGCAAGGTATTTACTGTTGCATGAAGTATGAATTATGCATACGATTGGGACATACTACTTCCCTGTAACATGGCGCTTTGACCCTGTGGCTAATATATATGCTGCGCAGAGGATTGTACGGTGGCTGATAGGAGTCGAAAGAATTCAAAAGCCCACAACACAACACCAAAACCAACAACACAACACAAACCCCAAAGCTTACAACAAAACAGAAAAAGTGAGGATAGAACGGAAGTTGATGTTGGCTTCTTCTTCGTTGGTGTTGTTGACATTAAAGAAAGGAAAGTTGGCTGCTTTGGCAGAAAGTGAAATGTTGTTTGCTAGCTAACTAAGATTACTATATCTTTAATATTAATGAACAAGATGTTTTTTTCAGTGTCTTTATATTTACATATAGGGTGAATGAAAGCTAGGCTGTCCTGCATGGATTCAGCAGTGTACATAAACCATGTCTATGGTTACCATGTGTAGCATGCCTGTCTGCTTGTATGAATGACAGTTATGCAAACACACACACTCACACATTTATTATGGAGCTTTTTCCATTGTGTTGTGGCTTTTGAATTTGTTCGACCCATATTGGCCACCATGGAATTTAGGGTCCGAATAGGGTCATACCACGAAATGCAACCAGATGCAGTAGAACATTCCTTTGGCACACTGTCTTTGACATCCTATGTCCTGAGAGTATGAAGACGGTCATGTCCAAGGCCCAAAGTACGGTGGCTGGAAACCGCCATTGCTGCAAATAAAAGAAACGTTGCAAACAAAAAGAAATGGCGCTGCAAATAAAACAACAACGATGCAAATCAAAAAAAGCCACAACGGAAGTGAATTACCGGGGACTTTTATTGCCGGTGCGCTGGTGTTTTTTATGTAAGAGAAGAAGAGCAAGAGAGAGATAAAATAAGAAGAAGTAACTTCATACTGGAATATGCAGCAAAACACAGTTACAGGTACCGCTGCACGCTCACTCCAGAGCAGAGTAGAGCTTGTCATTTAAAACTTAGAAGTTCAAACTTTAAATAGGCCACTAAGATGTCACTTGGAGGGATGCTGCAGCTTGAATCTGATTAGCCAACAAGGCTATTTTTTATTATTGGTGCTCTTACTCTGATCAAGCCAACAGATCATGTATGAAATGGCAGTATCTTTCTTTAAGATGGATTTTTTTTTTTTCAGTTTGATTCTGTCACATCGGCTCATTGATCACAGTCAAGGCGTTCGTCTGGAAAATTGCCACTGAGTCAGCACAGATCAGTGATGTTCCCACAAAGAGGAGTGCATGCAACCCAAGTTGTTAAAGTGTATGTGTGTGTGTGTGCGCGTGTGTGTGTTCACTGCACTCTATCTACGTGTGAAGTACGTATATGTTGTTGATGAATCTCTACTATTATTATTCTAATTCCACTCTTGTCATGATGTATATGCTGCTTCAAAACTGCAGTCTAAGCTGATGGTCTCCTCAGCGATGTCCCCCAACACTCTGACACACACACACTCACACACAGACTTACTGTCTCTCCGCCATGGGCAAAATATAACTGTCTGCTAATTAGAAAGCAATTAAACCAGATTATTGGAACAATTAATTGTCTGTCGTTGCTGTAATTGGAGTGTGTGATTGAGCTTCTTAGTTCTGCGTGCAACACACAGTGGGGGAGAACACAATAACTTCCGACATTGTTTCAAGGGAACATACTTTAAATTGTTGAACATGTGCTTAAAAAAAGCAGATAATAGAAGTCTTAATAAGGCCTCAATGTCATATAGCTATGAAGTAATAGATAAAAGTGTAATTTTTCACTTCCAAAGGGTTCATGTTTTCTCTCTTACAGTATGCCCTAACGTTTGATGCATATATGGATCAATTTTAAAAACAAAGCTTAGGTAAAGTTTAGGTACCAAAACCTCTTGGTCAATGAACTCAAATAACATTCCTGGTTCAAAGTATTATGTAGGTTGGCAGTGTTTCCTCTTCACGCATTCTGCTAGATTTTCAGAGCTGCCGGGAAAAAAAGGGATTTGGAATATCATGGGCGAATCTAAGACTTTCACTTGCACACATTATAAGCACAACATCCTAGTTACCTTGAAATAGATTATTATTGCCATTATTGCTATCTGCAGTGTGTCCTATACCATTATATTAGCCGTGATGTGATGCAGAGCATACTTACATAGCCAGTATGCAGTATATACACTTGTATAGTATGGAGGTGCAATTTTGAAGACAGTTATTAAATCACACTTTATTACTATATCATCTTCTGTAGATTTGTGTGATTAAAAGCTCCTTTTTCATAAATGGCCGTTCAAAACATGCCTGTTCCTGTTTGACCTCTGCTGTTCAGTATTCTCAAGAACAACACATCAAAAAACACTGTGCTTTCTTGGGTCCTCAGCAATGTAAAGTCAAAGGACAGACAGACAGAGACTCCTTCCATTGTCGTAAGGTGCATTAATAAGACACACTTATTATCATCTAAGCATTAAGAAATTTGGAAATGTGATGGAGGTAATGTGAAATGCTGCATGGGAAAATAGATTGATTTAAATGTAAGCCAAGATGAAAAAAAAATAGAAAACTAAGGAGTTGATTAAGATAAAAATGAGTTGTTGAGATAAAAAGGAGGGAAAAGTCTGAAGTTATGTTATCAATTAATTGGTGGTAAAGATAAAGAAACTGCTTTTGCTTAGTTTTTACCAAATGATTGGATATTGATGTGGAAATCTTTGTAGTTTTTAACTCTTTTTTAACCATTTAACAATATTATTGATCGATGCATTCAATTATTTATAATTAGTCGTAACATTTTCACAACATTATGCCAGTTTCAGAGCTTATACAGCGACCATGTATGTGTATAATCACTTAGTATTAGAGTGAGTGGATAGACATGGTGCCATACAGTTATACAAAGCATCTCTGTAGTGGTGAAGGGAGTGAAAATAAAAGAGAAACTCTGCCATGCAGAACACTGAGAAGAGTTAATAATCTAGCCAGCATCTTATTGATCTGGTTAGATTTTCTCCTCAGACATTGGATGACGTTGTGCTGAAGTCTGTCCTGTGGATAATCAGCAACCTGTGATGAAGGCAAACATTATCAAAGCCTGTGACAGCGAGTACAAAAATCCCTTGAACCCACACACACTGTCAGAAGAGAATAGACAGAAGAAGCATGGATGATTTACACCCACAGAGAGAATAAAGGAGCTTTTTGTAGATTGGAATTTTGGCATATCAATTGCATAATAATGAGTTTTTGAGTTGCCAGATGGGTGAGTTTAACTCGCAGGCCAAATCGAATAGTGCCAGGTAGACCAATCACAGGAAAACTATCTGATAATTCTTTTACATTTTCTAGCATAACTTGTGCTGTCCTTCATGCCAAACACGCATGAAGATTAAATGAAACCATGAAGAGTCATTCCAACAAAAGGTCAATTAAGGTTACTTCCTGCTATTAACAACTGCATTGAATCCATTCCATCTTATCCACAAAAGCCTTTCAGACGGGCAAAATCTGAAGTCATTTAAAAGTCTGTCAGCCACAAATAGAGTGATTTCCTTCCTCCCCCTGTGCAAACAGAGAAAGGAGTGACTATGGGTAATGTTGGGCTGAAATCCAGGAAGAGTGTGAATGAATTAATTTGAAGGCTAACAGAAGATCCTCACTCATTAAAGCACTTGAATAACTTGAGGATGTCACAGAGGAATATTATTCATAATGGAGGTAATCTAATTATGTTAGAGGAGATTTTCTCATGGAGACGTCGGTGCCTGTTGATAGATAATCCTGCTCTGAAGATGCGCCGCGTTATCGTGAAGAGGGCGATTTTCACTATGCACAGATGTTCTCGAGCAGAGATCTGGTTTGATTCTAATGCAGATCCTTTTCTTCACATATTTACTGTCAGTGTTTGCAGAACATTAATAACGTGTGTTAAAGTGTGTGGTTGTTTTATTGTGGGTCACTTTGGGGTTAAATGGTGTTGTTTGCACAACATTACAAAGTAAAAACTTTTCAATTGAATTGGAGGTCGTGGTAAACTCAATTTTCTCTCAGATATTAGATGAAGTTGTGCTGAAAGTCTGTCCTGTGGATAATCAGGAACACATTATCAAAGCTGTGACAGTGTGAGTACCTACACACACTGTCAGAGGAGAGCAGAGGTGTAAGCCTCCTAGCAAGAGAGGAACAAGGTTATTTGGCAACAGATGACGTCTAAAAGGTTTGGCACCTAATCCAAAACTGCCATATATCAAAGAAAATGAAATTGATCTGGTGGAATATCATATATATGGGTTGTATATGGGTTGACAACAAGTTGACAACTTGTCGATTTGAAAACGAGCTAAGCTTCCAAACAAATGCAATCTCTTAAAAGGATCTTGAGAAAAATTATTTTAACATATTATTTTGTACAGGTTTATATGATGTCTATGCACCGCAATATGATCATGTATTTATCGTTGTGAAAAGAATATGTGTTCACTGTTTTCAACATGTAACAATCGCTGTATAAACCACCTCGTTAACATTGTGAAACACAACTACTTGGTTGTGGTTTGGCAACAAAACTACTTGGTTTTTGTTACATAAAAAAAGATTAGGGGTTTGAATGAGACATGAACAGCACATTTTATCATCCACTTCACTTCCTGTTTGACTTCAGTCACTCTTACCATAATTACTACAGCCACTAGAGGTCTCCACCTGACAATTAAAAAGATCTAAATTGGTTTTCTATAAATTTCAGTGCATTATTTTTCATAGGTATAACTGCAGACAGTGGATGATAACCGTATGGTTTCTTTAATTCTTTAAAGATTTTTTTATCTAATCAGTCATATAAAAATGCTCTATATTCAACCTATATTCAAACTAGTTTTGTTTTTGTTTGACTTTCAGACTGTGCAGGTTTTACAACTCTTTGATATCATTAATGTGGTGAGGATGGATGGGATATTATATCCATAAGTAGCTAAATGCGTGTTAAACATCTGGTGGTTTCATAATCTCATAATTAATCTTTTTATGTATACAGATGATGTGCTCATACTTTCTGCCTGCAGAACTGGTCAACAACATCTGTTGTGCCGAGGCTCTCATATTGGTTCTGGCTCCGAAAAAAGATTTAATGCTGAACAAAGTAATGTAATGATGATTAGATGAAAAGAGGACAGAAGATCTGCATGTCCAGAGTTCTACTGAGAGGAGTTGCTTTTGAAGTGAGCAGTGAGGTCAAATATCTGGGACTCTGATGATAAGGGTTACCTTATCAACTGTGTCATAAATTATATGGTGGGCTAATAGTATCACACTTGTACTTTGTACTTCTGTGAAGGTCAAACTGCTCACTGTCATACGGTTCACCAACTATAGGGTGTGATCAATCTGCGGGGACCTTACACTTACAGTGATGCCAGTCAAGTTCTTTAGCATTAATGTACCCACATGTCAGTTATTGTAAGTAATGCCATGTAAAGATGGACATGCACAGTAACAGCTGTGTGGTTTCTGGTGCAGAGGTGCACTGGCTGATACATTTTTTAGACTAGTAAATACAACTCTTTACAAAGTCAATGGTAGATGTAAGTGGACATGAATGATCATTACAGCTACTAGTTCAAAGTGCTTCAATTTACAGAAGACAATGATGAAATAAGAGAGAGGACTGGATTTCACTTCTGAGATCAGTTACATGAGAGGAAAAGGTGCTTATCAGTCGGCATTATGGATCAAGTGTTCAGGGGACCAGAGGAACAAACTGGAGTCTCTGGTGCTCTGAGATCAGTCAGACTTTCAACACAGATTCAAGTAGTCACAGCTATTATCCGTACACTTGATTAATTTACTGGTGCAGGTGGCAAAGGACAGACTGCACAAACAGTTCATTCCTTGCTTTCTGTCTGACAGACACCTGAAACCAAACACAGATTGTTTGTATTTTGCTAGTGAGATACAGCAAATGTCTGTTAAGTGGATATCAGGGCTGTTTATAAATGTAAAAGCACAAGAGTTCAGTGGGCAAATTCATGCAAAGAATACAAAAAATAATAGCTAAAAAATGATTGTTCTGTTCTGAACTAGTGATGTTAAAAAAAAAAAAAAGATTTTTCAATGCATTTGGATCCAGTCAGTTTACTATTGCATTCAGCCTGCCGCAGCTCACCTTCACCTCTGTGTCTCTTTCCTGGATGAGGATGTTTGCATCCTATTGTGAGAAGTTTTCTTCAGAAGTACAGTTTTTTAAACTTACGTTATTTTTTTACCTTAACAAAAGTGTTTTTGAACCTTTGGTAGCAGATATCTATATCTTAATCTGAATCTGATTAAGAATACCTCATCTGAATGTTGAAAACATCTTTAGGCTCCCAACATGTCTTGTTCCCCTTTAGAGTTACTCCTCTCTTTGACAATATAATATTATTTTATCATTCTCATTACAGTTTTCAAACATGAGTCAAAATGCTCTAGTCAGGAGGCCAAGACGGATTCAAGATGTCAACAAAGTGCTCTCGAGACACAAGACCAAGACCAGCAGGAAGCACTTCAGCTCTGAATAACACTTCACTGAATTTGATGATTTTCTTTGCATTCAATTAAAAGAGTCCAACACAATGTGTATTCATGAGACCTCACACAAACCTGCCTCTGTCACAGTGGTACTTGAGGAGACTCCAGACTGAAGCAGATGTGGTTTTTAGCGTGATTAAATGAAGCTGTCACAATAATACTTCAGCAGTGCAGAGAAACAAAGAGGAGCCACAACACAATGTCTCAGTCTCCTCTTTGTTTTCATCAATCCACAACTTGGCAACACTGACTGACTTAATGGAGGAGTCTGCTCCTCTTTGTTCATTGTTTGAGCACAGAACTGTTTCGATTATCTGTGCTTTAAAAAAAAACAAAAAACAGAAATAATATGTGTGGGCTTGGAGCTATACTTTATGGGATATTGCACCAAAGGAGATGGATGTACAAAAAAAGTAAGGAGGAATATAGACTGGTCAAACACATTACTCTCCACTTCTCAACTCAACTTTTTTGTTGTTGTTATTAATTTCATACTAGGCACTCAGTTATATATGCAATCTATGCTTCTGTGCTTGGCTTGACACAGTATATGCCCAACGATATTTTCTTAAGCCTAACAAGAAGTTTTGTTGTCTAAGTCTAACAAACAACAACCATTTCACAACTTTAACCACGTGTTCAAAACATGTGACTATTATGTTAAGGTATAACACTATGTTGATCTCCTGCCACTGGAGAACTAATTTAGGAAATGCTCTTGTGGGTCCTAAGTGGGACAGGAGCAGATCACATGTGGTTGTTTGGGTTGGAGGATTATTTCTATTATATTTCTGAATCACTTGTTAACATAGTTGTATTTTGTTTTTTTTTGACACAATTGTAATTACAACTTCCACGCCCACCATATGATTCCATGGGACCCAAAAAGACTTTATGCCATGAACTATCATTGTGAAAGAGATGTTTTGAGAGATGTTTTTTCTCCATTTGGTCTGGTAACATTTGAAAAGTGTAAAAAATTGATTTGTTATTAAATTGCTATTATTTTATTTCCATAAAAGTTAGAGGGCTGACACATAATTTAAAATATAAGTAGGCAGAAGTCTGTAGTGCTCTGCCAAAAGTCCAGTGAATCCAGTTCATTTTCATAGACAGAAGTGAAACACTCTTTAATTAATTGCCACTGAGTAACTTTCATAGGAATGAACTGGGGCCACTCTACACTGTATCCAGTTTTAACTTCTGTACTTTGGCATTTTAGCAGCAAGAGTTTATCTAACATTAGCCAACAACTGGTCATCAAACTGACCTCTAACACAAACCAACACCTTCTCATTCCCAACTTGTGAGACACCAGGGCTCAGTCAGTGTCCTCAGCATCACATACCGATTCCAGGATTTAGCTACTACCAGTCCTATGTGAGAAGACAGTGTATTTGTCCATGTGGTCAGTTTCACTGCACATCATCCTCATGTACCATCACAAATGGCCATTCTAACACTGTGCACTGATTATACCCTGGTCTATTGAACGGCAGCTCACAGCAGAGGTTTTCTCAAGTCGGGTTTGTTCTTGCACAACTGCAGCTGACCATCTGTTCTATCTGTCCAGTAATAATATTATGTCGCCTTTTAACCTTCCTGTGAAGGGCTCATTTTTCTTTCCGGACTTTCTGGTGTTATCAAAGGTAGAAGTGATCCAGGCAGGCAGCTGTGAACTGTTCATTTAATCTAGTCACATCCTCCACACTGCTTCACTTTTATGACTGTTTGCTTAGAAAGTCATTTAGGAATGAATGTGGTAATTACTGTTCAGTCTCTGATGAGAGTCATGAGATGCTGTTGAACAATGTGATCAAACCTGCTGTGACTGCAGCATCACCAATCTCATGACCAATCAAGAGGAAACACTT
The DNA here is from genome assembly GCA_903364295.1 of Serranus cabrilla. Classification (NCBI taxonomy): domain Eukaryota; kingdom Metazoa; phylum Chordata; class Actinopteri; order Perciformes; family Serranidae; genus Serranus; species Serranus cabrilla. Next base: position 588,112 of record CAFUXE010000020.1, on the reverse strand, counting down.
TAATTCTACACATGTCTGGATCACACATGGAAAAGGCTTTTAGTAATGAAGCAAATCAGCAGTAATCAACATGTTTCAGCCTTGTGTCTTTGTCAGAATGTCACACAACAGGAAACTAACAGCTGCAAACACTGCAATCATGGCATAAGCTCATTTCGACCGTGATTTGTTCACAGAATTAGAATGATTTAGGCGGTCATCGTGTTTATATCTGCACAATTTAAAAAAAACAAACACCACAATCGACCTTCAGGGTGTGATGACCGACTGCTGATAGAAGATTAGAATAATGGTTAAAAATAAAAAGGACAAGCAAGTGAAAGTGTTCGCTCTTAAGCTGCTAAATGCTTTACTTGGTTCACCAAGTAGTTGTTATGTTTGCTGTTTGATACTGGACAGGCTGTGGACAGAAGCTTTTAGAGGTTTTTAGTGTACAATGGCTACCTGTTGCAGCCAAAAACCAGATTGATGTGAGCACAGGTTGCAAAACAATGAGCTAAAAGTTGCTCAGAGGTTCTGAGAAGCTCAGAGGAACTGCAGAGCTGGTGATCATTATCTGTAGGCACATCATTATAAGCAAACCTGTGTTAACTGTGTTAAGTCTTACATTTCTGTGTTATTTTATCTCCTCCTAGAGGGAGATAAGTCATTAAAGAATTTCCTGTTGTATAATAATGCAGGCATAACTGCACCACAAGACCCATCACAACAAATAAGGAAACAAAGTTCTTTAGCAGCAATGATGTGTTCCTGTGATCCATCAGACGTCCTACAGGGCACATCCTCTGCTCTCATCTCCAGCTTTATAATTGCTTTTAAGGGTGAATCTTTTTTTTCTTTCTTTGTGGCAAAGCTCCTTGAAGCACTGTGTCCCCCAGGACGTTAAAAGCTCCTCCAACCCCACCTGCCCCCCTCTTGTGCCTGCAGCCTCACCATCGGCTACATCCAACATGACAAAGGTCCCTCATTAGGGAAGAAAACCGTTTTCCAACTTCAGGAGTGCTGTGGTGTATTCCTGAAGAGAGGGAGCGCGGCAGTGTTCATCTGCTCTGCCTTTAATCAGCTGCTTATGTCGAACTCTGATTTTATTCATAGTGCAGTCAATGTTTTACTGTTTTTCGTATTATATACTCACAGTCTGACAGGCCAAGACGTTCATGGCCCCCTGAGGATGAATCCTAAAGACTAACTTTGAAGATCCTTTAACTTTTCATTCAGCACCACCATCTCACTAATATTTCAGATTGTCTATTTGGTTTATGACAAATACCTGCAAAACTGATGACATTTCCATCAGCCCATACCTGTTGCTGACATCATCACTACATACCAACAACAATACTCTGCTGTACCAGAGCATCTAGAACAGTGGTTCTCAACCGGTCTGGCTTTGGGACCAACCATCAGCCCGTAAAGACAAGCCACAACCCAAATCAACTTCTAAAATGTATTTAATGAAAAGATGGAGCAGATTGAACCTGGGATAGTACAGAATAACAGTATGCCAACACAACCAAAGTTTAATGATAAACCAGCAGCCTGGTGATGCGAGAGAGGAAAATATTCCCTTTTACACTAAATTAGCTGCATTTTAATTAAAAAACAAAAAGTGCATCTTAGATAACACAACATACAAGTAGTTTCAAAAAGACCCAAACTTTCGCCATGCTCAGTTAGCAGATGGAAACAAACTGTGAGAGTGAATAGACGGCATTAAAACATTTTTTTTTGCCCAGGCAAAGGCGCACGACCCACTGAAAATGGGTCGGCGACCCACTTTTGTGTCCCGACCCACCAGTTGAGAATCACTGATCTGGAAGGCAATCAGGCCAATCCTGATCTTCTCACCTCCACCAAGGTGGTGATGGTTGCATTTGGTTGTCTGTCTGTTACTGTCTTGGACCAGCTTCCATTAATCTTGTTGGAAAGGAGCAGCATGGTTTGAGGAAGAACCTTTTCCATTTTGGAGCTATAGTTCTATGGGACTCATTATCTTGTTGCAATTTGATTGAGATACATGATAAAAGATAAACCAGTTCATTTACTTTTCTGAGTCATGATTCATATTCAGTAGAGGCATGCCTGAACATTTTCACAACAACGGGCATGCATTTTACATCAGCTGAGAAAAAGTTTGATTTATTTATCACGATTTGAAGTGATTGGATGTGAGCTGGTCCTCTGTCAGTGCTAACCTGAGGTTTGATTTGAATCAGTTGTTCCTTTCTTAGCTCAAATATTCTCACTGCAGCCTTGGAGTCAAAATATTGTTATGAATCTGACATGATATGCTTCAATTTATCATGAAATACTAATCGCTGTACAAGAAAGTGTGAGCCTGATGAGTCTCCCACAGTGTGAGTTAGTGCTGCGAGGGAGTGCAGCCACGCCAGTAAGTCAGCCATCTAATCTCTGCTCAAGGTTTCACTGCTGCATGCTGTGTTGAGACGGGGAACATTACTGCAGTCTGTGCTCCAAATGACTGTGAAGGTTTATTTCATCTGCTGCAACTTCATCTATAATATTTCTCAATATCTGCCATCATACAAACATCTACTTTTTAATGAGGGGGAGAACATAAATGTCAGGTTTAACCACTACAAACAGGTGACACCACATCATGTTAGCGTGAATGTTAGCGTCTTTCAGCCAATTGTTTTGGTTTTACAGACTGGGAATCTTTTCATTTGTTTCCGCATCACCACACTCTTCAACTTTATTCCCAGCCACGGCACAGAGCTGTCTTCACTGTATAACACCTGCTCTGCACCAAATAGTGGACATACAAAGACGATGAACATACAGCAAAAGCGACATTTCCTCCAGGTGTTGATTTCAAAACAGAGCTGAATGTCCAGTAAGCAACTCCATATTTATAGGTTATTTCTCATAGTTATTCTTAATTCTTGTCCCAGGTTCTAACCTTAATAAAGGGATTTTCTTGGCTAAACTGAACTGCTTCCTTTGAACATGAATGAAGGTTTATTAAAAAAAGCCACAATGCATGTAGAGAGCAGAAACTGACTGACATGTCCAAAACTGACGAAGGGAAAGGGTTCCTTATGTATCTTTATGTGTCTGTATCTACTGTATCTGAAGCGATTTTTCATGAGACATTTTTATTTTTGAAGTGGTACTTTTTGGTTATGGCTGATACTGACCCAGAATCAGCAGAGAGAAATAAAGAGTTGGCAAAATAAGAAAAAAAAAGAGCAAAAGGGACAATGATAAATAAAGCATGGACAAACATAGTAACCTATGTTAAACAGAGAAGAATAGTAGTAAAAAATAAGTTGCATCTCTATTTGACTCACTTCCAAAACAAATGCAGATCAGAACTTCACAACATGAGGTGGTCGTGCTCGTGGAGACACTACCTTTTTTGTCCACAGGGGTAGCCAAATTAAAAACGAAAGTTCCTTGTAGTTGCTTTTATATTGGAGATTGTGTCAGCAACTATTCACAACAACTATATAAGGTGATAATATGTCAATGTTGTTAACAGCTTGTTCCAATGTCCTCTTTCTTGCCCCCTTGTTAGAAAAATTAAAACGTGTCATTTTTATCATTTTTGCAAAACTGAAAGTAACTTTTTAAAATGTCAAGTACTTCCTGTTGGGCCAGCTGATGTGACAAGCGAAGAGGAAAGTATCAGAATAAAATTAGGAACTGATCATCTCATATCATCCACACATCCATCAATCACAGGAGTCAGTGCCAAGTAATGGCATGCTGCAGCATATCAGTGTGTGTGGTACAGTATGGTGCTGTAAAACAGATCCACAAAGTCTAACCTGTGATTTCCCCTCAGAGCGCCACACAGTCACCCTCTCAGCCATCTGCAGGATTGTCTCCCAGGCGGCTCACTGAGTGCAGCCTGTCACTCGCAGGAAGGTTTGCCTTCAGCAATGTTAGCTGCCAGGGGCCCACGGGGCTGTGGAGCCTATTACTTAAGTGTGCAGCTGTCACTCAGGGCAGAGTAGACGCTGGGAGACGAGGGAAGGTTAGGGAAGAGGAATGGTGAGGCACATTCATCCCAACTGCCCGAAGAGGCTAAACAAATCCTCCCCGTGGTTGATTTTCTATTTGATAGTAAAAGGGTTTGAAAGAGGCCACCCATGCAGCATAAACAGGCTGCCGGGGAGTCAGGATCTGTAGTCAAACACAATAAATAAGCCTCATCGATCCAAAAGGAGGTTCCTGGGTGGCAGCTAGGCTGTCGCTGCAGTTCATGAGCTATGGCCCCATTCTGGCAGGAAAATGGCTGATGGGAACAGGTAAGACAATGCAAGGCCAAGAAAGTTATGAATCCTCTTTAAACCAACCAGATATTCTCATACACTGTCCGATGGCATCAATTTATGCACAATTATTGTAAATTCCATTTTTGCGTTTCACTACTCTGCCTGGTCTTGGCTCAGCTTAGTGTTTTCCTAAGCTCTCAGGAATTATTTCCTTATCTTATAGTATCTGATGTTTTCCCTGCATGAGTACATGATAAGTTCTGTTTGCACATGACTACCATTACAAGGGGACATTGTACGTGTGGAATTCCCCTTTAGTCTTTCTTCTCACATCATAATCAAAGACTGAGTTTCACTGTTGCAGCAGCAGCAAGCAGCTGTGTACTGTGTGAACAGTAATGAATCACTGTCAGAGAAAGTGGAACACAGAGCATCTATGACAGTGAACATTGCATCTGTAACCAAAAACACAACTCCTAATGAACACTAATGTTGCTTTGTCTCCAGCTGTGTGCTACTGTAACACATTAACAGTAACAGCTATAAAAGTTAATAATGTTAATGCTCTTTTTAGCATGTTCATGTGTCTCCATAACCTAAAAAAAATAAATAATTAATGTAACTTTAAGTCTAAAAGTCACATAGATGCTCCTTTTATCATTGTTTGATACTCAACAGTGATAACAAAGTTGAAGACAGTATCATAACGCACCTTGAACGAAAATAGTTGAAGCAAAACAATAAAACCCTTTGCGCTCTTCTTCTCTCAAGGCTTCATGCACACCTTCTTTTCACATCTGTTCACTCGCTGAGTGCTGCCATCACGATTAGCCTTCAAAAGTCAAAGGTCACGGGCCGAAAGCTGAAGGCAGCAACACAGAATTAATATTCATTTCACAAAGGCCGGCTCCCAGTGAATGAAAAAAACTATCTAAAGCAATTAACCTTGTGTCCTGGACGTGATGTGTGGGCAACTTAACAAGGATGTTCTCTGCTTTTAATTACTCTCCAAAGTCGCACAGCCCAACCAGGATTAAAAGTTATTTCAAGGTAATGTGGAGCAGTGACAGCAGCGTGGCCACTTGAGAGATAACTGACATCGGTGCTTACAACGGGAACAACACTTTTGAATGTGCATCAGAGTGGAACTCAATGTGCAGAGGACCTGCTCTGTCTGCCGACCACAATAACAATGCATATTCTAATTCAAATGTAGATTATTCTTACGGCAGAGCAAAGCCAGCAGTCAATAAGGATGGATGTGAATACTGTTGATGCCGACAGTGCCATGACCCCCCCAGTAATATTCAGTAAAATGTAATATTCCATTATAAATGACGATGGAGTCCAGTTGCCAGCGTATTGATGCTTGAGCTGTTGCTTATGAGAACTGAGTGGTTATGAATTTTGAAGTAGTTGTTATTATTATGGACATGGTAATGGGACTGTGAGGTGATTACAACCATGAGTGAATCATGAGACAATGGGCCCCTGGGCACAGACATGCAGAAGGCCCCACCAACCGCTCCAACTCCACCGTCGCAATGAAACATACAAATCGGTTGGTAAGCCCGTTTTTGTTATCGTTTTGTGTCACTTTGTGGTGGTTTTGTGTATCTTTGTAGTAATGTTGCGTATCTTTGTTTCTCTTTACAGCTGTTTGGCATTACTTTATAGTTTGTTTGTAGCTTTTTGTCACTGTTTTTGTCTTTTTCCGTCATTTTGCATCCCTTTTAAGTCATTTTATGTTTAATTTGACTCATTTTACATCTTTTTGTGCTTGATACTCGTCTCTTGAGTTGACATGTTGCAGTTGAATGCCACTTTGGGCCCCTGGGCACAGAAAGATAAATTGTACATCAGCTATAAGAAACACATAATCCTCTCTTTATCTGGCCTCATCAATATTTATACATAAACCAATCTTCTGGTCTGTTGGTTATAAGTACAGCAATAAACGTGAGTGAAGAGTTATGGAGAGACTGTGAACATCCCACACAGTTCCTACTTAGATAAAATACAAGCAATCTGTTTGCATAAACGACTATCACACACTGAGGAGTAACATTACACTACGTTGTCTGATTAAAAATCAGTCAAGGCTGTCGGGTTTTAGTCTCTCTTAGACTCCCACTTCTTACACTATACTTTCATCCTAATAAAGGATTAACTGCTGAAAAGTAAAACCAACCAAACTACAAATCCACTCACTTCTTATAGTATTTATTAAAGGGTGGACTGTTCGACTAAAACAAGCAATAAAACACAATTTCAAATACAAGCCAAGACATTTTCTGAAGGTAAATTAAACAGAATGTGACTGATTGCATATCCTTCGTGACATATATTCAAGATAAGACACTTTTTTTTTACTTTTTTGATGCAGTGTAGGTCTATTTATTTTCAGATAGGTTGTACGAAATCCATGAATATGGGAAAATAACTTTTAAAACATACGTCCACAGTCATTTCAATTTGGTAGGCAAAACAATGGAATAAGATCTTTGACAAAATGTCATGTTAAAGCTATCATGGGTTGAGATGAGAACAAAAACAAGTAATGGTTCATGAAGTTTCAGACAGTTTTTCCACTGTAAAGGTTGGTATATCTTCATCTATCAAAGAACTAACATCAGCATAGGTTAAATGTCTCTTTTTGAACCCAATATATATATAGACAACACTGTCAAGATGTTTCCCTTGTTTCAAATGTTTCGCTCCAGAATCTAAAAGATTGTTTCTCATAGATGACACACAGAATTATCCTTTTAAACAAACACAGTTTGTAAAATCCCCCATGTTATTGTGTTTTGCTCAGCTTTACTTTCAGCTCATGCTGTGAACCATGTAATGTGAAAACACATTACCTTCTGTTACGGAGGGATTCTATCCATTCAATCAAACTGCTGCATAAACATCTTCATCAGTTCCAAGCTTCATTACAGCAGTGTCAGCTTTCTGTTTGGGGAATAGCTTGTTTGTTCTCTCTCATAACTGTGGTTATTGAATTCTCAGACTAAAATACAGCTCACATTAGGCGTTTATATGGCAAATTGAGCAAACTTTCATTCCATCGACATTCACCGGAGATGATTCGAAAATAAAATGGAACTAGCGGGCATTGAAAGAGTGCAAACTTTGGAGTGATCTCCTTACTAAGAAAGCGTTGAGAGTTTGGCATGTGAATGTAATTAATCCATGTGCCTGGGGGTCTAATGATTTTTTTTGGAGGTATATAACCCTCCATCCAAAAAGGTCATTCATGAATATATCAAAGCTTAGATTATAATTTATCTACCGGTCACATTTTATATAACTGACAACAACAAAATTTGACCTTTGACCTCCAATGCTGCAATAGGGCAAATTCTAATGTCTAATATCATAACTAATTTAATATTGATCTTATGTGTCTATGGATAGGTCCATAAAAAGAGCACAAAAAGAGCTTGAAAATTATACATATATAAACAACCCCGATGTCAGAATAAACTTAACTTTAACAGGTTTGTGGTTTCTGCTGTAAAGAGACATTGCTGTTGAGCTTTTCAAATGTTTTTTTAGTCAAGTGCCATATAGTTGCAGTAGTTCAGAAAAAACTCAAGTTTGTCAGTTGATGATTAAATATGTTGTTGTGTACTGTATTCAGTTACAAAAACCAAACAAACACTGAGCTGCAAAACACTAGAACCTTCCGAAAAGCTTTACAGTCTGATGGTAATTCTCTGTAGGCTTGACACAACCAGTGATCTTCTGCACATTACATTTGATTCATTGGTAGAATGAAAATGTTAAGTAAAGTAAATGTCAAGTAAATGCAGTTTATCACTGATGCTGTTTATCTACACTTATTGGTTAGCATATGTTTTCTCATTCAACATATTATTATCATCTCCTCACTGATCTGGATCATCTTCACCGTAAATACCATCTTTTATTGCCCTCATTGTTCCTTCATCTGCTCCTGCTAATTATCTCATCACCATCTTCAACCTCCCCCATCATCATCATCATCAACATCATCCCTATACTAACTGCCGTCCCCCTCCTCATTTCCATCACAGTCACAGCATCATAATGTTGATAATCACGTCAACATTCTCGCCCATTAACACCAGTCAGCGTGAATATGTGCATACACGCTAGAAATGACATCCATACAGCAGGACAGAAACAATTATGTTCTATCAGGCAATTAAGCTGTGCAGGGATTGTGACGAATGGATAAAAGCTCATTTTATGCATTAGCTGTAATGCAGCTGACCCCTCCTTCCACATCCATCTCAGGTCATCAGAGCACAGCAACTCAATTTGATTCACACACTGTCCAATACTTAATACATAATTAGACTGGTGGGGCTGTACGATTGGCTGGTAATTGAATCAGCATGACTGGAGTGCCACAGTCCTGTCCTCAACGCAACACCAGAAATGGAGCATACCAGAACTTCTCAATCTTTTTGGCTCATTTTTGACCCTTGGAATAATTTGACTTGACACTTTAAACTTTAAATTTGAAGTTCATTTCAGCACATTAAACATTCCCGTATTTCGGAAGAAATTGTTCCATATTTCATGGATAAATGGGCTAAATAAAACATGGATTCTAATTATTCTAAATAATATACACTAAATTATATCACATTTAAATAATATAAAATAATTGTATAAATATATGATATTGTTTAATCTTTGACTTATGTAATGATTATTTAAAAAAATAATATAATAAAATGTATAATATATAACGTATAATGTATAATAACACAAAAACAATGCAAAATACATATATCTTGGTACTTGAATATGAAGACTATTTTAAATAATACATTATAATAGAATATATAATAAATAGAATATATTTAAATAAAAATATTATATACAACATAAACAAAATAAAAATGTAAAACATTAAGAATCGGACTGGCCTGAGATTTGAATATGGTGATTTTTAAAAAATAATATAAAATAACATATATAATATTTAAATAATGCATAAACTGAAAAATAGGACAAGCCTGGGACTTGAATATGATAGGCACATAGTTGATAAATTGTATAAATAAGTTATAATTAATAAAAGTCGAGTGGTAAAAAAAAAAAATGTAGGCTATAACAAACTTTA
>CAFUXE010000020.1:524578-578680 GCA_903364295.1 Serranus cabrilla | reverse complement strand
AATTAATAAAAGTCGAGTGGTAAAAAAAAAATGTAGGGCTATAACAAACTTTAGATGAATAAATCATTATTCAAACATTTCATCAGAAAACTTTTTGGCGGAGTATATAGACTTCAGTGAGAATCAGTGTAATATACTGCTCACTCATGAATCATTTTGAATATGAACAACCATTTCTGTGAAGTTCAATGAGTAGCTACTTTATGTTTTTTTAAAGATAAATGGCACAGGAGTAAGCAGAAAGTCAGCATATATTCATCATTAGTTTTTCTTCTTCAGGATGCTTCGAGGCTGATTAAACGTCTCAGTGACTGTCATTAGTGCTGATACATGGCTGTCCTGAGGACTTGAGCTTAGTTATAGTCACAGTGCTTAACCCCTTTAAAACTGGGATGTCCTGGTGAAAAACATCTTCAAGACTTGAACTTCCAAAATGAAAATATAGATGTGAGGGGCAGGAGGAAGGGCTGGTGGATGGGTCAAACAAATGGCCGACTTTCACCCAGGAGAACGAGCTTTGTGTCCCATGTGAAAACAAAAATACATTACTGTGTCTCATGGTCTGAGACTTACTTTTTTTTAACGTAACTTACGTTGTTTACAAATGGGTGTACAAATTCATGTTAGCGACTTTTGGGGCTAGTGCTAGCTAGTTTAATTGGAAAAGTGTTAGCAACAATGATGATTGTTGACATTTCATGCTGCCACCAAGCTAATGTATACGGTGACATGATAACAGCAAAGTTCAACACAGTCATAGAGTAATTTTTGTTTTGACCGCAGATAACAGCACATAACATAAGGTACAGTCGTTGTATAGGTAAACTCATCAAGTGTAAGTTAGCAGCTTAGCATGGCAACGTTAGCTAACGTTACAAACAGCTATTTCACTAGAATGAAATGGCTCGGCATGAATAAATGTGAAACAAAGTGTGACGTGAATAAAGCTTTAATACTGTAAGCTAATTTGTTGATTTGCCTGTTAGTATAACGCTCCTGATAATGTATGAACAGAATGATTGAAGCTCTTAGTTCATACCACAGAGCCTCTGTTATTATTTTATCACCTCCATAAGCATAAGCACAACTCTCATTAACTTTATTTCTGCCTGAGTCACATCAGATCTGTAATGGTGGCTGTTTAACAATAAAGACAACAACTGCCATATCTCATGCCTTTTCACATCATCAAAAACTCATTTAAGACCTTATTAATTTTTCAAAGTGCTTGAGTACTTTATGATTAAATCAATGTGAGTACTTGAATATGGAAATTCCATTAAATAGCCATCCCTATTTTAAAGTTTGACGCTGTGGGCTTTTTCAGACACCCCACCCTGTCTCCTGTCAGTTTGGATAGAAGAGAGCGTCAGCGTTGGAGGGATACAAGAATCATGTTTAACTGCTTTTATTGCCTTTATGAGCTGCGTGTTGGCTCCAACTGTTGACCTTGTTGATAAGTGGGCCAAATCAGAGGCCGCGCTACAATAACTAACTTTCAGTTGTTCTCAGAATGCACGAAGCTCTTTCACCTCAGGTAGTATGTTTGCCTCGCTTTGATCAGGGAGGTTTTTTCAGTTTTTTCAAAAGAAAATGTGACTTTCAAAGCAGTGGAGTCCCCCCTGTTGGCCATTAGAAAGAATGCAGGTTTAAGGCACCTTTTCCCCTTGGTTTGGCTTCTGGCAACTCGTGACAAAATCTACAGATCTATAGAAGCTAAATGCTCCAATTTGTTCACCAGCTAATAGTTACTGTACGCAGGTACTCTAAAGAAAGATCCTCAGAGATTTTTCATTGACAACAGCTGCCCACTTCTGAAAACAACAAAACACCAAGGCAATCAGAGATGGCAGACTTCACCCCACAGCGCCCTCTGTTGGCCAGAGGATGTATATGCGGCGGACAGACAGACAGACAGACAGACACCGCCGCCCAAAACAATACTTCACTCCCACTCCGTGGAGTGAAGTAATAACCACTAAAACACTCCATAGATCAGAGAGGGAATAAGTAATTGATATTATAAAACACAGTGCAGCTCCAGGTTGTATAATATTGCTGTATACAAAGGGGAAATATATTCCTTTTCCAAACCCTTTACGAAGAGCTGTTTAAACTAATAAGCATTTGTACATTATACTGATAAACAGCAAGTTTATCTTCAGCTTCCTTCTGTGAATGTTAGTTCCTGTGTGTCCTGCTTCTTGTCAGTGAACTGTTTATTCATGTGGTCGTTCTCTTTGACCGCTCTGCTGTTTGACTCAGGGACTTTGGGAGTTTGTCTGCTATATATCCTTTCTTTTTTCATGTCAGCCTGTCTGCGGTGGGGCATATCAGCATCCGTGAACGTCTCTGGGTCCCTCCCCTCTCATGTCCATTGCTAGCTGATGTCCACTGGACCAAGACAGTGCTGATGTCCTCAGGATGTCCACCCCAGAGGTTCTGTTTATTCTGAAGATTCTGTCATTAAAATTCTATCTGGGCTGGTAAAGTATTGGTCGTTTTGGAATTCATTTCATACCTGAAAACCTGGCAGGAGAGTCCTTGTCTGTCTGTGAGGTTTTTCTCTTCTGTTTTTTAATTTATCATGGGAGTATTGATTTTGTTATATTTGACAAGGTTTAGTGGGAGTCTTCTTTTTTTCAGTTAAAACATCGACATGCCCTTTGACATTGTCAATAGTAAGGACCTTAACAACTGAAATACCTTCATTACTGAAAATGTGACAACAGGCTGTCATCCTCAGTAACTTTAGTCCTGTATCACCAAATTTAGTAACACGCCCATGTCTATAATACATCATAAACATACTTACAAACACTAACCCTAGCAATTATTAAGTATTATAACTTTTCTTCAAGTTATTATACAATGTTTTACAATGTGCTGTAATCATTGCAGTGAAGCATTATAGATATTTATGAGGGCTTATAAGTATAATTATACATTGCTTTAAGATTTCCGAGAAAAGGTTGCCCCAGATTTGACCAGAGAGTATCACAAGATAGTTTATCTGCACATTTGCTTCAAGAGTACGCCCTAAACAAACACATGTGTGAAAGCAATCATTTCAATGGTCATAACACTGGAAATATAGCCTCTCTCACTTCCACTTATGGCTCAGAGTCAATGTGGTGTTTTCACTGCTCGTGTAAACAGATGAAGAGGTTGTCTGACATGACTAAATAACCCAGGCAGCAGTGGTAATATATCAACATCACACAGACACACACACACACACACACCACCATATATAGTGGACCCAAAATAACAGAAGGTAACATTCCTGTTACACTTCTCAGAGATTTAAACTGTTATGCTGTTAAGATCTATTTAATATATTTTGTTGAAGTGTGTACTGATATAACATTTTTCTAATCCATATAATTCTGTCATTTTAACCAAGGACACATTCTGAGCTCATTGCCTGTCAATAGCGTCTTCATCCCTTTTGCACATGCGTCATCAGTGTGGCTGACTAATATTGACTTTTATCTAAATTTAAGCCAGATTTTTACGGTTCAATTTTAGTCACTGGATGTCTTGATCTTATCTGACAAACAAGCTGAGCAGTCGTTAACAGGTGTCTGTCAGTGTGCTGAACAGCATTGAGGAAACACCGATTTTTGATTTAAGCTGCTGTATTTAGTATATTCACCAGTAGAAATCCCTGGGTGTTTGTTTTGGAGAGGGGGCCTCTGTGGATAATTGTTAAAAACCCATGAAAAGTCTGCATCTTAAGACTTAAGCTGAGCAAATGTCAGCAGTCCCTCAGCTCCAGCCTCTCTGCTGAAAAGCCAAACAGCTTCGGATAAACCCTGATTCTTATGGTGGAACTGGTTTATTTGGGGTTTTTACTGGTTTAATTCAGTAGGTGTATTTGTTTTGGAGAGAGAGGGGGCTCTGCCAATAATTAGGCTTCTGATGAAATCCTCCTGACCAAGGAATTCAAACTGGGAGAAGCTGACAAATAGGATGTGAGACCCCTAGCAGCAGAAAATGACATATTGCTCATTTAAGTCCAAAAGACCTTGGACAGTATCCAACACATACAATACAACCAGACACACACAGCTCTTAACTTCTTTGATCAGACACATAACAAGGTACATTTTTTGAGATATTAAACCAAAAACCTACCAAGAAAAATGATGGTCTGCTTCCTGGCTGTCTTGACCCGTGAACTTTCATGCTTAGGTGCTCTTTGAACTCCATTGGTGCCGCCATCCACGGATCCCAAAGGTTTCTGAAGAACAAGGACCATGGCCCTGCACATGAAGGCCACACAGATCAACACAATCATGTAGATTATGAAAGTCACAAAGATGCTGACCCTGTACATCACCCAGCGCTCCCTCAGATTGGTACAGAAAGTCAGATTCTGCACGGGTGTGTCTTGCAGATAGGGAATGTGTCCTTGTGTTCCTGTGGCAACCAGCAGCGGCAGGGCCACAAGCACAGACACCAGCCATGCGAAGGTGATGAGGGCAGTGGTACGTTTTCCACCCAAGTCTTTGAAGCGGAACGGGTGACAGATAGCAACGTAGCGCTCAAAGCTAAGCGTGGCTACATTGAGGATGGTGGCATAGCTGCAAGCCTCAAACAGGAAGTTGTAGATCTTACAGGCAACGTTCCCTTCTGCCGTCGAGAACGGGAACCAGATGGCGCTGTAGAGCTCCACAGGCATGCCGATGAGGAGCACCAACAAGTCAGAGCACGCCAAACTAACCATGTGGTCAGTGACATTCTTCTGCAGGTAGCCGTTACGCTTCAGCACTTGTGTCACCCTGATAGTGATTGAATTACCCATGATACCCGTCACCAGGATGAGGCTGTAAAAGATGGTCAGGAAGATTTTGAGGGAGTAGGTGGGTTCAAGCTCCCTCCAGTCTTTCTCGTCTGCTATCTCTATTTCCTCGCTCATGGTAACGGAGTGGTGAGCTCAGATTTCCAGTTATTGATTTTTTCCTCTGGCTTATCAGTTGTGCTGGGTGCAGTCTCTGTGATTACAACCAGATCCAGAAGTGACCCGTTTTCCCAAGTTAACAAGACTTTTCTTTGTCTGGAATGATGTCTGATTCATCAAGGAGAGTATCCCAGTGGGAGGTAAAGAGCTGATCACAGTAGGAGTATCATTTCGTAACACTCTCCAGTAGAAAATGTAGAGACTCTTCACTGCTTTCTCTTAGATATCCATTGTCTTTCCACCAAATGTCAGAGTGTGGTTCCAAGCCGGGTCCATCTCCTCTCATTCCTGAAGATCATCTGTGATTCCCAAGAGTCCTCTCAGGTTCAAGACCGGAGTCGGGTGGTTTCACCTCAGTCTGAGCTAAGTGTTAGCCAACTCTCCACTCACACAAATTTCCTCCTCCCACCTACGAGGGAAGGGCAGTTAAACATTAAACACTACGACAGGCAGCGTGAGTGCTGAGGCCTGCTTTCATTTCTTATCATCATACTAGTGTGCCTCCCTTTCACACAAACACACTGCTTAACTTTAAGGTACAGCTGAGACTGGAATTATAGTTAAATACACATTAAATATGATACAACTTGGAACCAGATAAGAAAAACATTAAAAAAAGATGTCTAACTTTGACCAAATAAATTAAAGTGGTTGAGATTTACAATCTAGTAGTTTTGTTTGGAGATAACATTAAAGAGGAGCACCTCAAAGGTGTGACATTCAAAGTGACTTTAACATTTCTATATTGTGAAAAATTATATTTCTGTCTCTTTTTATTATAAAGCAGGTCTGGGTGCTGTATAAGTACTGTGAAAGTATCAAAACCCTCAATTCGAGGAGAAATGCTACCAGCTCGTATTCAGACACCGTGCCTTTAAATGAGCCGTCAATACTGTTAGGTGGTGATTCAAAAGGGCTGACTTGGGTTAAACATTTGGGGCACATTTCAACCTTAAATATGTGTTCTTTGGTGTGCTTTAATGTTGCAGTACACTGTCTGACTGGAGTAATATTATGCACTGTCAAGCAACAATTATGCGCGGCTGATCAGCCACCTACATTTTTCTGCAACATCAAACTGATATAAAATAACCACAGAACCTCCCAAAGCTCATTTTGATAAATTATTGTACACTCTTCCTCTGCACATCGATAGGCATGTTAGAGACAGACGCATTAAAAAATATTCATACAGCTCCACTGAAAACTGTGTCTATCCTAAAGACCAGGTAACAGTAGCAGCTACATGCATCATCTTTTTCTTAAACCAGGCCGGCCAAAATGTCACCCGGAGCTCCACATTTTTAATTACAATGATCTACAGACGTGAAGCTATGGGAAGCATGATGTAAGAGAGATTGTTAAGGTTCAAAACTTAAGTTTAAAAAAAGGATTTCTTTTCTCTGAGGGAAAGTGTCTACAGGATTCCTCAACTATCAGTGTGTAATGACAGCCCTACGAATGAAGGTGACAAGCCATGATTTGACAGCCGCTGTTTCACCCACCTACATTAATGCGTCCTTTCTGATCCCACCCCGTGCTCAAATGGTGATGTCACAACTACAGTGTACTATATATGGGTTCAAGTACCAATACATTGCCCTAACAGTCATTCCCCAGCTGCATTGACGGTGAAGAGACACAGAAAGTGCAGATGCGGAAAACACAGAAATCCTGACCAATCAGAACCCACTGGGCTCTTAAAGAGACAGGGACTAAAGCAGAGTGTTTCAGCCAGACAGTGAATACAGCCATATTCAGACATACAGTATGAGAATAATAATTCATTTTTTGTTCATACTCTTATTTTCAAAATAAGAGTATGAACCTGAAAATGACCATAATATATTAAAGCTGAGAAGTCAAAAGCAGACAAGGTTTTGATTTTTTTTTTTTTTTAAACTGCAGGGAAGTTGAGAAGTTCAAACAGGAACTGGGCTGAAATAAACCAGGCAAGCAACGTGGGTGAGGTGAACATATTTTCCAGTGAGTTCATAGAGATAGTGTTCATATTAAGAAAATGCAACCTAAACACAATTACGATAGTGGGATAACATTTGTACGGCTGATAAAATGTCTTGAATTATTGAAATGTTTTCCTATAAACACTGAGAAGATCACTGGCTGCATGAATCATCAAAGCACAGGTTTGTTCCTACCAGGCACATCTCTGTTTATCAGTGCTTCATCAGACCAAGTTGAAATGTATGTCAGACAGGTTTCAACCTGATTAAATAAAAGCTCTAAATGCCCCCTCACTGTGATTGAATATTGTCAGATACGTCAATTAAACCATTGTGCTGTGCTGTGTTACATTGTTACCAGATGTTTATCGTCAAAAAGTAAAACCGTGCTTGATTGTTCATTATGATACTGAAGCCTCTTAATTTATGTCTCACATCTCATTTAAATGATCTGCTGCTGTGTTCACCTGTGTGCGTGTGTGTGTGTGTGTGTGTGTGTGTGTGTAATTACATACAGCTTGACAATGCTTTGCTTATATCTCAATAATGAGGTGCTTGATTGCATGAAATTGTCTTTGTGACTTTGAGATACACACATCGTAGGCAGCATTGGGCTGAAATCCTTCACAGCTGTTAGATGTAAGAGGAAATAAGCCGACATAAAATGACTGATAATCATGATTAGGCCCTAACTAATGCCTAATTATTTACTTTACCGAATCAGTCGTGCATTAAAGAGATGGGAACATTTTTTAGCCTGCGTAGGTTTTATTTCTATGTGATAAAAAAAAATAATGGAAAGTTAAGAACGTAAAGGAAAAAGATTTATTCACTCGAGTTTCCACTTGACATTGAAAAGATTAAAAGGGACACTACAGAAAAGCCTCAGGGAAAATAAATTCCATACTCTAAAAGACCTAAAAATGTCTACTGCTTTATGTAACTGCAGATTTTACTAACACTGAGGTCTCAGGTCTGGTTGTAAGCCATGCACTGTTTGCAGGTATTCAGCAGCACAATTGGTGTCCTACAAGACATTTTTGGCCTCTGTTATCTGAATTCATGGCCATGATGCTGAAATTGAAAAGGATTACAAAAGCTATCTTTAGAAATGTTTTCATACAACATTATGAAAGTGGATATTTGCATGCTTTCAAACACGTCTCTAAATGAAATGCAGGTGCTTTTTGAGACGGATGAATGGCCCTCGAGAGGTGAATGTGTGTGAATAGGGCCCCTTGGATTGCTTTGCATGCTCTTTAATGTGCACATCTCATGGTGAAGTTATTTTTTCCCCTATTTGTTTAGTTTGAAAGACAGCCATAATCAAATGTAATTTGTGAAGTCTTACAATGAACGAAAGAAATTTCAATTTGTATTGCAACTTTTTTGAGAATCGCTTGCACTGCGCTTCCTTCGATCGTGAGCAATACATCTCCCATGATATAGTTGTCTCCCCTAGCAATGCTAACGAGCACATGCATCATTTGCCAACAGCTAGCTTTTTGGGATCAGGCTATTTCCAGGAACAAAAGCATTAATTCCTAAAGTTACATTGCGGATAGCTGAAATGTTTGAGTTTTCTACAATGTAACATCTCATAGAGAGATCTTTCTGTCTTCATCTTCACTCAACGGAGAGTAAGCCGTACCCAGGATCTATACACAATTTAGCAAGCAAAAGCTACAAAGTAGATTACACCGGGATTTTTCACTTATCCTGGCTGAGTTTGGCCACATCATCAGTAGGGTAAAACTAACCTGCCTCACGACGGTCTAAACCCAGCTCACGTTCCCTATTATTGGGTGAACAATCCAACAATTGGTGAATTCTGCTTCACAATGATAGGAAGAGGAAACATTTGATGAAATGGTTTATCAGACAGTGACACTGTCATGTCCAATCCATGTCCAAAGATTTGTATTACTCAACAGCCTTTTTAAACATAAAAATACATTTAGCATTAGCATCCATCCGTTTTCCTTAAACAAAACTCAACTTAGGCCGACCTTGGGCAAGAGTCAAGGTACACACTGAACAGGACGCCAGACTATCACAGGGCAGACACATAGAGACAGACAACCTCACATTCACACCTTTGGACAACTTCCAGTCATCAATTAAACCTGCACTGCATATCTTTGACTGTGGGAGGAACCAGAGGACCTGGAGAGAACCCAGGCTGACACGAGGGGAACAGAGAGTACAAACCACTACACCACCGTGTAGCCCCATTTAGCATTATGCCATTTATATATATCTGTGCTGCTGTGTTTGAAAGATCCAAACATATTTAGCCAAGCTGTTTCTTTGTTTATGACTTTGTATAAAAAATTATCAGGGCAAAAATTCATGTGACTTTTAGTTAAATAACAGAAATCATGTCATAATTTCAGTTTTTATGGTTTATAAAGCTGTTAAATGCGCACTATGTATACACATTTTAACAAAAAGTTGAACAATACCCGTTTAGTAACAACACACATTACTACAATGTCCAGGAAGGATATCTAGCTGGTATCAGATAACATCACCGAAGTCAGCACAACTTCAGCTTTCGCACTACTTTTTAACTGTGAAGTCGATCTGATAAATGGTTTGCACACTGAATTGCCGTTCCTTAAGCCTTTTTCTTTAAAACAAGTACGCCATCTAGTGGGGTCAACAAAAACAACCAATGTTTCATGGAGCCTCATTTGAACATCACTATGTTCAGAAATTCATGCAGTTGCCTTTTTTTGGTTATATATTTTATCTAAAAAAAAATTCAGATAAATTCATGACAGTCTTGTTCATGATGGATGCATGGTCAGGATTTGGGAGCACATCTATACAAATATAAGTTTTGCTGCTTGGACACATCTTACCGACATTTACAATTTTTCTTAAGAAGAAACGATAGTGTAGAAATATGCTATTTAACCCAGAGATTTAAAAAGATGTGTTTTAATAGTGCAGTGTAAGTATGAAAACAGACTTGCAAAATAAAAGGATAATTCAAGAGCTGAGGTTGATAAAAGTTACTCTTACAGCCTTTTTTTTAGATCAGATAACATCTTCATTAATGACACTGAAGACAGAAAGTGTTCAGATATGAAAAACAAGACAAAGAACCTGAGAAAGAAAAAAAATCATAACAATGATTCCACAAGCACCACTGGTGAAAACCGAAAAGCAATCTTTTGAGGTCTAAGCAGACAATACAGGAAACTAATCATTCTAAAAAAAGCTTTTACACTCTAACTGTGACAGGCGGAGGGACTGATTGGCAGCACAGAGAGTGCAATGGTGAACATATATCTGTCACTTAAAGTGCTCAATTTGTTAATTTACCCTCACAGGCCGGTTATTACTTCCTCCACTTCATATGTCCAGTCAATGCTGAGTGCAATAAACACTCCATAAAGACTTTTATCAGGATGTGGAATAACATTGACATTTCACCTTCAACTGTAGTGTTTACATCCTGACAGACACCGAGGACGCTAAAGAAATGCTTTTTTCTCATCACATTAAATCACAAACACAGTAAATAAATCATTTTATGCTTAAGAAAAAAAAATCATATACAACAGTCCAATGGATGTGATATAATCTCAGTTGCAAGTAAAAGAGAATTTGGCTGTAATGCAAACTCTTTCAATTACAATGATACATAAAATATACAATGATACACTGTCAGGCAGGAATCTGTAGTGGTCATCTGGGTTTCACAAACAAAACATCAATACTCTGTTAATGCTTCACTGTGCACAGTATTTACACTATTTTAAAAAGGAAACTGCTCACATGAGCAGACAACCGTTATTACAGCAAGGCGTTTTGTAGCTTATAGCAAAAGGCTTACCATCCGTTCATATTCTAACACAAAGATTGAGTCTGTCACAGTTTGTCTTCATGATCCAGCAGTCAGAGGTACTGGAGGTGAAATAGGAAAGCAGTTGTTCAGCTGTAGCTGTTTCTTCATTTCCGTTTTTACAATGGTTTCCTTGATGAAAGTCAATTAAGACTAAAATAATAATAATAATAAAAACGAGGGGTATTTTTACTGAGAGATGGTAAAATGTTGAATCCTATCAGGACAGTGTTAGTGTCACCTGGAGGTCTACAGGAAATGGAAAATATCTAACAACACATGCGGAGGTCACTCTGAAAGGTTCGGTTATCACCCAAGCTGCCGAGGCTGAGTAACATGAACTCATCACAGGCTGCGCTCTGATTCACCACATTACTGCCGTCATGATTGGCTCATCATGTGTCACAAAAGTGAAGTGTGTCACACATAAAAAAAGAAGGATTTCTCCATCAAAGACAGCCAATCAGAAAGGAACCTTTGACGTATGTGTTGCAGATGAGAGAGAACTCACCGTGTCTGCTTATACTCACACTTAGGAACAAGCAGCGTAAAGCAGGGATACTCATCTAACAGCCTCCGGGACAAATCTGATCCACGATTGAGTGCCGGGTGACCCGCTGACCATTTTCTAAGTTGCAATGAAATAATAAGATTCACATTGAGTTTGACTGTAAATAAGGCACCAGAGTGCATAAAAAGGCATCAAAATAGAGCTTGTTTAAAAAAGACAAAGTTCCAGGGGTCCAAGCCTGCGGACTCGGACAGTCCTCAAATCCTAGAACCTGGTATGTGCAGGGTTGCTGCAACTGGTCTGTGGGCCTTTTAATGTTTACTGATAAATACTATTATGTTTGGTCATTGAATAACTGGTCCCTGAGCCAAGCAAGTTGAGTATCCCCGGCCTGTAGACAAGCACAATGACGTCCAGCATGGAACAATGAAAAATACGTTACGAACTCATGGATTTCAGATTTTTGAAGAAACACGCACACATACTTACTCTGCCTTTGTTAGTGTCGCGATAAAGTTCAACATGTACCGTTTCATTTGGTCACATGACAATATAAGTAATCACTGATAATGTCCAGCACCTTGAGAACCATAAGGTTTCTTTTTACACAGAAAACATTTAAAAAAAAAAGTAAAAATGTGAAAATAAAAACGAGCTTGTAGAAATGGATGCGTTGTCCCAACACTGTAGAAAATAAATAGATTTATTGGAGGCACTGGGGTAGTTCAATGTCTCTGAAAGCTTCCAGATTGTCAGCTCAGCGAGATCCGCATTCGCCACCTTGGGAGAGAAAAAAAACGGTGAGAAAATACAATGAAAGAACAAAAATGTACACTGTATCAAGGATGTACAGTGGCTTGCAAAAGTATTCACCCTACTTGGCATTTTTCATGTTTTGTTTTCTCACAAGCTGGAAAGAAAATGGATTGTTGAGGGTTTGCATCATTTCATTTACAGAACATGCCAACAACTTTGAAGATGTGATTTAGTTTCTATTGTAAAGCAAATAACAAAAAAGAAAACTTCAGTGTGCATAATTATTCACCCCCCTAAAGTCAGTACTTTGTAGAGCCACCTTTTGCAGCAATTAAAGCTGCAGGTTGCTTTGGATAAGTCTCTATGACTTTGCCACATCTTGCCACTGGGATTTTTGCCCATTCCTCAAGGCAAAACTGCTCCAGCTCCTTCATGTTGGATGTTTTTCGTTTGCTAACAGTCTTCAAGGAGCAATCTTCAAATCTGACCACAGGTTCTCAATTGGATTGAGGTCTGGACTTTGACTAGGCCATTCCAACACATTTAAATGTTTCCCCTTAAACCACTTTTTTTGATACATTGCATAGAAGCTCCTCAACGGAGCAGTGTCAGACCGAACTACCTGCAGAAAAATGTTGTAGGCGGGGCTACAGATCAGCTGCACCCAGGCTAGAACTGCACCGCATTCTGACCCAAACAGCTGATCTGCAGCAGTGTGCGAGACATAAAAGTGTGCTAATGTATAGAAACATTGAAGTTCAACAGTTTAGAAAAAGTAGTGCCAAATGAAACGACTGGACAGCAACAGCCATGGGTGGAAATAATCTAAATATCTGCAACCGGTCTGCAACAATACATTCATCGATTTCCTGCCTGTAGCGCATTTTGTTCTAAAAACTGGGAACGTCCATACAATCACCAATGCAGGTAACACATTGACTGTGGGTAAGTAAATCCTTACTATTCCTTAAAAAATGAGATGTAAATCCAAATTATTACTACAGTCCCTTTTTCCAGTTCCAGCTTCTCCATTGTGAGTATTTGATGGCTTTCTCTTTATATATTATTATTATAAGTTGAATAGCCTTTGGTAATGAGCTTGTGTTTTTTTTGTATTTTTGATGGTGTAAAGATCAAACACTTTATTATTTAACTGAAAATCATACTCAAAAGGTTAATGAAATGATTAAATAATCATAGGATGCAGCCTCATTTTAATGCAAGTGGACACACAGAAGTGCACACACATAAACTTGTTCCTCCATTAGACATTACATATCCAGCAGACAGGCTTAAGACTGTCCTAAATTGCACTGTTTTCATTCCCCACTAACGCCTCTATTAGAAACCACATGCTGAGTTCAAAATCTCTCTCTGCCCTGCTGGCAATTACTCTGTTGGTTTGGGAGGCAGCTGAGAAAAGCTTGACTAAACCTATGAATAGAGAACAGACGGCTGATTTTACTGAGATGCAGACTTGAAGTGAGTGGGTGGCCAAACTTTTAAAGCCCAAAATATTTACGTCATGATCTTCCTGTCCAGCTTGTCTTCTGTCTGTCCTGCTCACCATCACATCTAAACACTGAGGCTGTCAGACAGATACTTGACAGATGTTCACAGAGAAACAACTGAGTAAGAGCAGGGAGGAGATAGGAAACCCATAACCTCATCAACTATTGCAAAATCAAACAAGGCAGTCAGAGATGGCAGACTTCACTCCACAGCGCCCTCTGTTAGCCAGAGGATGTATATGCAGCGGAAACACAGACAGACAGACAGACAGATAATGCCGCCCAAAACAATACTTCACTCCCACACTGTGGGGTGAAGTAATTATTTGGAATGCAAATCTACCGAAATAGAAACAGCGTTAAAAGGTTTTTGGCCACTTGATGCCAGTGGAACAAGCTGAAAACAAAACATTAACAAACAAGGCAATCAGAGATGGCAGACTTCACCCCACAGCGCCCTCTGTTGGCCAGATTATGTATATGCAGCGGAAACACAGACAGACAGACAGACAGACAGACAGACAGACACCGCCGCCCAAAACAATCAAATTAATTAATTATCCGTTTTTGAGGTCGCTGTGGTGAATGTATTAGTAAAAAAATGCCTTTTGACAGATTGAAGCAACATTGATAGTCATTTGGAGTTGTGTTTACGGTCACCTAACCTATGGAAATCTAATATTCACTCTCCTTTCTACCAACTCTTG
The DNA here is from genome assembly GCA_903364295.1 of Serranus cabrilla. Classification (NCBI taxonomy): domain Eukaryota; kingdom Metazoa; phylum Chordata; class Actinopteri; order Perciformes; family Serranidae; genus Serranus; species Serranus cabrilla. The sequence goes on along the minus strand of CAFUXE010000020.1, from coordinate 564,409 downwards.
AGAAATATCGATAGGCCACTGATTATTACTGGCTGATATTCACTTCAGTTTGATCTGCATCGTCCATAGGGCCGTTCAGACGAGCTGATCAGATGACACAAAACACACAAGACAATTTCAATCCGGTGTCTGGTGAAGACAATACACTTGCAATTTGCCAGGTGTGTTCCAAAGGAAGGGTGCTCTCATTAATAGTCACTCTGAGCACCAGGGGACACAGCAGCGAGGACGGTGAAAGCCCGGCGGGGCTGAGGGATCATTTACTTACCGACTGCCGGATCAGGAACAGAAGCTTCCGTCGTTGGGGGAGACGGTGTGTAGAGGGATAAGGCTTTCACACTGCTCGCTGTCTTCTGGCAATCTGCGGGCGCAGGGAACCAACCGGATGTCAATCATCATCACAGTCATCATCTTGATAACCATCATTATTATAATCATCCCTCACCAAATGGGAACAAGCATTCACAGAAGAATGGAGAGCATAACTGCAGCAGAGAGGAGAGTCAGTCAAGCATGTACATCTGATTACAGTCTTAACTCAGCGAGGCTACCAGCTACAAATGGACTCTATTGTCCTTGTCAGAATGTCAGAGAATAAAAGACTCTGAAGTGTGTGTCAGAGCTAAGGTCAATTCATTTTTAATGGGTCAAATACCACAAGGAACAAATCACTTTGTATGGAAAACTTTTAAAAATCATATGAAGAACTCCCACATTTTGTCACAAAAGTGACAGAGTGAGTGTGAGTGTGTGGGTGTCTTTTAAAAGATGGAAATCATGGAAGCAGCACTTCCATCCATTAAGCATACATATTTTTATACTATTTTTGCAGTTGGGTTACAAAAGACCATGCAAACCCTATTTACGCTGCTAAAGGCGTCCTCTGGAAAATGAGTGTACACACATAATGACCTAATGTGACTAACAACATGTCTGAAGAAAGGCAGACAGCAGGAAATGACTGTTGTAGTGAGGAAATGGGGATGGGATAGTCTGATAAGATAATGCTTGTGCATGCCTGTGACCAGTCAAGTCTCCTTTCGAAGCCTAATGTTATGCTAGGCCATTAATAATCAGGTATTTTATGAAAATTAAGCTGCAGAGATGTAAAACTTGCTTATGATAAATGGTCCTATAGAAAGAGCTTCATCACTTTTATGTCTGGAAGAAGTTACACTGTCATCACTGTGTAATGAGGTTGCATGCATCGCCCAAATACACCCCTTGTTGCTATTTTACACATTCCAAATGCAACTTTTGCCAGAAAAGCCAGAATTCCAACATTAACAAGACTAAAAACCCAAAAAACAGGAATTATCTTCAGATTTCCATGTTTGACAGTTTTTGAACAATTCCTGTGTGACGAACGCTTCCCTCAGGACAAACAACCAACTCAAGATTAAATAGTGTAATTATTGCAGCTGGGAAGCCATGAATGACTCAGCTGAGAGCAATAGTCACAAGACAAAAATTCACATAAACTTGGACTGAACTGCAGGCTGTTTACACAGAGCAGAGAGGAGTGGACACGATAGGTTCTAAGTAAAGGTTCTAACAAGTTAACAGCTCAATATGCAAGCAAACATTTTTTTAGTATTAGTAACACTTGCAGACACTTAGAAAAATGTTGTAAATACAAATTATCTTTCTCCAATTTTTGTGACAATAATAATTAAAGTTAAACTAGAATTTACATTTTTGATGATTTATGGCATTAAAAGACATTTTTGAGTTCTACCTACTTCTAGCCTTGATTGTGCTGTTTCCATAGAGGTGCAGGACTATACTGCAGTGAAAAATGAGGCCACAGTGAGTATGTGACAGGAGCAAAAAATGCCCTGAAACTGCTTGAGGTGAAGAAAGATAAACTAAGATTTCAATTTTTTTCTCCCAATTTGTGATTTTTCCCAAGTCCCCACACATGTGGCCATTGTCACTGCTGGCCTGAGGAGGTTGGACAAACAGTTAAACGAGTCGTTGACAACATTTTTGATTTAAATGGAGTAAATATTTGGGCTCCACTGTGGCCTCACTGTGAAAGCACAGTCATCCTGCTCATTCTCTGGCTGCAGCAGCACCTTACTGACATTGTTTTTATATTAGCATAAATACATGTTTGCAGCTCATCTAGATGTAGATCTATCCATTATCTACTTTTCTCAGTTTAATTACAACACTACTGCATGCCTTCTTATATTATACATCTTTAACATTTAATTTAGAATATACATTATGAAGATACAATGTCAATCAAAACTGAAGAGATAAAAAAAAATCTGTTTCAGGCTAATTATTATTATTATAACAAACTAAATAAGGGGTCAGTCCATTTATGCGAGAGCACACACCACATAATGTTGGGTAATAAAAAATATTCCCTATCATTATAAGGTAGATGCTATTAGCACCCAGGTGTCTGTAGCTAACGGGTGGGTAGCTAATGTGGCTATTTACACCCGGCTGTATATCATGGCAAAGACAAGCACCCCGGTGTCTGTAGCCAAAAGGTCATAAAGTATTACTTTTCAAGAGAATAACAAAAAAAAAAGTGAGTTATTACATCCAGAAGTATTACTCTCTACCTATTATCACTCATTTTTGCATGAACATGGTAAAGGATGACTTTATTATTCACTTACCCTAATTCTAAAGATACTCGTTAGATAACAGTTTTCCAAACAAAACAACTTACAAACTAAATTGAACAAAACATGTTTCTCCACCACACAGCAGGGAGTAGAAACGGTGGGCCGATGACTTCCTGAGCTAACCTGCCAGTTAAGAAACCAACCGTCTATACACTTTTTAATGTTAACATTAAGCCACAAGGACGTACAGCATGGCCAGTCTGAAAAGCAGTGGGATCCGTAATAATGCAGGATTGAGAGGACTGAGTTTAAACAGCTGAATCACTGCCGATAGACTCCTCTCATCCAGGTGCAAATACACACTCCATTAATATAAACACCAATCTGACAGCCTTGTTGTCAGTTTTGATCAATGAAGTGCCCCTGCTTAGCACCAAACACTGCTGCCAGAGACACAACTGCATTGCATTACCTTTTTTAAAAGCATCCTCATTTCTCAGCTTGATTTTCAGACAACTTAAATGTAATGCGTTTTGGCCACAAAATCCCAAATCCCATGTCCTCCAATCAACTACAACATCTTCCCTATTTTCCATGGTTGTTTAACTGTGCAAATAATGGTGTTTCAGTGTTCCGTCACTAAGGTGCAAGCAAGTGATTTTTCATATACTGAAACCACTGACTGCTAAACTAACTAAACTAAATATGTGCTTGGAAAACCATCAACAGTTACGTTTACATATACATGCTTGTTAACTAGTGTACAAATTGAATCATATGAGTTGATGCAATCAATTGCCAGTTTTTGAGGAAAAAGCCACTAACATGGCAGTCACAGAGAGAAATCCCTCCTTAGAGTCGAACAGTGTGTACCTCTGAATACGATGTTTTCTGCAAATGAAGACGTAGACTCTCCTCAGCCCCACCAGGACAGGGTCCCAGTTGTTGTAGTGACATAGGAGTGTGGCTATGAAGAAGGACAGGAAGACAGGGACCGCTCCAGCGAAAAACAGCCACGAGAAACGTACCTACACACACACACAGGAAAGTAACAATTATAATAAAAGAAATAAATGAACTTCAAATGAATATGTTGAAATCTGACAATCTCCAATTTGACCTCTTTAACTCCCTGCAGACAACGTCTTACTCTGCTGACATACTGTAGCTGAAGCAGGCTCACTTTTCTTCTACAGTCATAACATCTAAAGGAGAAGGAATCCTTTGACCTCTGACCTTAAGATATCTGAATGAAAATTGGTTCTATGGGTCGCCCCTTTACAGTCCAATCCCATGATTTTGGTAGCAGTCATAGTAGCAATTTCACTGTAGTGAGAACCACAAACTACAGATGTAGCATTTAGAGGAGGTATGGCTCTCCTAGGTATAATGACAATATACCGTCTTACAGAAGAAAAGAAAAGAGCAGATGTGCTGACTATCCAATCATCAAGAAAAATAAAAATGTAAATGCAAACAGTATATGATACAAAATCACAGCATGGATTTTTCTGTCGTGACAAGCTTTTGGTTTCTTTATCAGTGTCTCTGTGGAGGGGTTTGTAGAGGTTTACTATGCAGAAAGTGTCAGTTGGCGTTTGAATGCTCTGTGTTTACAAAGTTGGCTGTGGAGCAGTGGTGGTCGAGCGAGCTTAACAGTAAATGAAGAGAGGATGTGGCAGTAACAGAAACACCTGTGGATCAGAGGAATAAAAAAAGTTATGTTCTGATTGTTTCGTGGCGTTTTCACTCTACAGCACAAATAAATAAAGCCACACCTCCACACAACCCCACAGGAAGGTGCTGCGTTGCCAGATTTGGCCACTGACCAACACAGCAACACACTTTGCACAGCAGAGGAGAGAGAAAAAGGTGCATCAGAAACATTAGCACATAAAAACACACTATGATGTTGTAACATCCCGTTTACTGTCAAATAATTCTGCTTTGTGTCATACTAAATATAAAAGGTGGCCTTGTGCATTGAGGGGGCAAAGCAGCAGATTTGACAACCTAGAAATTGGCTGCCAACCATGGACATGGTTATTGGATGGCATACACACACAAAACAACAACTTATGAGACATGACAGAGTGTAACAATGGCCTCCATTGGCCTGCTGTATACTAGAAACTTTCAACATTTGAATAGGCCCCTAACCAAAACACTTCATCACAGATTTATGATGCAGCTGAATTAAACTCCAGGCTTCCAACTTTTCAGATGACGCACACCACTTCTGTGTGGCAACTCCTGTTGACTACTGATACAATGAACAGTAAACAAATTGGAATTGCTGAACATTAACCAAAGTTTTCATTTTGCAATCTGCTCTGACCCACGCTCTTCAAATTGGTGTCTTCAAACAAACACTATCTTGCATCTTATTTCAAACTCTGACTCTGATTGAAGTTCCTGCAGTGGGAAACTTACCTTCTGCATGCAAATATCTGCCATAATAGACAGCGGGATGGTGAGGCTCAATGCCAGAGTCCCGATTAGAGATGATGTGAGGAAACAGCCCCTGTGGAGAAAAAGCAGCGTCAGAGTCACTGCATTAAAACGTTGCTGAAATACTGCATATTCTTCAAACCGATTAGTTCTACTAACTCAACTGGGAGTATCAAAATGTCCTTATACAAGATGGAAAGTGTGATGGCTTGGTGCCGGCATTGGGACCTGAATAAATAATGAGTGATGTGCTTACCAGAGCCAGAGGAACTCTGAGAGAACGGTCCCGATGAGGCCGTTAATGAGGATGTACGTCCACACCAGCTGGCTGGGAAGCTCAAAGGCCTCGAAGCCCGTGTAGTGGAGCAGGAGGAAGCCCGGCCACAGGAGCAGCAGGTTGAACAGACCCACAAACCCTGAGGGACACACAGCAGCTCCAACCTTAACAGCCATGCAGGGGTCTCCATTATGTTTTAGTGCACAGATAGGGTGCAGAATATTGTTCTGAAATAACTGCAACACTACACATTTTAAAGAGCTTAAAAACTGTGCCTTTGCCTACCAAAGAACATGGGGATGTCAAGCTTATCCTCCCGATCCACTCGTCTCTTGATCATTACGATGTAGACGGCGTACAGCACCGCCCCCGCCAGCGACCACAAAGAACCTTCATGTAAAAGTCAATCACATTATGAAAGAAGGCTTCAAACTTTATTTATTCAACACGGTTAGGCAAAAGAGTATGTACAATTCAATACACAATAGTGATCTGAAAGGGAGACGGATAACTTGGTCTCCATGGTTACCTATTACGCCTTTTTCATCGGGGTTATCCATGCTGGAGAAACTCACAAGGGTAACACCTCCCATGCTATAAAAGAGAGAAACAACATGAACTGGTGTCGGTAGTAATGAACTCTGAACCCAAGAGGTCAGCTGGACACCTTGGAGACACATGATACACACAGGTGTAAACGTGATGTGTGTCATCTGTCCACTTTCAATCCGATCGTCCAAGACGCATTTAAAGCCATGTGAAAATTGGGTCATTATGATAAAATGTCTAAAGACTCCTACAGTGTTCATATTTTCCCACCCATTGAATAACATCTAAATAGGGCAATCCAGCATTTCATAATTAATGTGCAGTGCTAACATTCAGCCTTGGTAGCCCAAGCAGTTCAGGGCATCTTACTCACGGTGACCTCATCAAGTCCTGCACCTCTCATCATAACCTCCTCATTGTGCTAACAGATTTAGATTTTTTTGAACGGGATAGTGCAAAAATGTTAATGTTTCGTGAATTTTTAAATGAGACATGTAGAATAAAATGATTTTGATGAAATATTACTATTTTTAGCTTCTACTTGGTTACTTTTGCTGACTGAAGCGCATGATCCGTTCAAGGACCATCAGAAATTTGAAAAGCTGATAAGATAATGCCTTTTTTTTTTTACAGTTTCTGTCAATGATTTACAGTGTATTTTGGCAATTCTTTAAAAGAAAACAAGCTTTTTGCTGGCAGGTTTTGGGGTTTGGAGGGTTAGTGTGATTTTCATATGAAGGGCCAAAGTTTGGGCTCCATCACAAACCTGATTGATTGATTTATTAACAGTAACTACAATCTTTCTCAAACCTTAACAATGCCATGGATGTTATGGACATACTATATATTCAAATGAGCAAGAACTTACAAAAGACAACAACAAAGGGAGCAGTTCCTGCACAGTATGCCTTTGAAAAACATGGGAAGTGGATCATCGAAAGGAATCTGGGGTTTTGCTGAACTTTCCAAATTTTAAAATTATTGTCTGGCTATAGAGTTTCTACACAGTTCTTCTATTACTGAATGACTGTGTTGTGACCACATGTTATCAGTTCACAGACTAAAATTAAGTAAAGAAAGCCCAACACCTGGCTTAAACCAAGTCTGTTCCAGATAGTTCAAAGCTACAAATTCTAGATCAACATTCAAATGCTGCACCAGGATTTTGGGATAGGGTTTCTCATTTTCATTTGCTAATTTAATGGTCGGACTCATAAGACTGAGTTGCACGCAGAGAAGAGGCCAGCCAACAAAAAGACAAACAGCAGGAATTAACAGCATGTAGATTAGAGGGCATTTTTAAAAATCAGAAATCGAAGTGTAAAGCACTGAGAAACAATAAAAAGACACAAAAACAACACATCCACTCATACAAATATATGTTCAGCACTGAAACCTCCCAACATGCCCTTCTTGACTCAAGCCAACACTTTGATTGAGCCCTTACCTCAGAGCCACAGCTAACAGTTTGGACAAGGTGAAACGGTCGCTGCTGTTGCTGGGAAATATGGCTGCTAAGATGAGTGTAAACAGGCCTGAAGAGGGAGAACACAAAGTCAAGTCCAGTCATTTTATTTACATAACACAATATCACAAATCCCTAATATGACTCAAGGGGCTCATAAAAGACAGAGGAGAACGAGACAACAGAGGCATCAGGCAGCTGACAGATCAGTCAAAGCTGCAGCTACACTTTAGTTTAGATCAATATAAGATGGATAACAAAACACATATTCCTTTAAACCAGTCAAGTTATAATAGGCTTCAACTTTACATTTTATGTATTATGTGAGAAAAAGAGTCACCTGAGGTGGATGAAAGAATATTGACAATGGCAACCTGTGTGTCAGACAGAGCTTCCTGATAGGACAGGTTGGCCAGGAACCACTGGAAGACAAACAGAAGCAGACATGTTTTACTCCATAGTGCAGAAAGCCCTGTAGTAAATACCATCTGATTCATCTTGTGAAGCTTGGCTCAGGGGTTAAAACCTCCAACCAATGAATCTCACTTGTAACAGCTTCAATCTAGCCAGAGCCCTCTCACTCATTTCTCACCTGAAAACTTGCTAGAAATAGGCGATAGACTCTTTTTCCACTGCTAATAGACTTTCATGCCTTCTTTTTTTTTTCTCTTACTGATGTGTCATGTTTGACGTAACATTGGCCCGGTAATACTGCTTTCCAGAGTCCATTAACATGTTGTTTAATTAAACAGATTTGGGGTCTACGTTACACAATAATGTATGTCTTTGCATGACTCCTACAGAAAGACTTAATTCATTCATCGTCATTTCGGCTGATATTTACTGTAAACAGTTATTCTGTGGACCACTTTCAATGAGATGTTAAGGAAGAAGTGGAATGTTACATCGCCAGTCAGCACGTCCACACAATATAAACAACTGAGTGAATTGTGAAAGTCTGTTAAATACGATCATTTACATTTTAAATAACCGATGATGAGAAATAGAGTCTTCAACTGTTTCCTACTGTCAAACAGCTAAGAGAATATTGTTATATTTAACGAAGCTGAGCTTACTGGTAAACATCTACTCCTTCTCAAAGATCATTATGATTTCTTATGAATTATAAACAGACACCAACGCATTCTGTGAACATGATTTAACATGATTTAATATTAATTTCAGCTCTATATTAAATAAATTAACCTGTTGTTCAGGATTCTCATCTGTTCTAATGACACTTTTTCTAACTGCTGATTTATTATATCAAAGTCCTACTGAGTAAAAAATGATGGCAATTTTGCAGAAATAATTTAATAATAGAATTGCACTAAAAAAAATTGGCAAAATCACTCTAATTGGAGCTGGAGCTGATAAATACTCACGACTACTGCAGAGTCATTTGTCCTGGAAATAATGCTGATTACAAACTTTTCCAGCTCAAGACAGAAGCCCGATGTTAGTGGGTTGGCTGCTTTTTGTCCAGTGATAAAGGGGCTTAAATAATGGCTGAGAATGCCTAAAATAGTGTCAATAATTAAATATTTACTTCATTTTAATTTAAGAAAGAGAAAAGCTGACAGAATTGTGTCAGATTAGTCATAAACAGTGCACACTTAACAGAAGGTGAACAAAATACACAGGAACATGTTCAATGACACCAAATAGCCTGACAGGTCTCTGACACAGCAGCATAAAAACACCACTTTTATTTCTCGGTTGTTGGGTTGTATTATAACATCAGGTGTTCCTCTTTTGAAATTGTGATATGATTGATGGATTATTCATATCATAGCAGGAAAAAAGGCCAAGTATAACCTGATAACTTGTTTTTCTATCCATTTGAAGCTTTGGAGGCAAACTCCCAAACCCTCTGACATCTTGAAGTGATCAAATTAAGGCCTGTGTCAAATACTCTGCTTTAAGATTTCCCAAAGGTTCTTGATTATGCTCACAGTGGATGAGTCACAAATTAAAAGCAGTTCATCACTTGAAAGGCTGCATGATTAATGACTTGCAGTTTTGGCGCTCCTAAACCATCACTTTCTACTTTCTTACATAATTCATATGTGCAAAGTATCAGCAAAACACATTTGTTGCCTCCTGGCTACCAAATAATGCAAAATAAATGATCAAGTGTGTGTTATTAATTATGCACTGTTACTATGCATTGAGATTACACAATGTCTATAATTTGATGCAGAAATGTAAAAACAGGAGCTGGCACAGGCTGATTCTCACCACAAAGCAGAAGAAGAAGCTGATCTTGGCCACATCCGTGATGGTTAGCTTGCCCACCGTGCGCAGCATGGCCTCATGGTCCTTGGCGGCTGGGTAGGACATGCGGGACAGTTTGGCCTCCAGGGCTTGAGTAGAGGGCAGCTGACGGACCTCCATGATATTACTGAAGCGTACCCGCTGTTTTTTGGATGCTGCTGGGAGATACACATGGAGAGAGGAGTAAATCGACAGAGAAAAACTGGGTTCATTTCAATTCCCAAACATAAGAACTGCATTTGTATTTGCAGCATATCACAGTTCATCAGGTGCTAATGCATGACTGGGCTGAGCTCATATCATTTAATACACAGGTGCAAAATATCTGAATGCCAAGAGAAACCCTAATAGACTGTCTCACTGTGTGGATTTCAGCCAGATAAAGAAATTGAGGTCAGTTACTGCACTCCTGAACTGCATTACTAAAAAAATATGAAAAAGTCAAAAGATCTGATTTTCCATTGCTCTGCGAAATACAGCCAAGACAGGAGAGAATGAAATCGTTTTGTTCACAATTTCTGTTCTTACGGAGAAATGATGGTGTGTGAAAGAAGAGAGGAAAGAGAGAAATAAATCTGAGGGACGCCTAAAAGGTCACACAGAGTTTTCTCTTTCAAATATTCTATTTTTCATATTCAAGGACTTATATTTTCTTAGCTCACCACTGCCCTCTGTTGATGAAATGCAGTTTTTTTAAGGATCGATTACATATCAGTCAAAGCCCACTCCTGTCTGAGTTAATTCAGAGGATACACGTTTGTAACTGTTATTTTTTTCAATAGTCATGATCATTTAATTTTGGAAATATCATGCATTAATTACAAATTTTTAAAATATTTACACATCCTTTTTAACCGTGTATCTTTTCTACTTTGGTAAAACTTTAAATTCAATTCAACTGAAAAACTAATCTCAAAAAATTTGATAAATATATATACATATATATATACACATTTAAAAAGATCATGTAAAAAAAATCTAAATCAAAATAAATTAGACTGTGTGTTAGTTCACATCCCCAAACCTACCAAAAACTACTATACCTTCAATATATATAAAATAAATAAATAAATTAGACCAAACTACTACATATACTGTATATTCAACATTATGCTAAACCATATTCAACATATTTCAGTCAGTAAACATCAAACATGGGTGAACGTGCAGCATAAGAGCAACAATGCAAAACACAATGCAGCACAATAATCATTTTATCTTTTCATAATCGTCGGAAGCAAAAATCATTATTGAAAATAAAATTGGATTAATTGCCCAGCCCTACTCTTTACTCACAAGAATCACAGTCTCCCAATAAACAGTTGGAGTGCTCAGCAGGTACATCCTGGAACTTCACTGGAACATACAGCGGTTCACTCTGCACAGGAGAAAGTTAGAGTTGCACACTGTTGGTAGAGCGGGCACAAACTGTGATTTGGTAATGAGACTATTGACTTGTCGATTGGTGAGTTACTTATACTTGTGCACTAGTTTTCTGTCAAGAGTCACACCTTTCTCTCCAATAAACTACGTACCAAACAGTTGTTCACAGTGGTGTCAGTGGTGCAGGGTGCAAAGTAAGCCTCAGCATCAGCAAACTGCAGAAAGGTGCAATTCAAACCATCAACTTACAGACCAAAACCAAAAAGAGTCAATAACAATTCCATCTCATCTTAAAGGAAAGGTTCAATGTTGTTTGCCATCAATATGCACAATACAAAAAAGGTTTGATTTACCAAGGCATATATTTATGTTATGCACTGATATGAGAATGTTTTTTTTAATGTAATATGGTGTTTGATGTGATTTAGAAATTTGGAAATCATCATGTTTGTCTAGCAGAGAGGTGGACAAATAAAAATGTTTTCTCTCTGCAACAGTGAACAGGCAGTGAGGTGTGGGACTACTTCTCCAAACATGGTGAAATAGTTGAATTTATTACAATGTCTGTACAGTACATAACAAAGTTAAACACACTTGAAGAAAGTCAAAGTTTCCACAACTTTCTGCTTCACTAAACCTGATGGAAGTCATGGCTTGTGATTCTGTGTGATTGAGGTCATAAAAGTTTGGAGAAAAAGAAACATTTAAAATATTCAAGCATATTCCCTCATGTGGTGAGAGTGTGCTTTAACTACTTACAAACGCAGAGTGGCGCCGTTTCAGAGAGCCGGTGCACTGCTGCCTCCAGGGCCGCCACAGCAGGAAGCCCAGCAGATAGAGAACAAACATGGAGGTCTTGGTGAACGTGCTGAAGAAGGGTTTGTTGTACTCCTGTCGCTTGAAAATGTACTGCAGGAAGAACCAACAGGAGGGAGCAGTTAGTGCAACAGCTTGTGTTAGTTAACTAACATGTGTTGCAAGCTGCACAGTTTTCCCTCTCAGGCACTAGTGTTTGTTTTCTTCTGCATTTCAAGTCTGTCAAGTTAAACACAGTTCTCCCTAATTAAACATGGGAGAGTAACTACCGATATCTAGTCAATAGAATGTGACGTGATACTTTCACTGGATGGCACCTCAGAAAGAATCATTGTACTTTTTGCTCCAGTTTATGCATCCAGTAGTTGCATTTAATATATTGTCTATGCACAGCTTTCAATTTACTATATGTGTTTTAATTATATTTTAGACAACATCCCAAATTTTTGGAAAAATAAAGGTGGTACGCTGCTAATGCTAAATTCAAACTACTGGACAAAGTCCAAGTCAAGGTTTTAAAGTCATCCGATCCCTGTACTGTCAAAAACTTGCTGTCTTGTGATCAGGAGTCTTAAAGTCATCATGGTTTTCAAACTACATGACTGACTGGAGACAGAAAGGTGCTCAACCACTACAAGATCCTTCATAAGGAGGAATCACCAGAGTGTTTATGGTGATGAGCGAGTCAACTGCAGGAACCCGTGTTGCCCCGTGGGTCGGGCGGGTTCAAGGTTGAGCTTACTAGGTGTGTTAAAAAGTGACAAAACAGCATTCTGAATGAATGATTAATTACTACATAAACATTGTTTACAGTTGTTCTTTCCCTTTCTCTCTTTTTTCTTTTTCAAACACACACACACAAACAGCAGCAGCCTCTTTTGTCTCTCAAAAACACACAAACACAGACATACACAGAAACATGTCTCTTTAACACACACACACACACCACCACCACTGCTCTCAGTATTGCTCTCTCAACCTGTGTCCTGTGCTATTTAGTATACATAGATATTCAAAATGTCTGAAAAGGATGAATAGATGAAACACTTGTTGGGAGAGAGAATGGCCAAATCCCAGAAATCCTCAATAAACTTTAGTTACTGAGCACATCTGTTCCCCTCTCTCACTTCATTACAGCTGTGTTATCTTGTGCCTTGCGGCAGCAGGTGTGGAACACTGAACTGACTGGCTGTGACTTACTGAGGTTAGCTCAGAGGAAGCTACCCAGATGACATCCACCAGCAGGAGTATCACCACCCCCAGGGCCATCCGCCTCCGCTGGGCTGCAGAGCTACCCTGAGAGCTCATCCGGTTCATGATGAACACCCACTCCATCAGGACACTGATAAGACATGCAGGGATGAAAAGGAACATGGTGAAGATACTTTCATAAACTTCCACTTATATCTTTTTATGAAAATAACACATTCCCAACAGATTTGTAAAGTCTAACAAAGAAATAAAACACTATAACTATGCTCTATTTGCTATTTTTAAGCACAAATTACAAACATCAGTGCCTGCTACTCAAATGTATGCAGGAAGCTGTGTGTTATGGGCTGTCAGACTAACAGAGAGGATGGTTTGAAGGTGTCCCTTAGGGTTCTAAAACATGTGGCTATTTTTCTCGATTTGCTAACTTTCAATAGTCTAAAGATACTGTTAATCCTTTCATTTAAAAAAATCACATATTAATAAATAAGGAAAATAATCATTAGTTGCAGCTTTATTTGACATAACATCAACAAGGTCTCTCTAATCAGTGACTGTGAAACAGCACAAATCTGCCAAACTTGGAGTAATCTTAAAACACTATATTAGAGACCAAGTATTACTATATGATCCTGGCAGAGATTACATTAGCTTTCAAATAACTTATATTGCAGTACACACCTGTTTACCAGCAAACTTTGCACACTAAACTTTTCCTGCCAGATGCAGACTCTGATTGAACACCTGCAACAAAAAGCAAGCACAAGACTTTGATATTAGGTTTTTCCAAAAGCACCAAGTCTTTAAGGCCACTTGTAACATCAATGAGAATGCTACTGTTTAAATGATGAACAGTATATGCCTTTAAAGCGGCCGAATACCTTTAAAGGCAACCATGTTTACATATCTACTTCCCTGTGTTAAAGAAGAGTATGGAAGTGAGCTAAGTACCAGCTAGCTAAATGTCAGCTGTGTGTGGTGCAAAGTAAACAACTTACTGTTAAATAGAGCTGTTCTGTACTTAGCCACACATTTTAAGAGTTACCTATTTTCAATTTATAAACGGGTTGGCTACCTGTGAATCCCATCAAAGTTATTCTTCAACCCTTGAAAGCTAGCGACAAAGCTTACAAGCTAGCTATTTTAGTAGCTATTAAATCTATACAGACTGGAGGTCAACAAATGTTATGATATAGGTTGTGTTTCAGTGTAACGTTAACGCTACTTCGTGTAGTGGACTTGGTTCAGGTCCAGCTAACCTGTGGCGGTAACGTTAGCAAATAGTATTGCTGTGCTACGTTTACTTGTTTATCAATAACAGATAACTAGCGTTAACGTTGGCGAGCTAAACGCTGACAAGCTTGCCTGATTAAGTGTTCAAATGCTTAATTAAAGTAGTCTTTTTACCTTAATGCGTAAAGATGTCATTTAGCTTGCACCATCATATGCTTATCTTCTCACCTGCAACTGAAATATCGACAAAGTTACAGTTTTTACGATAAAATTATTGATAGCCCAATGGTTGTAAACATTAGCACACCCTCCCCTCCTCGTTATCATGTGACATCACTTATGTGCCGCAGAGACTTCTGGGATATGAAGTCTTAATGGAAATATGGTCATCATACAAATCAGACTTCCTTCTTAGAAAACATCAGCGAAAGTGATATTCATTGATTTCATCCATTGAAACACGTATTCATGTATTTAGACCGTTACAACTGAATATATATTTACAGCACAGCTAAAATAGTTTGTGGTTATTTCACATAGTATAGCTGAGAGATGTAAATATTGTATGTTTTATCGTCTGACAGTTGCTGATACTGACAGATACAAAGTTTTAACCATATACATCAGTGTTAATACACAATAAAAATAAAACCTGCTGTAGTTTAACGTTGTAACATTGTAATTATTAATATTTTGCAGTCCTCGTGTTTTTAAAATTCATCCAAAGAACAAAATAATGAAGAGTTTACTCACATTGTCCTTTAATGCCCTTTAATTTCGTATTTCATATATATTTACTTTCACTTTTTTCCTTGTATTAATTCTTAGTCTGACAGAAATAACCTGCGTATCTTTTAAGTTTTCTTTCGCTGTCGGTGATGCTGATCTCTGTGACAGAGGCGTCCAAACAAACACTGACAATGATTCCATTTAAGGCAAATATGTCACTTTTATTTTATTTATTTTTTTACAGTTAAATTTACGTACTGAAAATTCTGCTCAGTAGAGAAGAGTTATCAGTTCTGCTCTATATGAAAAATTCTGCTCAGTTTGCATATATAAAGTATTATATATGCATGTATTGCAACAAAATGCATAGACTGACAAAATGCCAGGTTGTTTCTGAGACCGCCCTAATGTGTCCAGCAGGTGGCGCTGTAGTGAGCTGAGCCGCACAGACCTGCTCACCCGGAAATGCTTTCAGAGCTGCTGAGCATGTGTTTACATTGAGGTCAGCTCGCCTTCGCTACATTAATATAAAAACCCTGTCCAAAATGTCTTCGAAAAGTCGAGATAACGACGATAATTGTGAAGGCCAGTCCGCACTAAAGGAGGAATTGAACAAAAAGGTAAAAATAGCGTTAATGTTGCTGGTGGGTGATGTTAGACAGTAAACATGTAGCACCTGAATGTTGGGATGACAGTAGAACTTTTGTTATCGTAAACCTTATTATATATTTCTGTTATGTTTAATGTGTGGGCTGTCGCGACTCCGTTTACTGTTGTCTCGTGGCTGAGAAATGTTTTTATATAGTCTGGTCTGTGAAATAATCTGTTGATAATTTGCAGATCAAAGAGCAGAAGATTGTAGTGGACGAGCTCTCCAATCTGAAGAAAAACAGGGTGAGTAGAGCTGTGTTCAACACACACCACAAACTAATAATATTTTTTGCTTTATAAATGTAATTTACTAATGTATTTAAATGTGATTATGCCCTGGTAACTATATAATATTCTTAGTTAAACTTCATCCTCTGTAGTAAGACTTGTCTATCACCAAGGAAAATGTATTTTTGAAAAAAACGTCCTCACGTTTCTGTAAGTATTAATGATTTTATATGTCTTCTTTCACCAGAAAGTCTACATCCAGCAGACGAACAGTAACATTTTCTTCCTTGCTGACAGAAGTCAAACACTGAGTTCTTGCAAAAGTAAGTATAGAATTTTAATCTGGGTGAATAATTATCATGATCAGGGTTTGTACTGTATATAATAGTACCAGCTTGTAGAAAAAAACAGAGACAAGATACATTGATTGCTGTATGTACAGTGTAAAAAAATAAAGAAATAGTTGCACATACTTTAAGGGAGCAGCCTTTTAAGAACCATATCGGTGCAAAATTGATGCTAAAAACCCACATAGAAAAGGTCATTATATTGGGTGCCATATTGGTAATTGGTGAAATTTAAATCAGTATTGACAATTTAGATGTGAAGATGAAGGCTGGTAGAGAATGGATGGATGTTTTTCATTTTTTCAGTGCTTTAATTCACTCTTTAAAAACTGTACCGTCCCTGCATGTACAAATAAAATGTGATCATAAAGCATCGGACAGTAAATGAACATAACAGATTATGTTTTCTCTCTCCAGAGGAACTGGATAACATGAAAAAGGATCTGCAGGACATGTAAGACTGATCTTCACAACAATGTGCGGCATCTTTTGTCTGTTGACTTTGTCCCCTTCTCAGCTTGAGAGGGACAAAACAGTCCATGAACATTTGAAGAGAAGAGGGCCCGACTTGAGTCAGGATCTCACAGTTCGAGGTTCAAACCTCTGCTGTCAGTGTTTATTCTCTGCTCATGTTCTTCACATGAGAGGCCTTCTCACCCCTCAGCCACTTCAAGACAACACTGGGAATGTCCTGGTGTGGAACGGGGAGATTTTTGGAGGTCTCCCAGTGCTGCCAGAGGAAAACGACACTGCTGTTGTCTCTCAGCGGCTGTCATCCTGCAACAGCTCTTCTGAGATTCTGTCTGTCCTGTCCACTCTACGGGGGCCGTGGGCGTTTGTTTACTACCAAAAGGCTGGAGAATATCTCTGGTTTGGCAGAGACTTCCTTGGTAGGCGGAGTTTGCTGTGGAAATTTGATGTGGAGAACAACGCCTTGACCCTGATTTCTGTGGCAGCACACAGTTCTGGACCCTCTCAATCTGCTTGGCAGGAAGTCCCAGCAGCTGGTGTGTACCGGATTGACCTGAAGGCAGTTACAGAAGCTGGCACTGTGACGTTTGAGGTTTATCCTTGGGCTGCTGCTGGAAGTGATCCTGTCTTGAGCTGCAGCCAAACTATATTAGAGTCTGTCCCCAGCGGCTGCACCTCTGTGATGAACCAGTCAGGCCTCGTACTCACCTCACCAGTGTGCCCTCTCAATACATCCATCCCCCAGTCGATAAATGAGAAAGAAACTCATCCAAACTCTTGTGTTAAGGATCTGGAGCAGCTGCTTGCAAGCAAAGAGAAAACCGATGAGGTGAAGCGTCTGATTGATGTCCTCAGTGAGGCAGTAAGAAGACGTGTTCAGTCCCTGCCTTTCAGGGTACAAGACAATTCTGCTCCTTCTAATGACCACGCCAGTGTCGCTATACTTTTCTCAGGGGGTATTGATTCAATGATCCTGGCTGCCTTAGCTGACCGTCACATACCTGCTCATCAACCGATAGACCTGCTCAATGTAGCCTTCAAACTGCAGGTGCCAAAGAAGCAGAAAGAGTCTGCAAAGAAACCCGCAAAGCTCAAAAATAAGCCCACAGACTCTCAGACGGACGGAGGCCAAACCTCCAGCCCCTTCGACGTTCCAGACAGAATCACTGGGAAAGCCGGTCTCAAGGAATTACAAGACTTGAATCCTGAAAGGAGATGGAATTTTGTTGAGATCAACGTAACTAAAGAGGAGCTGCAGAAAATCCGCCAGGAGCGCATTTGTCACCTGGTGCATCCACTGGATACGGTGCTCGATGACAGCATCGGATGTGCTGTGTGGTTCGCAGCAAGAGGGGCGGGGCTAATCACGGAGGAGGGTGACCAGAGGCCCTTCACATCATCAGCAAAGGTGGAGCACAAACAACTGCACTAAACATTTAAAAAAGAAAGGTTTCTCAGGTTGATGTGATAGATGCTATGGCATTTAGAAGTAAAAAAAATCTGTTCTGTCTTTAATATCATGTCCCTCAGGATACATGCCAAGGAACAAAAAGTTAGGTTTCACACTAATTTGAATTGATAGAATCTCCTGCACTACAAGTCTGACGTCCCCTTAATTCCCTAATCCTTGGACATTTCCATACACAATGGAGGAATGTTCCTTTGTCCTAAATGTTTGAATGGTATTTAAGTTTTTACTGGTGTGATGTGTAACTGAGTCAGTTACAACCACGTTGACCTGCTGTTCTGCGCTGCTTCTTCCTGACTGCAGGTCATTCTGACAGGAATTGGAGCAGATGAGCAGCTAGCAGGTTACTCCAGACACAGAGTCCGATTTAAAAAGTCTGGACATGAGGGACTGATCCAGGAACTGGCGATGGAGCTGGCCAGGATCCCTTCCAGGAATTTGGGCAGAGACGACAGAGTGATCGGGGACCATGGGAAAGAAGCCAGGTTAGTGCTATATCAATATATTTTAAGTGCCCATCAAACCTTATATTGTGGGAAAAGCTTAATTTAGTAATATTTTAGGTTTAAGTTTTGCTTTATTTTCAACATAATCTATTGTTTCATTTCTACAATCACATAATTTCTCTGAATCTAACTCTGGCTTCGGCAGATTTCCCTACTTGGACGAGGACGTTGTGAGCTACTTGAATTCTGTGCCTGTGTGGGAGAAGGCAGACCTGTCACTTCCTCGAGGAGTCGGGGAGAAACTCCTCCTGAGACTGGCGGCGAAGCAGCTGGGCCTCGGCCAATCAGCCGTCCTGCCCAAGAGAGCCATGCAGTTTGGATCCCGCATCGCGAAGATGGAGGACCACCATGAAAAGGCCTCTGACAAATGCACAAGACTCCTCAATGAATAGACGTATCATTAGTTATAATGAAGAGAATAGAAAAAATCATTTTAATAGAAAATATTAATTCTTCAATTACATACAAATAATATCTAGAGGCTTATTTACAGATACAATTCTTGATTTCTCGTTACAGATTCTTCAGTTTGGCCATTTGATATTTTTTGTGCTGGTCTTGTATCATTTTTTAACATGGCATAATAAATATGGTGTTTAAAATTAACCATGGCTGTTTACTTTACACCATGTAAGACTCGACATCTTGAAGTTTTTCTCTGAAGTAAAGATCGCATTCAATATAGGAAGGCAAGTTCCCAACATCGAAACGCCCAGAAATCTCATGAGTGTAGACTGGCTTCCTGACAGACAGAAAGAAAAGCAACCAAAGTTACCGAGATGTGTATGGAAAGTATTTTAGAGACAATGATTTGAATAACTGCAGAGTAAAACCTGGAGCCCAGACTCCAGCAGAAACTACCTTGGAATGAGCCAAGACACAAAGTTCCCTGGAGCATCTTTCTCATCAATTGGAGCCTCCTACGGAAACAAAACATTGAGCATAAAAATGTGATTAATTAAAAACAATTTACTCCTAATTCACATCCCATGTAGGGTTTCTGATGATTTCTCTACCTTCTTTTCCTCAAGGAAGGTGTCCAACAGAGGAAGACTTCTCTTTGAAAACGCATAGAAACAGGGACACTGAAAAACAAATGAAGATTATTAGCTGAGTGTTGCCTGCAAATGTTATATAGTATACATTTTTAGTTTAACATGTTGATGTATATCACAATGATATTCATGCTGTGTGAGCAATGTAGGACTCTAAGCCTGTAAATCTAGGACTCTTACAACCCTGATTCCAAAAAAGTTGGGATGCTGTCTAAGTGAAACAAAATGCAGTAGAATCAACATCAAGCCAGGAAGTAGTAGGCTTGAAAAATGTCTCGTGGACAGACGTGGTCTAACGATGAAGTCTCTCCGTCCATCCATGAT
The DNA here is from genome assembly GCA_903364295.1 of Serranus cabrilla. NCBI lineage: Eukaryota > Metazoa > Chordata > Actinopteri > Perciformes > Serranidae > Serranus > Serranus cabrilla. The sequence goes on along the minus strand of CAFUXE010000020.1, from coordinate 544,379 downwards.
CACATAGCACAGTTGCTTGTGGCCACACACAAAAACAGCACATTCTTCACATTATTTAGCGACAGAATGGTGGATAATGGATTCAATCTCAAAGTGGATCAATGATGCAAAAAAGTGACTCTGCAACTTGCTTTGAAAAATGGTCTGTTAACAATGCTTGGTGTACTCGGTAAAGCACAGTGTCAAACCAAATGAAAAAAAAATAATAATGTTGCAACTCCACTACTGAATTACACCAGACTTTATATGACAGGGGTGTCAAACTGATCAAGTAAAGGGCCGAGTGGCTGCAGGTTTTTGTTCCAACCAAGCAGGAGCACAGGTGATACTGATAATTAATCAACTGAGTGAAGACAGTTCAGGTGATTGAATGATTGGATTCAGGTGTGCTTCTGCCACTTTGCCCTTTCCTGGATCAGTTTGAAACCCCTGTTCTAGATGACAAAAAAAATAATTATAGTATATCCAAAATTGGTCATAGTGTAGTTCACCCAAAAATGCCTAAAAATGCTTTTGGATAGTATATCCAAAAATGTGAAACAAGAAACACTATATTATAGTGTGTCCAAAACTGAAAAAAAAAAGGCAAACTATATTATATTTAAAAATGTCAAAAGAAAAACACTTTATTATAGGATGTCCAAATGTTGATTTTTGTCAAAAAATTATCATTCTGTAAAATGCTTACAAATGCTAGAATTAGCCCTGTTATACTCTGTGAAAACATAATACAGCATAATATGTCCAAACATGGTAGAAAAACAAGAGCACAGGTGATACTGATAATTAATCAACTGAGTGAAGACAGTTCAGGTGATTGAATGATTGGATTCAGGTGTGCTTCTGTTTGGTTGGAACAAAAACCTGCAGCCACTCGGCCCTTTACTGGATCAGTTTGACACCCCTGTTATATGAGAAGCAACTTTCATATATAAAGGGTTACAATCCTTACATCTGATGTGAATGTAAACACTCTGACTAAAGCTGCGAGTGTAGTGAAGTAAGTAATGTGTCACTCTCTCTGCACTTTCTGGCTGCACTGTAGAGACAAAGGATCTCACTGGCAGCTCTTTTCCGCTCTCAACCCATTCTTCCCAATACTGCAGGTTAAATGTCAGGTTTAAAGTCCTGCTGTATCCATGTAGACAAAGATTATTTGCAGGCTTTGCTCAGTGTTTACAGTGAACTTACTGCTCTCCTGGACTTTGTCTCAGAAGGAAGAGGTTTCTCCTTCATACAGAGGATGCGAAGATCACTGTCTACCTCCAAAATCCCGTATTTATGGGTTTCTGTCCAGACACAACACAGAACTATTTGTGAGAATGAGACCAGGGATGCGATGAGATTCTTGGAGAGATTCTTGGTAAGCTTTATGAAACAATAGTTTAATTTTCTGATCCCACTAGATGACGGTGGGTGGTTTAAAGAAAAGGGTTCAAGGAATGGCAATTCAGTGTGTTTTCAACCCTTTGTTAAATGAAGATCGCCATCCAGCGGGCTCAGAAAACAGAGAAAATGTTTTATGAAGCTTCATGAAGCCATTACTTTTGATATCTTCCATAGGGTTGATCCTGATTTCTTACTCACCCTCCTCTTTGCACTGGTACGACAGCACCAGACAGCTGTCCTCACTCTGCGCCTGCAGGTCAGAAAACCTCTCTTTCACTTTACTCAGGCTAAAATCTTCTTTGAAGAGGGTGTCACTGTTGTGAATGAAGAATGAGTTTGATCAATTTTGCAGCTCATGACTTCAGTTTGCACCTGTAACAACTTTGCATGGCAATGTTGTTAATGTTAACTCAGTATACTTACCCCCCAATAACTAAGACATGGTCTTCTATGTTGAAGTGCTTTACTGCGAGCTGCAGGCAGGCCACAGCACCAAGGCGCCCCTGGTGAAATAAGAAAGTCTAGTCAGAAGATAGCATACAAGGGTGTACTTTTTTAGGGCCATGGCAAGTAGCCATGACCCTGAAAACATTTACTGTAAAATTGTGCTCACATCATTGCTTCTCGTCTGATCACTGAGGATCTTGACATGTGTGAAATGTGATGCCCACTCTTCAAATGCAGCATGGTAGAGAGCGTTAGTCTGTGGAGAGGACAGCAGCAGGGGAGAGAAGTAGAGGAACAGCAATATACTCCATTATATTTCAGGAAAAAACAGAAAACCAAACACTAAATATAGGATGATAAGAAACTAAAACTGAATATAAGGTATATAAACACACACAATTGGATACATTTGTGCATGCAACTAAAAAAACTGACTGACTCTCAATAAAAATGTAATTTTTCACGTGATATAAACTACCACAGATGTACTGGTAAAAATTGGTAGTAGAACCTAACAGTATGTCAGTACAAGACTTACACCGATAAGGGCCAATGCTGTGGCATTTTCCTCATCCTAAATATAGCCTTAAGATATAAACAGTTAATGCAAAAACATGTCTGTATTGGCAAAACTTACTCACAATAGTAACAATAAAGCAATAACGGCTACTTTTACAGTGCCATGGCTTATGAATGAGGTGTTATCATTTATATATTAGTAGAAACAATCAATAGGAAAATTGAAGTAAATATCATGGAGCTAATGTGAACTATATTTTGTCTGTGAACTCAACATGCACCAAACAGTTACTGTTGGATTCAAATACAGTCGAGTCAAAAGTACCCTATGTCTCTATTAAATGTAACACATGCACATAAACAGAACCTAGTTATTCTCCATTATCTTCCATGCTACTTACAACTACATAGACGGAGTCCACGCAGCCGGAGGTGGTCAGAGCGTGGACCCAATGGGAGACCAAGGCGCATCGTCCCACTGGCAACAACGGCTTGGCAATGCCGGCCAGGTGAGCGTACCTCCCGCTACTGTCGGCCGCCACATCCCTCTGGAGCCTGGTTCCGTACCCGGCCGCGAGAATAACGGCTTTCATTTAAACTCAGTGGAAACAGTTGTTCGCCCTGTTAACTGGTTATTACTTACTATAAAACGGTTACAGTCAGAAGAGAAATAGGTGAAAACAACTCTCTTTAAACGCCTCTGGGTGAAAAGTCAGAATCATTCCAGACTTGGACTCTCGCGAGATTTCACATCTTGCCATAGTTTAGGATTGCGCGTCCGGTTGGTATTTCCAAAATAAAAGTACATCTTTTCCCGCTAATTTTCAAAGGAACAGGTTAAATATTTTGATTAAATAAATTAGCTGAGGTAAAGGTTTTTGATACCAAAATCCAATGAAAAGTCCAGGCACATAAGAAGGAACATTATGAAATCTGGTCCAGTACAGTTAAAAGGGAGGATATTCAGTGTTCTTTCATTAAAATCAATTGATGGGGTTACATTTCTGAAAATTAAGGGATATCTGGTAGTTAGGATCAGCTCTTTTGTTGGTTAAAAAAATTCTATGAATAAAATATTATATATATATATATTTATAATATATATAAAAAATATTGATAAATAGTATTTTATAGCAGTTTTAGGAATTAGACATTTTGCCTGTTAAGGTTACAAGTGGGAGTTATTACCCAGCACAAAATGAAAATAATCATATTGAAGAAGTGAGGCAAACAGAAGTGAAGCAAACAGTAAATCAGAATTTACTTACCAACTCATCATTACATGAACACACATGGAATTCATACGAAATGTTATCTTGATTTTTTCCTCAAAATCTGTTTTCTACAAATACAAAAAAAAGAGCTTGTTTTTGACAAGAAATCCCGAAAATTATGTGTGATGTTTGCAAATGAGATAAATGTCCATTTAATTTGAGTGCATTGTTGTCATTCTACATCGGTGCTGCCGTTGGCAGCCTCGGACCCTGTGGCTTCAGCTTCAGCATCTTTTTCAGGCTCCTGGAGGTCTGAAGCTTCAGGCTGTGACGCCTCCATCGGCTCCTCTGCTGGCTCTGGTTCAGGTGATGGTGTCTTTTCTGCACCTGTCTCCTCCTGAGGAAAACAAGGAATTTACTTACAGGGCAAAACAGTTTATAGTTCAAGTTTCTATTCAAGTGTGGATTGTAATATCTAAGGATACTCCAGTCTTCATAATTTATTGATAAAGTCGAAGTTTAGGGCAGCATAGAGTAGTTTTATGATGATACTGCACATGTGCAACTCTGAACAGAGGTGAGAAGGAAGTGAGATTCGCTCAATTTTAGTTTGTTCCATTATCAACTCCAAAAAACAAATAAAACATCTCTCTTACCACTTGCCTATTAAAGCAATTAGGTTGCCACATTTACTGACCAATCCTTGTTGTTGAGCCCCATTTCTTATCTTCATCTGTCTTATCAGAACTTCCTGTACTTCCAGTAGTACTGAAAAGCTTCTAGTCCTTGCAGTCCAAACATGGCTATAGTCAACTTAGAAATGTTAAAAAACAAACAAACACATCTACTGTAACTTTGTCTTACCTCAGGAACAGTGTCAACAGCTTCCTCCTGTATCACTGGATCAGATTCGTGCTCCATTGGTTCTTCCTCATCTTTTAGGACAGACACTGGATGTTGTTGTTCTGCCGTCTCTGAGGTCTCTGACTCTTCCACTGCTTCAGTGGGAGCCTCTTCTTCAACTGGGGCAGGAACTGGTTCCATCTGTATCTTAAAACACAGAAGAATATGTCAACAACTTGTAAATAAATGATTGAGAAGTTGTACTTTTTATTTTATGACTGTATAAAAGATATGAGGTCAGAATAGGGTAAACAGGAAACACTGAAAAAACAGCAGTGTTGGAAAAATCTTCTTAACAATTTATGTTCATCATAATACTTATGACATGAAAGGATTTTAACAATTTATGGCAGGGAAAATGTGCAGGATTTATAAATCGTGCTCATCTGTTACCTCTTTCTCCATGACGGGCTCCACTGGTTTTGGATCGGGCTTTTTATTTGCTTCCAGGACCAACATGATGGAGGCAGGTATGTGAGCTTGCTGTTACACGGAAAAACAGAGGCAGTTGGTACAAACACGACACATCCTGAGGGGGGTATAATGTTTTGACTGTTCAGTGTTTGAGTGGAAACAGCTCTCACCTGATGAGGAGTGAAGGAGAGGACATGCTGCAGGAGAGGCTCTCTCATCTCCGGGCAGCGTTCAAACACGCTGGTCAGTTGTGCGGGCGGCAGCTGCAGCAGCACGCTGTACGACTGAGGCTTCGTCCTCTGACAGCACTTCACAAAGCCCTCCCACACTTTGGGATATTTCCACACCTACATGAAAATGTTGTGCACATGTTTGATAAGTTAAAGGAAAAAATGAAGTGCCTGTAGAAACCATGAATATTTGGTTGGAGTTTGGTGCTGACCTGCTTGACGATGAGGCGGGACAGGATGTTCATGACGAAGCCTCCGAGTCGGGGGTACATGGTGAGGGACTGGATGACAGTACGCATGAGCAGCATGGGAAGGGGACTATGCTCCATCAGCTGCTGCATCACCACCGCCAAGACCTCCGACGTGTACACGTTCTTCTCTCCAAAACACAGGTTGGTAGCTGTAGTGCAGACAAGAGATTTTTATTGGTCTGACAGAGCTGGAGAGTGATCGCCAAATTAATCTATGACTCAGCAGCTGGGCTTGGCCAGAATTATTGCATTTATATAAACAGACCATCATCCATTCTACACTTTATATTCTGCAGTCAGATTGCAATTGGGATGCAAGAGATCACTCACCATAAAATACCAAAAAGTGTGTTTCAAGGCCCCTTTAATGGCTAATATGAAAACTTGTTTTATACAACATATAATGGAGAAAATGTTGTTTGGCATGCGAAACTTAAAAATGAATTCTTTTTTTTAAACACTCAACAAATGATTGACACTGGACAGTAATAATGTTAGCTATTTATTTTATTCCTATTTATTCTTTATTTTCCCTGTTATTCATTGTCATATTTAGAATTGGTTGATAATGTATACCAATGTTAATAAAGTTTTATGTTTGAGAAAGTAGCTCTCTGTGTACATTTTCAGAGTGGTGAAAAATAGGTGCACAATAAAAAAAGGTCTATTTTCATTCCAGCTCAGAAAATTACTATATCGGCCACCATATAGGTTATCAATGAACTCATTCTTTGGTGGTTGCTGCTACAATCAAACTCCAAAATCTGGCACTGATGGTGTCTTGAAATAAATGAATAGAATATAAAAATGACACAAAGTGATCAGAGTAACAGCAGACTGAAGCACCAACTTCCATTCAGAGGAAACATATTAAATATACTTTGTTTAATACTTTTACACATATAACTTTGTGTTTTGGGGTTTTTGGTCTAAAGGCGTCACCAGCAAACACTGACCTTTAATGATAGACTTCATATCACATTTGGTTGAGTCTATGTTGTGTAAGGCGATCAGCAGGTCTCCTGGGGTCAGAGGCGACACGGATGAACTTCCCTCACCTGAAAAACACACAGACATCAGACTCCTAACCTGAAACAACCTTCCACAAAAGCACACAACAGAACTTAAACTAAAATAAGTGAAGATAACAGAAAATACGAAAAAAAAAAAACCAAGAATGAAAAAATGCTATGTATAAAATGTTCTATATTTTACTAGCTACAATAAAACTTAAAGTAAAGTTGTAAATCAAGCTATTGATATCATGTGAATATGTGAGCAGAGGTGTTTTTTAGGAGTTATGTAAATCTGTTTTTTTCACCACTAATCAGACACAGAGTCCTAAAAGCAGCTTCCAAAACAATGCCGGACCAGTAGAAGACATAAACGACTCTTACTGTGCTGAGTGCCCAGGAGACGGTTGAACACCTCCTTCACTACGATGGGGTTGAGTTTGATCAGTTTGGGGAGAGCCTGGATGACTTCATTCTATATGAGAAAAACAAATTACAAAGTGAAATAATTCATTATGATAATAAAAGGCAATGAAGTCATTTGCTTTGTGTTAAATATTACAAAAGTACAACTTGTTCTAAATCAGTTGAGACTATAGGGATGAGTTGTAGAACTTTACCTTTTCTAGTCCGTTTATTACTGGAATGAGGAAACGAACGTCTGGCACTCGTTTGTGGTAAAGGTCTCGCACTCTCTCCACCAGCTCTGGAGACGGAGGCACTGAAAGGAGGGAAAACACTTATTTTCCATAGCCATACTTTTCATTTTCGTAAATATTGTGCTCTTGTTCAATGTTGGCTGCATTTTGTGCTGATGTTTTTTTTTTTTTTTTACCTTTATCTGTCAAAATGTGCAGACAGCGAGTAACTAACGTCTCTGCTCCCTTAGGACAGTTTTCAACCAGGAGCAGCAGCTCAGGAGAGTTCATCCCCATCCCACGGATCTACAACAGGGAGGAAATAACTGGTCAGTGCCACTCAAAAACAACACAACTCGAGATCGGTGTTGCTTAATTTAAGCCTATTTTTTTGCAATCATTTTTCTTCCCTCAGAGGAAGATGTCATTTAACATTCTGTGAACCGGGGTTTGGTCGATTTTTAAGACCCATGATGAACTAGATGTTCATTGGTAATAAAATTACTTTGGATGACGTGTCGGAGAACTACAGTTAGTCTCTGGGGTGAAATAGCATCATATCACACAGGTACAACACAGGTACAACACATGTGCGGTAGAATCTGGTCTACTGTACACTGCCATGCACTGCAGCCCAACAACATGATGCCATTTGACCAAGTGACTTCTTCTCTTTCACCCTCCTTGGTTGCTGGTGAGTCAAGTGTGACACCTAGTGGCACATTTTTGTAAACTGGAGGGCGGGGGTTCACCCTGGACAGATAGCAGGGTAGACACACACGCTCTCAGTCACACCGACGGAACATTTAGAGTAACCAATTCAACCTAAGCTGTATGTCTTTGGACTGTGGGAGGCAGCTGGAGGACCTGGAGAACATGCAAACTCCACACAGAAGAGCTGCAAGCTCTCACAAATCATGCAACTGCAATTTTTACATTTTGTTTTCTTTGGTTTGTGAGGGAGTTGCATGCACATAGTTAATAGTTTGTTTTCGGTTCATCCTCTTGAGGTCAAGCCAGTGAAAAACACATGAAGAAATAGATAAACACATGGCCCAATAATCTGGACTTTGCCCTCAAATGTTTTTTTCAGGCTTTCCAGGCAGAAGTGTTGGATCTGATGACCTCCTGCTTATACCCACTTTAAGCTTTACTTTAATTTCTGTATTTTTCTTCTTGTCGTGGCACAGTTATTTACAGTATCTGAATTTTAATCTAAACAGCTTTAACAGTGCTTGGATCATATTCACAAGTACTGGATTTAATCACACCAGGCTTTCTCAGATACATAACAATTGATTTCAAACTGAATTCTTTAAGAAGATAAAAATGGAGCATTGTTTAAAAATCGAATGAATGACTAAGAGAGGAAATGGAGACTTACAGGCTGCTCAATTGCTCGAAGGACGCTGCGCTTGATGTCAGCGATGGCCTCGGTGTAAACAGAAGCCAGCTCGTGGACCAGGCGGTGGTTTAGAGGCAGAAGGGACAGGTAGAGGAAAAGACACTGCCTCACTGTCTCCTCAGTCCAGGGGGCAGCCACCTCTGTTTTGGACAAAACACAAAAAACACTGTTAGGTTAAAGGAGATTAGTTTGTAATTCTTTGGTTGACAGGAAAATTTAGACTGGAAAAGTTCTGGGGGTGTTAAAACTGATGCATTATGGGTAAAAGGAATTATTCAGACCATATACATATGTCACGAAAAACCTGTCGAGGGTCAATAAATGTGCTACTAGATCACATTGAACGTATTCCAAACCTGTGTCTTTGTCAGCTCCAAAGAGCAGAGACGGAGGGTTGGGATGGACCAGCAGCTGCATGTAGTTCAGTGCAAACTTCTCGATGTAGTCCCTGAGATGGTCTTTCTCATACATACGCTTGAGAAAAGCCAAGGCAGTGGTCCGTACCTGAAAATAAAACAGTCATTGAAAAATATGAGAAATAAAAATCAGAGAGTGTGAGTTACACGTGAATAAGAACAAAGAAAGTTATTACCTTCTCTTTTTCATGCGAGCTGAGATCCAGAAGAACATGCAGATACTGAAACTGCCTGGAGGGCCGCTTGACGATCAGCTCCTTCAGGGTCGTCATGCCCAAATACACCCGGGACTGGAACAGAGGTCACAGCAAAGCGCTGAGTGGACACACGGGGAGCTAGTTCTGTATGAAAAGCTGCGTTTTCATCATGTCACTTACCTCGTCCTCACAGTAACGCCGGATTACTTCCAAAGCTGACTCTGTTATAATGGGAGCCTCCAGGACCAGCTTTGTGAAAAGTCTGGAAGAGAAAAAAAATCGGACTGAGTTTTGTTCGAAGAGCAAAGGAGAAAAGAAGCACGCTGCAAATGTGTATGGGTGTGATTATTGGGTCTCACCCGTCCCTCTGCTCAGGTTTCTCCTGCAGGCCCGACAGCAGAGTGTAGAGACAGTGGTCGTAGCTGTCCAGCAGCCCGGATGGCAGCTGGCTGAGGTAAGAGTTGTACTCCTGGTAGAGGAGAGAAAAGGCCAGCTCGCTCCTTGTCCTGATGTCATCCAGAATAAATTCCAGCACATCTTCTTTCATCATCCCTTCAAACTGCGTCACGAGCTTGGAGAGGAGCTTCACTCTGACCTGCAGAACCAAACATTTGGTATTATCACCTAATACTCGACTAATATCGGGCACTTGTTTTGTGCTTCGAAACCTCAGGATCAACTGAATCACTTTGAGAAAATAGTGCGATTACTTACATGGGACATTCCACTTTGAGCAATGGCCTTCTCTGAATGCAGGATGCGTTTGACCGCTCTGGAAGTTAGCTTTTCAATCTGGGTCTCTGACAAAGGCTGGACCACATCAGACAACCGAAACACTTTTTTTCTCCCACTCGGCCCTGCCAGTCTGTAACAGATACGAATTGTTTATTATGTCTGATTAACACAAAGGCTCAGCATACAACAAGTGAACCACAACTCACTTGGTTTGTGCCGTAGGAAGGATGGGTTCAGGAAGCCTCTTGACAGCGGTAGGAGCCTCTGGGGCCTTTTCTTTCTCGTAACCTCCCACCACAGAGATAGCTTGTCCCACCATCATAGCTGGAAGCTTTCGCTTGATGAGCAGGTCTTTACTGCCTGAGTCTGCCTCGCTGCCCTCTTCTTTCATGGCATCTTCTTCTCTGGCCTTGCACTGCTCAAGACCTAAGATATCATGTTTTTAATTAGAGCCAAACCATATACAAAAGGGTTGTTGTGGCTGATTCCAATATTAATACTGGGGAAGCCACTTTTTATTTATGTTTTTGACTTCTGCACCTCCTCCTGGCTCTGTTTTCAGGCTTCTAAAAAAATCTAAAAACATTTGGTCAATCACGCAGAGGTTGCAATCGGATTCAGAAATCCTATCCCTACACGTTTCTTATCCTGTACACGTGAATTCGATATGTTTTTGATGCGTTTAAGATCGTATAAAGCTCGCCCATGTGAACGCACTGACTGATAATTTCTGAGATTCACTGGCAGAAAATCCTGCAGAAATAGTTGCTATTCCAGCATTGGCAATAACTGCTTAACTGCAAAGCAACCCAAAGAAGGAAGACAGACTACTCAAAAAGAGAGTTCAGCAATAAACCCAATAAAACATGTGTCAGGAAAACGTTGCTCATAGCTAGCTTAAAACCACAGCCAAAGGCTCACAGCTGCGGCTAATTCAACTTAATTCATGTTAATGTAACTAGCTATAGCCTTGATTCCCAGTATTTGAAAAACAGGATGGTAATTCTTATAGAATACCTACTATGTAATGGCAGTTTGTTCTGACTGAGGAATTTGAGGGCAGATAGAAACAATTATTATGCGTCATTTCTGCAATACACACCCATTCTAATCAACAGATATGAACCTCTTGTAGATATATACTACTAGCCTGCAATTACACAGGACTGGCTCCAATACAGAACATTTCTGTTTGTTTTAAATGGATACTTAGAAAATGACTTCCTGTTTGCAGTGATGACATAGCCCCACAGATGACCCCCTTTGTGAAGCAACGATTAACTAAAACGACTCAGAACAAACACAAAATGCACAGATCTTATGTCTTTGTTGCTGACCTGGGCCGATTCCAGCTGCAGTCATCTGCGTGGCCATCAGCCTGGCCAGATGTTTGATTTGGGCATCAGTGCCTGCTGACTCAACAGGCGTGTATGTGGCCTGGAAGGATGCCGGCATGACATCAGGCAGATACACCATGCTGATGAGCACCTAAACAACCAGACAGAGGAATAAGCTGAAATGTCATGAAGTCAGGCTTGAAGGAGAGAAATAGTGAGAAAAGGGAAGCCACGGCTGCTCACCAGGTTGGCGACGTTCTCAGGGGAGAGCAGCGGGTGCAGAAACTCAGCTGTGAGGTCAATGGCAGACTGCGCCACTGGGACAGCAGCTGGTTTAGGGACTGAGAGAGGAGCCGGCTCCTCTTTGTCCTCATCGTCTTCAATCAGGGCTGGCTCTGAACGCAAACAAACATAAAAAATGACCGTCTGTTTACAAGGTGTCCAACACTTTCTCTGTCAAGATTAGATCATTGCCATCAGGCTTGGCCGGCTGAAATGTAGCCCTTTAAATCCCAAAAGGATCCAAGTTTGAAAGGCATGTTTATTTGAAAAACAAAACCAAAAAAAACAACTAAAACATTTATTATAACCAATAAGTTATCATCAGATTTTTGATGCTATTACAAAATGATTTGCACGAACCAAGTCCTGCGAGTCACTACTCACCCATCTTGACCTTTTTCCCCTCTGTATATTCTTCATGGCGAGGCCTTTTGCGCTGCTCACGTGGTGCAGGTGTAGAGCGTGTTATTTCGCTCTGGGGCATTCCCAGGTCCAGCAGCAGGGTGCTGATTTGACCCTGGAACTCCAGGCTGCAGGGATGCTTGAGGACCGCCACCAAGTGCAGCTTCAGGTTCTTTCGCACACTGCTGACCTGAGACTTGGCCAGAGTGGGTGGCAGGTTTGCTAAAAAGGTTCACGTAAAGAGAAAAAAAAGGAAAATATTATTTAATACTAAATACTATGTAAAGATGCAATATAAAAAACAACACAAAACCATGTCTCAACTTATCAATTTGTTTTGTAGGCTGGTTCATCACATATATTTTTAGGTTCGGGTTCCTACTAGAACATGTTTACATGATTTACTGTTAAAAAAACGCATTATTCTTCTCATACTGCCTGTCTGAATATACCTGTATGCCCCCTCTGTCTAAAACACTCCTTATAAGTGCCTGTATTTTTTAACACCGCCTCCCAAAAAAGCCCAGTCTACTCTGATTGGTTAGTGTTTCTTCTGCACCGTCATTGCAGCTGGGCAATTCCTTTGGTGGTATATTCCAACTACATATATTAAAGTTGTGATATCACAACCCAACAGAAATCCTGACGACTATTTCATAGTCTCAGTTTCTGGATATGGGCTGTGTGCTTTTCTTTTTACTCTCTTCAACATTTTTTTTTTTACAGTCGGTTCAAAAGGACTCACCGTGTAATGTCTCATACGCCTGCACGACCTCTGACATGAACATTGGCCTCTGACGGGCGATGGTTGCCAGGGAGCCCAGTGTTGTAGTGAGGTTAATGCTGGAAATGGCCGGATGGACCATGAACTTCAGCAGCTTCTCCAGTGCAGTCTTTCCCTCCTCACACAAAACATCTGTTGATCCCCAAAGCATTATGAAATCAGTTCTGAAAGATAAGCTTTAATGGACTGGACAAAAAAGAAACTCATTATGTCATGTGAAGAGGATTCTAATATCCGTACCATATCGAATGTATGAGTGATCTCTGGGAACTTTGTCCAGGCTGATGTCGCCCTCCTGTCGCTTGGGGATGTCGGAGTCTGAAGTCCGCGGTGACAGCGTGATGATTAATGATTCGGTAAACTTGATGGCGTGAGTGCGAACGCCGTCGTTTTCAGAGTCAAGCAAGGCCAGAACGTCCCCTTTCATCTGTGTGACCAGATCCCAGCATGCCTCCTGCCTCTCCGACACGGCTTTAGAGCGCACCAACCACTGAAAGGGTTTGAGAACACAACAGATATAAGTACTACTTGAGTTTGTTGCAAAATGCACTGAAAAACTACATCAGATCTACAGCATTTAGATTTTGGGCTAAATCACACCAGTGCAACATCAGTAAATGAGAATATTTCAGATGTATTAACCTGCAGAGAAACTTTGTACAGTTGAGTGAGTGTGAGGATGGCTTTCTTCACCACGTTCACACTGTCATCTTTCAGCAACATGTTCAGATTGGCGATCAGTCTGAGAAGTAGCTCATTGTCTCTTTTACTAGAAATATATGGAAAAGAAAAAAAAATGAGAAACCTGCAGAACATTTTCTTTCACCAGCGTAACATTTATGTTTAATAACTCACCATGCTTCTTCTATGAAGCCAATGACAAATTTTCTCACGTCAATGGACTTGTCAGTCTGAAAGGCGATCAGCTCCTACAGTTCAAACAGACCAAATGGAAGAATTATGAATTTGCAATGTTGACTGCACATGAGCCGCTTTATACTGAACACAGCATATGCAGTCAAATAACTTTATATCAGGTCAAACAACAGGTAGATACAACAAGAGTTGCATGCAGTTTACTTACATCCAAGAAGTTATCAAGAAGAGAGGGATCCTTGTTAATGATGAGCTCCTGGACCTGAAAATGATGTCAATTAATTTATTCAGTATTGTCCTCCACAAACTAACTGCTTCATAGGCTTTAGTTTGCCTCATATCCCAGAACACACTGGGACAGAAAGCAGGAAAAACAACCAGGGCCAAAAAAGGCACATTTTTTGTGCCAAGGTTACAGCATTTATCATAGCCAGAAACTCTAAAAACAGACGGAATCTTTAGATTTCTGACAGTCCTTGAACAAATCATGTGTGACAAACACTTGGTCTGTAAAATTAACCAAATCTAAAATCAAATTGATTTGGAATCAAAATCAATTTGTTCTAATTGGCGTATTATTTTGGGCCAAAAATAAACAGTTTGCACTAACCAGCTCCTGTAAAAACGGAGAAGCCATGAATGATTTGGCTGCGACCAACAGTCACATGAGAATTTTTTCCACAATTTTTGTCAAATAAATTACCAAAGATGATATACTTGTTTTTCTCTTCTTTTTTTATGATTTTGCATCATAACTTTTACATCATACTATACTGAACTAAAGACTTTTCTCCCCACTTCTAGCTATGATTGTGCTGTTTCCATAGAGGTGCAGGATTTATATATTCCAGTTAAAAACAAGGCCTCAGTGAGTAAAATGTGACAGGAGAAAAACACCCCAAAACTATTTGGGATTAAGATTTTGGATTTTTATGAATCTGATTATCAACATTTAATTTTGGATATCACAACAGTGTAAACCTGATTTATTGGACAAACCTGTTTTAGCACTGTTAGCTTTTCATCTGTGGGTATCAGGGCAGCCTGATTCAGAAGCTCAACAACCTGGAACAGAAAGGCAAAGTGAATAAACTTTTTCTATATAGGCAAAGCAGTACATGACTACACACTACATGCAAGAGATGTCCGACTGCACCATAATCAAAAGCATACGGATTCTCTTATTGTGCACATGTGAAGTGTAACAGCTGCTTCCAAACATAAGCATGTAAAAGTGCTCTATAAATCAGATGTATTGTTTATTATTATTATGGATATTATTGCTAAACACTTATATATAACTGTGACTTAATCATATTAAAAACTCTCTTTCCACACTGTTTAATAGCTGGCACTGTTAATATGCAACACAACTAAACGGTGAAAACAACAGAGCCAGATGAAAGGTTTATTGACCGAGCAAAGTGTTGTAAAAGATGCTATTGGCCAGTGCCTCAGTTCAACCTACAGGACCAGAGAAACTATATGAGGTAAATCAGGAGCGCCACGCATCATCTTATCAGAGACTAGAGTTAATCATTTAATTGGTTTGAGTAATTTTTAAGAAAAAAAAGGTAAAATTCTCTGATTCCAGCTTCTCAAATCTTGGGCCTTGGGGACCGCTTAAAAAATCTAATATTTTACAGACTAAACAGCCAATTGATTTATTGAGAAAATAACTGACAGATTGATCTAAAACTAATTGTTAGTTGCAGCTCTAACAAAGACTGCAGCTTGTTTAATAGCAGACAACTGTAACTCAATACTTCTACTACTTTAAGTTGACTTTGACACTTTTGATTTGTTGATCATTTGCTAGCTGCATACAGCTTACTGCTAGAAAAAATACTTGCCAAAGCTAGATCATCAAGATATTCATACATAAGGCAGCAACACCATTTGTAGACTGATGCAAATGTCACTGATACATTAAAAAATACCAGCTCTGACTTACTCAAAATACAAAATTAGGGCGTGAAATGCTTACCCTTTCACTGGTGGTCATGTCGGCGACATGGGAAACTTGAGTTTCCCCTTCCTCTGAGGCAAACTCCATGATACTGCTCTTTTTTCCTCACTATGTTGACAACATGGTCTTCAAAATCCTATTAAACGCTGCAACCTGTGGAACACATAACACAATAAATAAGGAATAACTGGCCGCTATTTCATTCCTCGCCGAGATGAATTGCAATGAGTCTGTTAGCAAGTGTGAACTTAGCTTTGTAGCTACATATACTGACCATACCAACTGACTTGTGATAAAACCGTACCCCGGTAAATACTAAAATAGATCAGGTATAACCCGGTAATAACGCTGCCTATCACAACAAAAACACTTTGTTCTTAGACAGCGCGCTAGCCCCATGCTAACCGTATTGCTAACCTTGCGAGTTGTTGGACATTACACTGACAGCTAAATGATACTTACTTGGCGCTACACAGACTCTTTACTTGCACCAGTAATTAAACGTGATTCGTATGATAGACTTAATAATGTAGCAGCTTTGACATATTGAATAAGTTCAACAACTCTGCTCCATTAGGGAAGCTGCCATGTTTAATTGAGAAAGCGGTGACGTTCTTCTTCTACTGTTGGTTAACACTCAGACTGTGCAGCTGGGGCTTTACTGCCCTCTGGTGGTGGGCGGTTAACCCAAACCTTTCTTTCTATTAGAGGTTCTCCATGTAAAACAATTCCCATTTCCCCTGGATATGTACAGAACTAGAGCCACAACATTTCAACAGATGCTCAACTTTTTTTCAAAAATGTATTTATTTTGCATACATCCTTTATTCATACTGGTAAATTCATTGATACATAGGGTCTCATTCTTAAACGAGACCTGTTGAGGAAATACAATAATGCAATACAGTAATCCATATATATATATATATATATATACTCCACCAGACTGCATGTCATTGAGCTGAGCTGGAAAACAAGTCACATTGAAATCATGCAAA
Source organism: Serranus cabrilla (assembly GCA_903364295.1). Classification (NCBI taxonomy): domain Eukaryota; kingdom Metazoa; phylum Chordata; class Actinopteri; order Perciformes; family Serranidae; genus Serranus; species Serranus cabrilla. The sequence continues at coordinate 527,960 of CAFUXE010000020.1, read as the reverse complement.
CTCCCAGGACCTTCCTGCTGTGAGGCAACCGTTCTAACCATGAGTGCTGCCACACGTCAAGACTCCCGTAAATAAGACTAAGCTTGTGTCAGTCAGTTCCAGTCATATGAATTTCGTTCCCATGCTGCTGTTTCCACCACGGTGGAACATTGACTCCAATGATGAAAGAAATAAGGAAATCAGCCATGTAGCTGTGACAGGAGTATCACAAGGTTGTGTAGGAACAAATATCTGGAATGAACTGCAGACATCACTGATAATGCTGCTAACTGGAATGATTTAAAACATTTTATACAAAAGTACATTTTAACTGTCTGCAGCATAGACTGTATAAAACTCCTAATGTCTCCTAGAGCTGAAAGGCTTAAAGTGGCAAGTAACTGGTGAGGGCAGTGGTCTGTCACTCAAAGTAGCCATCCTGTAATTATGCATAGCTTTAAGCCTTATTATACATTAAATGGGGGACTTATACAAAAATCTACGACCTCACAGTTGTTGTGAAGGGGGATTTAGTTGTAGAGAATGCACCTAGAGGGATGAAGACAGAAATTGTGTTCCTTCGACTGACCCAGCTGCAGAAACTGGGACATTATTGAATGTGAATGCAGAATTCTGTTTAAATTTATAGTCCGTTTTTAGTCAGAGTAGTATTGTATGTCCAAGCAGCTTTGTTTGCACAGGTCAACAGTCCATGTGGAAAGAAGAGGCAGAGCACATTGGCCAAAATACAACCTCAGAAAAGCTTTTTGTTGCTGTAATATGCAGATATCAGTTTAAAGATTTTAGCCAAAATGTCATAGGGACAAAATTAATTGATTAATCTTGCTTTAAACAACAACTGCCACAAGAAAAAGGAAATCTTGGCCTGAATATCTGTTATCCGTTATTCAGGTATCTGTTGACTACACCAGAACCCTGGAAATACTGGTTGTTGTCCCCAGAGGCTGAATCTATGTCAGACCAATCTTATTACTTGTTGTTTCAAGTTTGGGACTTAAGTGGTGAACTGAGTGACTGGGTGACACAGCCCTCCCTAGAGCCAAACCAGTTGCATATTTTAAAGGTTATTGATGGAGGGAAGAGCATCACTCATTCACCCAGCATGCAGGGATTCAAACCAGCAACCTTCCACTCACATGTGTTACAATTCCAGTAAAGAGATATTTTTGAGCATGAGCTTCTCTGACCTGGCAGCGGTCAACAACCAGTAAAGAGAAATTATCCAGGATGACACAAATGTTGATCTTGCTCCAGCAATGGGTCAAGCACCCAGTGTGACAGACAAACACACCTGTCTGAGGTCTCACGTTGGCTTGCTGCCCACTGAGCTGCAATGTTGTATTGATCTGAAACAGCTGTCAGATGTTTACTGTTTCAGTCCCTGGAAACAAGGGCTGTCATTTTGGGTTCGCTGTCCAGGTCATTAGAGCCAGACAGTGACCTTTGATGTTTATTGTTCTCTGGTGGAGCTGTGGTGGTGGCAGTGGTAGATATCCAGAGAAACAATAGGACCACAACACTGTTATGTTCCAAAAATGGGTAAAGGTAATAATTATAATTAGTTTTTGGTGTTCTATGGTCGCTGAGATGGTTTGTAATCTTATCGTGTGATAATCTTGGCATACCTCAAGAACCCAGTCTTAGTTATTCCAGCTACATATCAATAAAATCACTGCACCAATAGAGCTGCACTGTAATACCTTTTAGCTCTATTGCAACAAGGTCTTAGAGCTCTGCACAAAAAAGAACAGAAGCTCTGAATGAAGAATAGATGAATAACCTGATCCAGTCTCACGTACACCATCCTTCAGGTGAGATTTCACACCCTGCCTCCCCTCTGTCCCTCCTTATCTGTGGCTTGTGAGTGTCAGACAACTTCAGGCCACAAGAGGCAAGTCATTCTCTTATTTTCGTCCTGGAAGTACAAATATAGCCGACGTAAACACAGCTTGTTGTTCCGCAGCCAGGCTGAAAAAGGATCCCGTCAGGGACAGACATACCTGTAGGTCACATGGTCACGAAATGACACAGCAGCCGTCTGACCGCTGATGACAGGTAACTGAGCCCGGCTGACACACTGGCCCACTAATAGTGTGGCTGGTAATCTGTTTGTACCAGCTCAATGTGAGCAGACTTTCAAACGGCTGAGAGCTCTGTGTGATCCTTGAATAGATCACAAAAGGCTTGAAGTGCCTATTGTCATCACTTGGCCCAAAATATGTGCTTATGTTCCCTGTTAGTGTCAATTTTGCTCCCTCAAAGGATGAGATGGCACACTGTGTTGCTCTAGGCCAATGAGAAACTAGTGCTTTGAATATTTTTTAACATCTACCTGTATAAAAATAACAACGCTTTTATTTGTAGTAAAGCTCAGCAGCCGTATATGTTTTCTGTGGTTAAAAATAAATACTACTAAACACAGGGCTGCTGGTGTTTTGGTTTAACTTTGTGATCATTAGGTTGCCCATGTGAGAGTAGGTAAAGTTACATTTCACAGTAATGTTGCGTCTTAGCGTGCCAAGCATTGCGTTAGCTAGCTAGTAAATGCTAGCTTAGCTAACGTTACTTGTTTCACCATGTTAAACTACTAAATCCTAGACAAAATCGTGCACTTAGTAATAAAGCTTGTGTTAAAACGTCACTGCAGATACCACTGCAGTAATGGCGGCTTGCTCTCTTCTGGTATTTTCATTGAATTGTGTATTGACACCTTGTTTCTCAAACTCTGTTTCTATCCAGTGTTTTTTCATTATGGCAGATACATTTTCTGATTTCTTACCAAGAGTTAGATGAAAAAAATGTATAGCACTTGTATGTCTGTATGCTAAAAAGGTAAGGAGGTACTTTATAATAGACACTAAGCTAAGCTTGGCTGTTTCAAAGGTTACAAAATCCTCCTACCCGTACCTCTAAAGCTCACTCATTATTACCTTATAGTTTGTTTGATGTATCGGCCCAGAACCAAAGAGTAAAAATAGTACTGGTGGTTTTATGGGAGTTTGATTCTTGGCATGGCACAGTAACTTCTTGGAGCTATTTTAACATTTGTTTTTTCTTGTACAGATTAAAGTAAGATATAAGATATAATGAAATCATTTGTCATTGGTCATGCTCCTTCACTGTTTCCTGTCCATACAGCCCAATGAACAGCCCAAACACATCTCTGGAGAACATTGGCAGCATAAGACATTGGGGGTCCCATTCAGCTGATAGCAGCCTTTGAAAAGTCCACAGTGCATCCAGGTACAGCGTACAGTTAAAGAAACATGTAAGCCTTGTGCCAGTGTTTATTACTTTTTATGGACGCAGGCCAAGGAGCCCTCATCCACACAGCCTGTAATTACAGCTGTGATTCTGTTCTGTTGACATAGGTGGACAAATG